>CM072221.1:1340736-1375736 GCA_036851935.1 Coregonus suidteri
ACACACAGACATATAACATATTATATTCTGGAGAGTTCTGGAACACACATACACATAACATATTATATTCTGGAGAGTTCTGGAACACACAGACACATAATATATTTTATACTGGAGAGTTCTGGAACACACAGACACATAACATATTATATTCTGGAGAGTTCTGGAACACACAGACACATAACATATTATATATTCTGGAGAGTTCTGGAACACACAGACACATAACATATTATATTCTGGAATGTATACTGGACACATAACACTAACACATAACACTATATACAGTGGGGAAAAAAATTATTTAGTCAGCCACCAATTGTGCAAGTTCTCCCACTTAAAAAGATGAGAGAGGCCTGTAATTTTCATCATAGGTACATGTCAACTATGACAGACAAAATGAGGGGAAAAAATGCAGAAAATCACATTGTAGGATTTTTTATGAATTTATTTGCAAATTATGGTGGAAAATAAGTATTTGGTCAATAACAAAAGTTTCTCAATACTTTGTTATATACCCTTTGTTGGCAATGACACAGGTCAAACGTTTTCTGTAAGTCTTCACAAGATTTTCACACACTGTTGCTGGTATTTTGGCCCATTCCTCCATGCAGATCTCCTCTAGAGCAGTGATGTTTTGGGGCTGTCGCTGGGCAACACGGACTTTCAACTTCCTCCAAAGATTTTCCATGGGGTTGAGATCTGGAGACTGGCTAGGCCACTCCAGGACCTTGAAATGCTTCTTACGAAGCCACTCCTTCGTTGCCCGGGCGGTGTGTTTGGGATCATTGTCATGCTGAAAGACCCAGCCACGTTTCATCTTCAATGCCCTTGCTGATGGAAGGAGGTTTTCACTCAAAATCTCACGATACATGGCCCCATTCATTCTTTCCTTTACACGGATCAGTCGTCCTGGTCCCTTTGCAGAAAAACAGCCCCAAAGCATGATGTTTCCACCCCCATGCTTCACAGTAGGTATGGTGTTCTTTGGATGCAACTCAGCAGTCTTTGTCCTCCAAACACGACGAGTTGAGTTTTTACCAAAAAGTTCTATTTTGGTTTCATCTGACCATTTGACATTCTCCCAATCCTCTTCTGGATCATCCAAATGCACTCTAGCAAACTTCAGACGGGCCTGGACATGTACTGGCTTAAGCAGGGGGACACGTCTGGCACTGCAGGATTTGAGTCCCTGGCGGCGTAGTGTGTTACTGATGGTAGGCTTTGTTACTTTGGTCCTAGCTCTCTGCAGGTCATTCACTAGGTCCCCCCGTGTGGTTCTGGGATTTTTGCTCACCGTTCTTGTGATCATTTTGACCCCACAGGGTGAGATCTTGCGTGGAGCCCCAGATCGAGGGAGATTATCAGTGGTCTTGTATGTCTTCCATGTCCTAATAATTGCTCCCACAGTTGATTTATTCAAACCAAGCTGCTTACCTATTGCAGATTCAGTCTTCCCAGCCTGGTGCAGGTCTACAATTTTGTTTCTGGTGTCCTTTGACAGCTCTTTGGTCTTGGCCATAGTGGAGTTTGGAGTGTGACTGTTTGAGGTTGTGGACAGGTGTCTTTTATACTGATAACAAGTTCAAACAGGTGCCATTAATAAAGGTAACGAGTGGAGGACAGAGGAGCCTCTTAAAGAAGAAGTTACAGGTCTGTGAGAGCCAGAAATCTTGCTTGTTTGTAGGTGACCAAATACTTATTTTCCACCATAATTTGCAAATAAATTGGATTTTTTTTCTCAATTTGTCTGTCATAGTTGACGTGTACCTATGATGATTATATATATATACAGTGGGGAGAACAAGTATTTGATACACTGCCGATTTGTAGGTTTTCCTACTTACACAGCATGTAGAGGTCTGTAATTTTTATCATAGGTACACTTCAACTGTGAGAAACGGAATGTAAAACAAAAATCCAGAAAATCACATTGTATGATTTTTTAATAATTCATTTGCATTTTATTGCATGACATAAGTATTTGATCACCTACCAACCAGTATGAATTCCGGCTCTCACAGACCTGTTAGTTTTTCTTTAAGAAGCCCTCCTGTTCTCCACTAATTACCTGTATTAACTGCACCTGTTTGAACTCGTTACCTGTATAAAAGACACCTGTCCACACACTCAATCAAACAGACTCCAACCTCTCCACAATGGCCAAGACCAGAGAGCTGTGTAAGGACATCAGGGATAAAATTGTAGACCTGCACAAGGATGGGATGGGCTACAGGGCAATAGGCAAGCAGCTTGGTGAGAAGGCAACAATTGTTGGCGCAATTATTAGAAAATGGAAGAAGTTTAAGATGATGGTCAATCAACCTCGGTCTGGGGCTCCATGCAAGATCTCACCTCGTGGGGCATCAATGATCATGAGGAAGGTGAGGGATCAGCCCAGAACTACACGGCAGGACCTGGTCAATGACCTGAAGAGAGCTGGGACCATAGTCTCAAAGAAAACCATTAGTAACACACTACGCCGTCATGGATTAAAATCCTGCAGCGCACGCAAGGTCCCCCTGCTCAAGCCAGCACATGTCCAGGCCCATCTGAAGTTTGCCAATGACCATCTGGATGATCCAGAGGAGGAATGGGAGAAGGTCATGTGGTCTGATGAGACAAAAATAGAGCTTTTTGGTCTAAACTCCACTCGCCGTGTTTGGAGGAAGAAGAAGGATGAGTACAACCCCAAGAACACCATCCCAACCGTGAAGCATGGAGGTGGAAACATCATTCTTTGGGGATGCTTTTCTGCAAAGGGGACAGGACGACTGCACCATATTGAGGGGAGGATGGATGGGGCCATGTATCGCAAGATCTTGGCCAACAACCTCCTTCCCTCAGTAAGAGCATTGAAGATGGGTCGTGGCTGGGTCTTCCAGCATGACAACGACCCGAAACACACAGCCAGAGCAACTAAGGAGTGGCTCCTTAAGAAGCATCTCAAGGGCCTAGCCAGTCTCGAGACCTGAACCCAATAGAAAATCTTTGGAGGGAGCTGAAAGTCCGTATTGCCCAGCGACAGCCCCGAAACCTGAAGGATCTGGAGAAGGTCTGTATGGATGAGTGGACCAAAATCCCTGCTGCAGTGTGTGCAAACCTGGTCAAGACCTACAGGAAACGTATGATCTCTGTAATTGCAAACAAAGGTTTCTGTACCAAATATTAAGTTCTGCTTTTCTGATGTATCAAATACTTATGTCATGCAATAAAATGCAAATTAATTACTTAAAAATCATACAATGTGATTTTCTGGATTTTTGTTTTAGATTCCGTCTCTCACAGTTGAAGTGTACCTATGATAAAAATTACAGACCTCTACATGCTTTGTAAGTAGGAAAACCTGCAAAATCTGCAGTGTATCAAATACTTGTTCTCCCCACTGTATATATCTTTCTCTCTAATAATTCAATTCAGTTTAAGGGGCTTTATTGGCATGGAAAACATATGTTTAATCAAATTGGATTTGTCAAATGCGCCGAATACAACAGGTGTAGACCTTACAGTGAAATGCTTACTTACAAGCCCTTAACCAACAATGCAGTTTTAAGAAAAATACCAAGAAAAATCACAAAACAATACAATATAAAATATTATGAAATAAAAGTAACAAATAATTAAAGAGCAGCAGTAAAAATTACAATAGCGAGGCTATATACAGGGGGTACCGGTACCGAGTCAATGTGTGGGGGCACCGGTTAGTCAAGGTAATTGAGGTAATATGTACATGTAGGTAGAGTTAAAGTGACTATGCATAGATAATGAACAGAGAGTAGCAGCAGCATAAAAGAGGGGGATGCAAATAGTTTGATTAGATGTTCAGGAGTCTTGGGGGTTGGAGTTTAGAAGCCTCTTGGACCTAGACTTGTCTTTGACCATTTTTAGGGCCTTCCTCTGACACCGCCTGGTATAGAGGTCCTGGATGGCAGGAAGATTGGCCCCAGTGATGTACTGGGTTGTACGCACTACCCTCTGTAGTGCCTTGCGGTCGGAGGCCGAGCAGTTCCCATACCAGGCGGTGATGCAACCAGTCAGGATGCTCTCGATGGTGCAGCTGTAGAACCTTTTGAGGATCTGAGGACACATGCCAAATCTTTTCAGTCTCCTTAGGGGGTTTTGTTGTGCCCTCTTCACGACTGTCTTGGTGTACTTGGACCATGATAGTTTGTTGGTGATGTGGACACCAAGGAACTTCAAGCTCTCAACCTGCTCCACTACAGCCCCGTCGATGAGAATGGGGGCGTGCTCAGTCCTCTTCTTTTTCCTGTAGTCCACAATCATCCCCTTTGTCTAGATCACGTTGAGGGAGAGGTTGTTGTCCTGGCACCACACGGCCAGGTCTCTGACCTCCTCCCTATAGGCTGTCTCATCGTTGTCGGTGATCAGGCCTACCACTGTTGTGTCATCGGCAAACTTTATGATGGTGTTGGAGTCGTGCCATGCAGTCATGAGTGAACAGGGAGTACAGGAGGGGACTGAGCACGCACCCCTGAGTGGCCCCCATGTTGAGGATCAGCGTGGCAGATGTGTTGTTACCTACCCTTACCACCTGGGGATGGCCCGTCAGGAAGTCCAGAATCCAGTTGCAGAGGGAGGTGTTTAGTCCCAGGATCCTTAGCTTAGTGATGAGCTTTGAGGGCACTATGGTGTTGAACGCTGAGCTGTAATAAATGAATAGCATTCTCACATAGGTGTTCCTTTTGTTCAGGTGTGAAAGGGCAGTGTGGAGCGCAATAGAGATTGCATCATCTGTGGATCTGTTGGGGCGGTATGCAAATTGGAGTGGGTCTAGGGTTTCTGGGATAATGGTGTTGATGTGAGCCATGACCAGCCTTTCAAAGCACTTCATGGCTACAGACGTCAGTGCTACGGGTCGGCAGTCATTTAGGCAGGTTACCTTAGTGTTATTGGGCACGGGGACTATGGTGGTCTGCCTGAAACATGTTGGTATTACAGACTCAGACAGGGAGAGGTTGAAAATGTCAGTGAAGACACTTGCCAGTTGGTCCGCACATGCTCGGAGTACACGTCCTGGTAATCCGTCTGGCCCTGCGGCCTTGTGAATGTTGACCTGTTTAAAGGTCTTACTCACATCGGCTACGGAGAGTGTGATCACATAGTCATCCGGAACAGCTGATGCTCTCATGCATGTTTCAATGTTACTTGCCTTGAAGCGAGCATAGAAGTAATTTAGCTTGTCTGGTAGGCTCGTGTCACTGGGCAGCTCGCGGCTGTGCTTCCCTTTGTAGTCTGTAATAGTTTGCAAGTCCTGCCACATCCGACGAGCGTCGGAGCCGGTGTAGTACGCTTAAATCTTAGTCCTGTATTGACTCTTTGCCTGTTTGATGGTTCGTCGGAGGACATAGCGGGATTTCTTATAAGCTTCCAGGTTAGATTCCCGCTCGTTGAAAGCGGCAGCTCTACCCTTTAGCTCAGTGCGGATGTTGCCTGTAATCCATGGCTTCTGGTTGGGGTATGTACGTACGGTCACTGTGGGGACGACATCATCGATGCACTTATTGATGAAGCCAGTGACTGATGTAGTGTACTCCTCAATGCTATCTGAAGAATCCCGGAACATGTTCCAGTCTGTGCTAGCAAAACAGTCCTGTAGCTTAGCATCGGCTTCATCTGACCACTTTTTTATTGACCAAGTCACTGGTGCTTCCTGCTTTAGTTTTTGCTTGTAAGCAGGAATCAGGAGGATATAATTATGTTCAGAGTTTAAATTGCCAAAGCAAGTGAAATAAACAATAAAATTAAGAATATTTTACAGTAAACATTGCACTCATAAAGGTTCATTAAAAAGTATAAAGATGTTTCAAATGTTATATTATCAACAATGTACTGTGTTTTTAACAATGTGCAAATAAATGCAGTTGTAGTATGAATAGTAGAGGAAGATTAGTAAACAGATAAATATGGGTTGTATTTACAGAGTTTGTGCTTCACTGGTTGCCCTGTTTTCATGGCAACGGGTCACAAATCTTTCTGCTGTGGTATTTCACCCAATGGATATGGGAGTTTATCAAAATTCGATTTGTTGTCGATTTCTTTGTTGGTCTGTGTAATCTGAGGGAAATATGTGTCTCTAATATGGTCATACATTTGGCAGAAGGTTAGGAAGTGCAACTCAGTTTCCACCTCATTTTGTGGGCAGTGTGCACATAGCCTGTCTTCTCTTGAGAGCCAGGTCTGCCTACGGCGGCCTTTCTCAATAGCAAGGCTATGCTCACTGAGTCTGTACATACTCTCTCTCGCTCTCTCTCCATCTCTCTCTATCTGTCTCTGTCTGTCTCTCTCTCTCTCACCTCTGATGAGTGGGTCTGGTCAGAGCTCTGGGACTCTGTGGAACTTGTGGCCTGGGTCTGAGGATGACAGATCAACACAACACAGGTAAATACATTCACACCAACACTAAACTGAATAACTCTACAGGAGTTCCAGTGGTGTGTGTGTACCTGGTTCCCTGGCAGCTGTGGCAGTACAGGGACCTGTTGACGTGAGGAGGAAGAACACAGTCTGTTAGTTTACCTGGTACTCTAGTTCAGTGGTACCCAAACGATGTGGTGCCCCCTAGGGGAGGGCAGGGGGGGAGCGGCTTTCCACTTAGTCTTGAAAGATGTAATAGTAGAATGCACAAGTTGCAATTGCTAAATTTGGATAGTGCATCATCAGTTTGTCTCTTGTGATGTCAGTCATTGCATACCTTAGAGAGCTATTTATAACTTGTCAGAAATGTCCAGATCAACTAGCCCATGTTTTTTAGCTAGGTTTTCAAACCAATAGATTTTGTTGTAATGGTTGAGTCACTCAAATATCACACGAATACACATTATACCTGTCAAAATGTATAGAAATGCAAGACAATGAGCTTTAAACCTGCTGGGTGAAATTAGTCACCTGGTCTACCATTTCATCTAGTTCAACTAGTTACCTGGTCTACCTGGTCATCTAGTTCAACTAGTCACCTGGTCATATAGTTCAACTAGTCACCTGGACATCTAGTTCAACTAGTCACCTGGTTTACCTGGTCATATAGTTAAATTAGTCACCTGGTCATATAGTTCAACTAGTCACCTGGTCATGTAGTTCAACTAGTCACCTGGTCATATAGTTCAACTAGTCACCTGGTAATCTAGTTCAACTAGTTACCTGGTCTACCTGGTCATCTAGTTCAACTAGTCACCTGGACTACCTGGTCATGTAGTTCAACTAGTCACCTGGTCATGTAGTTCAACTAGTCACCTGGTCATGTAGTTCAACTAGTGACCTGGTCATGTAGTTCAACTAGTCACCTGGTCTACCTGGTCATGTAGTTCAACTTGTCACCTGGTCATCTAATTCAACTAGTCACCTGGTCATGTAGTTCAACTTGTCACCTGGTCATGTAGTTCAACTAGTCACCTGGTCATCTCGTTCAACTAGTAACCTGGTCATATAGTTCAACTAGTCACCTGGTCATCTAGTTCAACTAGTCACCTGGTCATCTAGTTCAACTAGTCACCTGGTCATGTAGTTCAACTAGTCACCTGGTCATCTAGTTCAACTAGTCACCTGGTCATGTAGTTCAACTAGTCACCTGGTCATCTAGTTCAACTTGTCACCTGGTCATCTAGTTCAACTAGTCACCTGGTCATGTAGTTCAACTAGTCACCTGGTCATGTAGTTCAACTAGTCACCTGGTCATGTAGTTCAACTAGTCACCTGGTCTACCAGAGGTACAAGCGCTATTCACCTGAAGGATTAGCTGTGGAGGTATCATCTGATCCAGGACGTCTGTCTGAGAGACCTGAGGAACCTGGTTCAACACACAGATACAGTTAATAGATTCAGTCACACACACTAGGCTAGGAAAGGTGAACGTCACCATCTCTCTCTGTTGTTCAGATTATAGATTACACACACAAACACACTTGAATATATTTGATTATTTTATGGCATTTAGAAGAGTTAGTGTTTTTTTTATTTTTGTAAAAAAATGTTAAGGGGGTAGATCAGATTAATATTGCAGATAGATTGTAACTTCCATCAATGTAATTGTCTGCATCACTTCCAATCCGCCATGTTTATATATATATGTATATATATACATATATATATACACACACACATATACATATACACATATACACACATACATACATACACATACATATCCTTTAAAAATATATATTCCCCTTTATTACTTTCCAACCCTGCCACCCTTTCCCCACTTGGAGTAAACTAGTGAACAACAACGCCCAGGCCTCTACTTCCAGCCCATACCTACTATCTACATTTTATGGACACAGTCAATTTTACAGTAATTATATTTTATTTGTTTTTTCTCCTGAACTTCTTCTACTCTCAACCTCTCCGATCATTTTCATGATGTCCATCCGGTTTGCTTCTATATGCCATATCTTTCTAACTGTGCTCATTCACAAAAGCTCCCAACCTACAACCTATATACTTATTATGGACACAGTATGCTATACATTAGTTATCTTGTTGTTATTTGTTGTTATTAGTCCCATCCTTCAGCTCCATTCAACACCTCCCATCTATCTCTTAACACCATCCATATTGGATTTCTGGTAATGTAGTTCAACTAGTCACCTGGTCATCTAGTTCAAAACTAGTCACCTGGTCATCTAGTTCAACTAGTCACCTGGTCATGTAGTTCAACTAGTCACCTGGTCATCTAGTTCAACTAGTCACCTGGTCATCTAGTTCAACTAGTCACCTGGTCATGTAGTTCAACTAGTCACCTGGTCATCTAGGTGATCTAGTCGCCTGGTCATCTAGTTCAACTAGTCACCTGGTCATGTAGTTCAACTAGTCACCTGGTCATCTAGTTCATCTAGTCTCCTGGTCATCTAGTTCAACTAGTCACCTGGTCATCTCGTTCAACTAGTCACCTGGTCATATAGTTCAACTAGTCACCTGGTCATCTCGTTCAACTAGTCACCTGGTCATCTAGTTCAACTAGTCACCTGGTCATGTAGTTCAACTAGTCACCTGGTCATGTAGTTCAACTAGTCACCTGGTCATGTAGTTCAACTAGTCACCTGGTCATGTAGTTCAACTAGTCACCTGATCATGTAGTTCAACTAGTCACCTTGTCATCTAGTTCAACTAGTCACCTGGTCATCTAGTTCAACTAGTCACCTGGTCATCTAGTTCAACTAGTCACCTGGTCATCTAGTTCAACTAGTCACCTGGTCATGTAGTTCAACTAGTCACCTGGTCATCTAGTTCAACTTGTCACCTGGTCATCTAGTTCAACTAGTCACCTGGTCATGTAGTTCAACTAGTCACCTGGTCATGTAGTTCAACTAGTCACCTTGTCATCTAGTTCATCTAGTCTCCTGGTCATCTAGTTCAACTAGTCACCTGGTCTACCTGGTAATCTAGTTCAACTAGTCACCTGGTCTACCAGAGGTACAAGCGCTATTCACCTGAGGGATGAGCTGTGGAGGTATCATCTGATCCAGGACGTCTGTCTGAGAGACCTGAGGAACCTGGTTCAACACACAGATACAATTAATAGATTCAGTCACACACACTAGGCTAGGAAAGGTGAACGTCACCATCTCTCTCTGTTGTTCAGATTATAGATTACACACACAAACACACTTGAATATATTTGATTATTTTATGGCATTTAGAAGAGTTAGTGTTTTTTTTATTTTTGTAAAAAAATGTTAAGGGGGTAGATCAGATTAATATTGCAGATAGATTGTAACTTCCATCAATGTAATTGTCTGCATCACTTCCAATCCGCCATGTTTATATATATATGTATATATATACATATATATATACACACACATATACATATACACATATACACACATACATACATACACATACATATCCTTTAAAAATATATATTCCCCTTTATTACTTTCCAACCCTGCCACCCTTTCCCCACTTGGAGTAAACTAGTGAACAACAACGCCCAGGCCTCTACTTCCAGCCCATACCTACTATCTACATTTTATGGACACAGTCAATTTTACAGTAATTATATTTTATTTGTTTTTTCTCCTGAACTTCTTCTACTCTCAACCTCTCCGATCATTTTCATGATGTCCATCCGGTTTGCTTCTATATGCCATATCTTTCTAACTGTGCTCATTCACAAAAGCTCCCAACCTACAACCTATATACTTATTATGGACACAGTATGCTATACATTAGTTATCTTGTTGTTATTTGTTGTTATTAGTCCCATCCTTCAGCTCCATTCAACACCTCCCATCTATCTCTTAACACCATCCATATTGGATTTCTGGTAATGTAGTTCAACTAGTCACCTGGTCATCTAGTTCAACTAGTCACCTGGTCATCTAGTTCAACTAGTCACCTGGTCATGTAGTTCAACTAGTCACCTGGTCATCTAGTTCAACTAGTCACCTGGTCATCTAGTTCAACTAGTCACCTGGTCATGTAGTTCAACTAGTCACCTGGTCATCTAGTTAATCTAGTCTCCTGGTCATCTAGTTCAACTAGTCACCTGGTCATGTAGTTCAACTAGTCACCTGGTCATCTAGTTCATCTAGTCTCCTGGTCATCTAGTTCAACTAGTCACCTGGTCATCTCGTTCAACTAGTCACCTGGTCATATAGTTCAACTAGTCACCTGGTCATCTAGTTCAACTAGTCACCTGGTCATGTAGTTCAACTAGTCACCTGGTCATGTAGTTCAACTAGTCACCTGGTCATGTAGTTCAACTAGTCACCTGGTCATCTAGTTCAACTTGTCACCTGGTCATCTAGTTCAACTTGTCACCTGGTCATCTAGTTCAACTAGTCACCTGGTCATGTAGTTCAACTAGTCACCTGGTCATGTAGTTCAACTAGTCACCTGGTCATGTAGTTCAACTAGTCACCTGGTCTACCAGAGGTACTAGCGCTATTCACCTGAAGGATGAGCTGTGGAGGTATCATCTGATCCAGGACGTCTGTCTGAGAGACCTGAGGAACCTGGTTCAACACACAGATACAGTTAATAGATTCAGTCACACACACTAGGCTAGGAAAGGTGAACGTCACCATCTCTCTCTGTTGTTCAGATTATAGATTACACACACAAACACTGAATATATTTGATTATTTTATGGCATTTAGAAGAGTTAGTGTTTTTTTTATTTTTGTAAAAAAATGTTAAGGGGGTAGATCAGATTAATATTGCAGATAGATTGTAACTTCCATCAATGTAATTGTCTGCATCACTTCCAATCCGCCATGTTTATATATATGTGTATATATATATATATGGTCACCTGGTCATCTATTTCATCTAGTCTCCTGGTCATCTAGTTCAACTAGTCACCTGGTCTACCTGGTAATCTAGTTCAACTAGTCACCTGGTCATGTAGTTCAACTAGTCACCTGGTCATCTA
Source organism: Coregonus suidteri (assembly GCA_036851935.1). Taxonomy (NCBI): domain Eukaryota; kingdom Metazoa; phylum Chordata; class Actinopteri; order Salmoniformes; family Salmonidae; genus Coregonus; species Coregonus suidteri. The sequence goes on from CM072221.1 coordinate 1,352,132, forward strand.
GTTCAACTAGTCACCTGGTCATCTAGTTCAACTAGTCACCTGGTCATCTAGTTCAACTAGTCACCTGGTCATGTAGTTCAACTAGTCACCTGGTCATCTAGTTCAACTAGTCACCTGGTCATGTAGTTCAACTAGTCACCTTGTCATCTAGTTCATCTAGTCTCCTGGTCATCTAGTTCAACTAGTCACCTGGTCTACCTGGTAATCTAGTTCAACTAGTCACCTGGTCATGTAGTTCAACTAGTCACCTGGTCATGTAGTTCAACTAGTCACCTGGTCATCTAGTTCAACTTGTCACCTGGTCATCTAGTTCAACTAGTCACCTGGTCATGTAGTTCAACTAGTCACCTGGTCATGTAGTTCAACTAGTCACCTGGTCATGTAGTTCAACTAGTCACCTGGTCTACCAGAGGTACTAGCACTATTCACCTGAGGGATGAGCTGTGGAGGTATCATCTGATCCAGGACGTCTGTCTGAGAGACCTGAGGAACCTGGTTCAACACACAGATACAGTTAATAGATTCAGTCACACACACTAGGCTAGGAAAGGTGAACGTCACCATCTCTCTCTGTTGTTCAGATTATAGATTACACACACAAACACTTGAATATATTTGATTATTTTATGGCATTTAGAAGAGTTAGTGTTTAAAAAAAAAAAAAATGTAAGGGGGTAGATCAGATTAATATTGCAGATAGATTGTAACTTCCATCAATGTAATTGTCTGCATCACTTCCAATCCCCCATGTTTATATATATATATTATATATATATATATATATATATATATATATAATATATATATACACATACACATACATACATACAGTGCACCCCCCTATCCACATCAACGGGACCACAGTGGAGAAGGTGGAAAGCTTCAAGTTCCTTGGCATACATATCACTGACAAACTGAAATGGTCCACCCACGCAGACAGTGTGGTGAAGAAGGCGCAACAGAGCCTCTTCAACCTCAGGAGGCTGAAGAAATGTGGCTTATCACCTAAAACCCTCACAAACTTTTACAGATGCACAATTGCGAGCATCCTGTCGAGCTGTATCACCGCCTGGTACGGCAACTGCACCGCCCGCAACCGCAGGGCTCTCCAGAGAGTGGGCAAACTACCCACCTACCAGGACACATACAGTGGGGAAAAAAAGTATTTAGTCAGCCACCAATTGTGCAAGTTCTCCCACTTAAAAAGATGAGAGAGGCCTGTAATTTTCATCATAGGTACACGTCAACTATGACAGACAAATTGAGAAAAAAAAATCCATAAAATCACATTGTAGGATTTTTAATGAATTTATTTGCAAATTATGGTGGAAAATAAGTATTTGGTCAATAACAAAAGTTTATCAATACTTTGTTATATACCCTTTGTTGGCAATGACACAGGTCAAACGTTTTCTGTAAGTCTTCACAAGGTTTTCACACACTGTTGCTGGTATTTTGGCCCATTCCTCCAATATTACAGGCCTCTCTCATCTTTTTAAGTGGGAGAACTTGCACAATTGGTGGCTGACTAAATACTTTTTATCCCCACTGCACAGCACCCGATGTCACAGGAAGGCCAAAAAGATCATCAAGGACATCAACCACCCGAGCCACTGCCTGTTCACCCCGCTATCATCCAGAAGGCGAGGTCAGTACAGATGCATCAAAGCTGGGACCGAGAGAATGAAAAACAGCTTCTATCTCAAGGCCATCAGACTGTTAAATAGCCATCACTAGCACATTAGAGGCTGCTGCTGCCTATTGAAATCACTGGCCACTTTAAGAAATGGAAAACTAGTCACTTTAATAATGTTTACGTATCTTGCATTACTCATCTCATATGTATATACTGTATTCTATAATATTCTACTGTATCTTAGTCCTTGCCGCTCTGTCATTGCTTGTCCATATATGTATATATTCTTAAATCCATTCCTTACTTAGATTTGTGTGTATTGGGTATATTTTGTGAAATTGTTAGATATTACTTGTTAGATATTACTGCACTGTCGGAGCTAGAAGCACAAGCATTTCGCTACACCCGCTATAACATCTGCTAAACACGTGTATGTGACAAATAACATTTGATTTGATTTGGTAGCCCATGGTAGTCCCCCATAGCAACGTTAGCTTCCCTATATGGACCCGTTAGCAGGCAGCGCTGAATAGGCCTTTTCAAACTGCATTGTTCTTACGGGCACTGGCCCTGGGCTATCTTATAGCTCATTTGTTAACCCTGGGCTAAGCTTATAGCTCATTTGTTAACCCTGGGCTATCTTATAGCTCATTTGTTAACCCTGGGCTATCTTATAGCTCATTTGTTAACCCTGGGCTAAGCTTATAGCCCATTTGTTAACCCTGGGCTAAGCTTATAGCCCATTTGTTAACCCTGGGCTAAGCTTATAGCCCATTTGTTAACCCTGGGCTAGCTTATAGCTCATTTGTTAACCCTGGGCTAAGCTTATAGCTCATTTGTTAACCCTGGGCTAAGCTTATAGCTCATTTGTTAACCCTGGGCTAAGCTTATAGCTCATTTGTTAACCCTGGGCTATCTTTAGCTCTGGGCTAAAGTTAAGGATTCACACTTGTATTCCACTAGTTTTTTGCAAGGATGTAAGTACAGTATTTTGGATTTTGTCATCAGATGGAAGGATGAAATGGTACAGTTGAAGTCGGAAGTTTACATACACCTTAGCCAAATACATTTAAACTCAGTTTTTCACAGTTCCTGACATTTAATCCTAGTAAAAATTCCCTGTCTCCATCTGTGCCCATTCAACATAGTCTAGATTAACATTTTTATTTTTTCTAAACAAAATAACTTTTGGGGGTTCTCATACAGTGTTGTTTTGTCACTAAGATTATATTTGGTTGTGATTTTTTGCAAAAATAACTTTTGGATGCAGCAGTTGTTAGCTAGAATGCTAAACACATTGACATAGACTGCAGCAAAATTATTAACTTTTGAGTTGAGCCAATTCTCCATTTTATTATCACATACATGATGACATTGTCTCATACTTGATTACATTACCTATGTAAGGTCTTCCTGCAGTATTTACTGGTTCTTAGATTATCACATATACAGTACATTACACCATTCTAAGGTCTTCCTGTGGTACTCACTGGACTGGTTAAAGCTGCTCCCAGCAGACAGGACATCAGTATGACCCCCGTCATCCTTCTACTGCAGGGAGGGAAGCAGGTACGGAGGGAAGCAGGTAGGGAGGGAAGCAGGTAGGGAGGGAAGCAGGTACGGAGGGAAGCAGGTACGGAGGGAAGCAGGTACGGAGGGAAGAGGTGGAGAATGGTTACGGTTTCTTATTATTACACTGAACAAAATAAATAAACGCAACATGTAAAGTGTTGGTGCCATGTTTCATGAGCTGAAATAAAAGATCCCAGAAATATTCCATAAGCACAAAAAAGCTTATTTCTCTCAAATTCTGTGAACAAAGTTTACATCCTTGTTAGTGAGCATTTCTCCTTTGCCAAGATAATCCATCCACCTGACAGGTGTGGCATATCACCAAGCTGATTAAACAGCATGATCGTTACAACACAATGCCACAGATGTCTCAATTCAGCTTCTTCACCTGAGGGATCGTCTGAGGGGGGAGGGAGTGCTGAGGAGTATTTATGTCTGTAATAAAGCACTTTATTTTATTTTTTGTTTTAAAATGTTTATTTAAAAAAATATATATATATTTTTTTTTACCCCTTTTTCTCCCCAATTTCGTCATTTCCAATTTCGTATTTACAGTCTTGTCGCATCGCTGCAACTCCCGTATGGACTCTGGAGAGGCGGAGCTCGAGAGCCACGCGTCCTCCGAAACACGACCCTACCGAGCCGCACTGCTTCTTGACACACTGCTCGCTTAACCCGGAAGCCAGCCGCACCAATGTGTCGGAGGAAACGCTGTACAACTGGCGACCGAAGTCAGCGTACATGCGCCCGGCCCGCCACAGGAGTCACTAGAGCGCGATGGGACAAGGACATCCCGGCCGGCCAAACCCTCCCCTAACCCGGACGATGCGTTGCCTCATGGTCTCCCGGTCGCGGCCGGCTGGGACACAGTAAAAATGCACTTTTGAGATGAAAAACTCATTGTGATTGGCTGGGCCTGGCTCCCCAGTGGGTGGGCCTGGCTCCCCTTGGCTCCACCCCTGCCCAGTCGTGAAATCCATAGATTAGGGCCTAATTTATTTATTTCAATTGTCTGATTTCCCTATATGAACTGTAACTCAGTAAAATCGTTGAACTTGTTGCATGTTGCGTTTATATTTGTGTTCAGTATAGTTAGTGTGGTCTGAATGACCAAGCATCTCTCTAACCTTTTCCCTGGTCTGTTTGTTAAAGAAAAGTATCCGTCCAAAAGTCTGAGAGTTGATATTCCAGTGAGATAATCCATCAGGGGCCAGACGTTACTGGTGAGTGTGAGTCCTGCAGGCCTATCCTGACCTATTTATCACAGACCTTGGAGGAGGTGTGATCTGGCATCCCTCTCTCTCACCACAACTCTGCCCTCTGTTACTGTCTTCCTGTTGTCTTGTCAGGATAACAGGATGTTGAGCTGGTTAGGCGTGGAGGAATGTGTTTGCATGGTGTTAGTGATGTTATTGTCATAAAGTAATTGATGATGAAGTGTCATGTGTCAGTCCCAGGAGGAGGCACAGTTGAGTGGTTTAGAGTGTGTGTGTGTGTGTGTGTGTGTGTGTGTGTGTGTGTGTGTGTGTGTGTGTGTGTGTGTGTGTGTGTGTGTGTGTGTGTGTGTGTGTGTGTGTCCAGGGTGGTTTGTGTGTGTGTGTGTGTGTGTGTGTGTGTGTGTGTGTGTGTGTGTGTGTGTGTGTGTGTGTGTGTGTGTGTGTGTGTGTCCAGGGTGGTTTAGTGTGTGTGTGTGTGTGTGTGTGTGTGTGTGTGTGTGTGTGTGTGTGTGTGTGTGTGTGTGTGTGTGTCCAGGGTGGTTTAGTGTGTGTGTTTGTGTGACCGTAGACCAGTGATGGTGATGTTAAAGTAGTATAATAGGAAACTCGACAGAAAACTCAGGAACACAGCTTTTGTCCATAAATAGATCACTTTAATTGATGTGATATTTTTTATCATGTAAACAAACATTAAAACACAAACTGTAATTAACACGTTTCACAACTTGAAAATGACATATTCTTCAGTTAGATTTACAGTTTCAGAAGAATGCAACAGAAGACACATTGTTACACAGGTACAATAACTGGGCTAAGTACTACTATTATTATTATTATTATTATTATTATTATTATTATTATTATTATTATTATTATTAATAGCTATATTTAGGGCTGGGCGATATGGCCTAAAAATCACATCTCATTTTTTTTCAAACTTATGGCCGAATCACGATACACTGTATATCTAGATTTTGTCAAACAGTTTTCTCTAAATAAGCATTCTTGTACAATTTAAGGTCTAATACACTGCATTTCAAACAGTCAGCAATAATCTAATTAATTCAGGGCTTGTGAAATTATACATAGGCTAAATATGACCCTTCCACAACCGTAAAACCCACCACTAATAATTACATTATTTTGTAGCTTGCTTTTTGGCAATAATCACTGATCTGGCTTTCAAGTCTTCTATGAAAATGCCCTTTTTGTTACAAATTTAACAAAAATCATGCATAATGCACATCCTCTAGAAATCAAGTGGCCTATTTACTGTAAATACACTATATATACAAAAGTACTGTATGTGGACAACCCTTCAAAATAGTGGATTTGGCTATTTCAGCCACACTCGTTGCTGACAAAGCCATGCAATCTCCATAGACAAACATTGGCAGTAGAATGGCCTTACTGAAGAGCTCAGTGACTTTCAACGTGGCACCGTCATAGGATGCCACCTTTCCAACAAGTCAGTTCTTCAAATTTCTGCCCTGCTAGAGCTGCCCCGGTCAACTGTAAGTGCTTTTATTGTGAAGTGGAAACGTCTAGGAGCAACAACGGCTCAGCCGTGAAGTGGTAGGCCACGCAAGCTCACAGAACGGGACCGCCGAGTGCTGAAGCGTGTAGCGTGTAAAAATAATCTGTCCTCGGATGCAACACTCACTACCGAAAAACTGCCTCTGGAAGCAACGTCAGCACTAGAACTGTTCGTCGGGAGCTTCATGAAATGGGTTTCCATGGCTGAGCAGCCGCACACAAGCCTAAGATCACCATGTGCAATGCCAAGCGTTGGCTGGAGTGGTGTAAAGCTCACCGCCATTGGACACTGAAGCAGTGGAAACGCATTCTCTGGAGTGATGAATCACGCTTCACCATCTGGCAGTCCGACGGACGAATCTGGGTTTGGCGGATTCCAGGTGAACGCTACCAGCCAGAATGCATAGTGCCAACTGTAAAGTTTGTCCATGCAGCAATGTTCCAACATCTAGTGGAAAGCCTTCCCAGAAGAGTGGAGGCTGTTATAGCAGCAAAGGGGGGGACCAACTCCATATTAACGCTGATGATTTTGGAATGAGATGTTCGACGAGCAGTACTTTTGGTCATGTAGTGTATATAGTGGTATTCAGTGATGTGTTGTGTTGGATTTGCCCCAAACATAACGCTTTGTATTCAAGACATAAAGTTAATTTATTTTCCACATTTTTGCAGTATTACTTTAGTGCCTTGTTGCAAACAGGATGCATGTTTTGGAATATTTTTATTCTGTACAGGCTTCCTTCTTTTCACTCTGTCAGTTAGGTTAGTATTGTGGAGTAACTACAATGCTGTTAATCCATCCTCAGTTTTCTCCTATCACAGCCATTAAACTCTGTAACTGTTTTAAAGTCACCATTAGCGTCATGGTGAAATCCCTGAGTGGTTTCCTTCCTCTCTGGCAACTGAGTTAGTGGCTGTTGTATCTTTGTAGTGGCTGGGTGTATTGATACACCATGCAAAGTGTAATTACTAACTTCACCATGCTCAAATGGATATTCAATGTCTGCTTTTTAATTTTTACCCATCAGTTACCCTTCTTGGCGAGGGATTGGAAAACCTCCCTGGTCTTTGTGGTTGAATCTGTGTTTGAAATTCACTGCTCGACTGAGGGACCTTACAGATAATTGTATGTGTGGGGTACAGAGATGCGGTAGTCATTCAAAAAGCAAGTTAAACACTATTATTGCACACAGAGTGAGTCCATGCAACTTATTATGTGACTTGCTGAATACTTACACTTAAACTGGTGTAAATGTATTGAACGCTGTCTCAAATGGTACTATTTTTCTAGGGACAGTGGACATTACTCAACATTAATGTAAAAGTGACAGTTTTAGCCAGTTAATTTTCAACTGCAGTCCCTGGGCAGCTCTCTCCCTCTCCTCTCTTGTTCTTTCTCAGCCCCAGAAGCTATAGTGATGAGGTGTGTTTATTAATGTTAGTCAATGTTGATGCAGAGACCTAAAGGGTTTTAGTGGAGAGTTAACTACTGCTAGTCTCTTCCTGTACCTGTCTGTTTATAGCTGTGGGAGTGTGTCTGGTCTGTTCAGTGACTGGTTTTAGTTTAGTACCAGTGTGTTTACAGTTAAACAACCTAACATGGCAGAAGTGCCCACGAAGGTGTGTGTTTGGACTACTTCCACGCTTGGATGTGGTCGCAACCTGTTTCTCCCTGTATTATAGTGTTTGTCCTGCCCTGTTTCTCCCTGTATTATAGTGTTTGTCCTACCCTGTTTCTCCCTGTATTATAGTGTTTGTCCTGCCCTGTTTCTCCCTGTATTATAGTGTTTGTCCTACCCTGTTTCTCCCTGTATTATAGTGTTTGTCCTACCCTGTTTCTCCCTGTATTATAGTGTTTGTCCTACCCTGTTTCTCCCTGTATTATAGTGTTTGTCCTACCCTGTTTCTCCCTGTATTATAGTGTTTGTCCTACCCTGTTTCTCCCTGTATTATAGTGTTTGTCCTACCCTGTTTCTCCCTGTATTATAGTGTTTGTCCTACCCTGTTTCTCCCTGTATTATAGTGTTTGTCCTACCCTGTTTCTCCCTGTATTATAGTGTTTGTCCTACCCTGTTTCTCCCTGTATTAAAGTGTTTGTCCTACCCTGTTTCTCCCTGTATTATAGTGTTTGTCATACCCTGTTTCTCCCTGTATTATAGTGTTTGTCCTACCCTGTTTCTCCCTGTATTAATGTGTTTGTCCTACCCTGTTTCTCCCTGTATTAGAGTGTTTGTCCTACCCTGTTTCTCCCTGTATTATAGTGTTTGTCCTACCCTGTTTCTCCCTGTATTATAGTGTTTGTCCTACCCTGTTTCTCCCTGTATTATAGTGTTTGTCCTAACCTGTTTCTCCCTGTATTATAGTGTTTGTCCTACCCTGTTTCTCCCTGTATTAAAGTGTTTGTCCTACCCTGTTTCTCCCTGTATTATAGTGTTTGTCCTACCCTGTTTCTCCCTGTATTATAGTGTTTGTCATACCCTGTTTCTCCCTGTATTATAGTGTTTGTCCTACCCTGTTTCTCCCTGTATTATAGTGTTTGTCCTACCCTGTTTCTCCCTGTATTATAGTGAGAAGAGGACCTCTAACATATACAGTGGGGGAAAAAAAGTATTTAGTCAGTCACCAATTGTGCAAGTTCTCCCACTTAAAAAGATGAGAGAGGCCTGTAATTTTTCATAATAGGTACACGTCAACTATGACAGACAAAAGAGAGAAAAAGAAATCCAGAAAATCACATTGTAGGATTTTTTATGAATTTATTTGCAAATTATGGTGGAAAATAAGTATTTGGTCAATAACAAAAATGTCTCAATACTTTGTTATATACCCATTGTTGGCAATGACACAGGTCAAACGTTTTCTGTAAGTCTTCACAAGGTTTTCACACACTGTTGCTGGTATTTTGGCCCATTCCTCCATGCAGATCTCCTCTAGAGCAGTGATGTTTTGGGGCTGTCGCTGGGCAACACGGACTTTCAACTCCCTCCAAAGATTTTCTATGGGGTTGAGATCTGGAGACTGGCTAGGTCACTCCAGGACCTTGAAATGCTTCTTACGAAGCCACTCCTTCGTTGCCCGGGCGGTGTGTTTGGGATCATTGTCATGCTGAAAGACCCAGCCACATTTCATCTTCAATGCCCTTGCTGATGGAAGGAGGTTTTCACTCAAAATCTCACGATACATGGCCCCATTCATTCTTTCCTTTACACGGATCAGTCGTCCTGGTCCCTTTGCAGAAAAACAGCCCCAAAGCATGATGTTTCCACCCCCATGCTTCACAGTAGGTATGGTGTTCTTTGGATGCAACTCAGCATTCTTTGTCCTCCAAACACGACGAGTTGAGTTTTTACCAAAAAGATCTGTTTTGGTTTCATCTGACCATATGACATTCTCCCAATCCTCTTCTGGATCATCCAAATGCACTCTAGCAAACTTCAGACGGGCCTGGACATGTACTGGCTTAAGCAGGGGGACACGTCTGCCACTGCAGGATTTGAGTCCCTGGAGGCGTAATGTGTTACTGATGGTAGGCTTTGTTACTTTGGTCCCAGCTCTCTGCAGGTCATTCACTAGGTCCCCCCGTGTGGTTCTGGGATTTTTGATCACCGTTTTTGTGATCATTTTGACCCCACGAGGTGAGATCTTGCGTGGAGCCCCAGATCGAGGGAGATTATCAGTGGTCTTGTATGTCTTCCATTTCCTAATAATTGCTCCCACAGTTGATTTCTTCAAACCAAGCTGCTTACCTATTGCAGATTCAGTCTTCCCAGCCTGGTGCAGGTCTACAATTTTGTTTCTGGTGTCCTTTGACAGCTCTTTCGTCTTGGCCATAGTGGAGTTTGGAGTGTGACTGTTTGAGATTGTGGACAGGTGTCTTTTATACTGATAACAAGTTCAAACAGGTGCCATTAATACAGGTAACGAGTGGAGGACAGAGCAGCCTCTTAAAGAAGAAGTTACAGGTCTGTGAGAGCCAGAAATCTTGCTTGTTTGTAGGTGACCAAATACTTATTTTCCACCATAATTTGCAAATAAATTCATTAAAAATCCTACAATGTGATTTTCTGGAATTTGTTTTCTCAATTTGTCTGTCATAGTTGACGTGTACCTATGATGAAAATTACAGGCCTCTCTCATCTTTTTAAGTGGGAGAACTTGCACAATTGGTGGCTGACTAAATACTTTTTTCCCCCACTGTATATGGGAGAGAGAGAAGTGGACCTCTAACACATTCACACTGCACACATACCTCTAGAACACACACACCTCTAGAACACACACACCTCTAGAACACACACACCTCTAGAACATACACACCTCTAGAACACACACACCTTTAGAACACACATACCTCTAGAACACACACACCTCTAGAACACACACACCTCTAGAACACACACACACCTGTAGAACACACACACCTCTAGAACACATACAACTCTAGAACACACACAGCTCTAGAACACACACACCTCTAGAACACACACACCTCTAGAACACACACACCTTTAGAATACACACACCTCTAGAACACACACAGCTCTACCACACACACACCCCTAGAACACACACACCTCTAGAACACACACAGCTCTAGAACACACACAGCTCTAGAACACACACACCTCTAGAACACACACACCTTTAGAAACAGACACACAGCACTAGAACACACACACACAGCTCTAGAACACACACACCTCTAGAACACACACACCTTTAGAACACACTCACCTCTAGAACATACACAGCTCTAGAACACACACACCTCTAGAACACACACACCTCTAGAACACACACACACCCCTAGAACACACACACATCTAGAACACACACACCTCTAGAACAAAAATACCTCTAGAACACACACACCTCTAGAACACACACAGCTCTAGAACACACACACTTCTAGAACATACACAAAGCTCTGGAACACACACACCTCTAGAACACACACAGCTCTACCACACACACCTCTAGAACACACACACCTCTAGAACACACACACCTCTAGAACACACACACCTTTAGAACACACTCACCTCTAGAACATACACAGCTCTAGAACACACACACCTCTAGAACACACACACCTCTAGAACACACACACCTCTAGAACAAAAATACCTCTAGAACACACACACCTCTAGAACATTCACAGCTCTAGAACACACACACTTCTAGAACATACACAAAGCTCTGGAACACACACACCTCTAGAACACACACAGCTCTACCACACACACCTCTAGAACACACACACACCTCTAGAACACACACACCTCTAGAACACACACAGCTCTAGAACACACACACCTCTAGAACACAAATACCTATAGAACACACACACCTCTAGAACACACACAGCTCTAGAACACACACACATATAGAAAACACACACACAGCTCTAGAACACACACACCTCTAGAACACACACACACCTCTAGAAAACACACAAGTCTAGAACACAAACACCTCTAGAACACACAAACAGCTCTAGAACACAAATACCTCTAGAACACACACACCTCTAGAACACACACATCTCTAGAACACACACACCTCTAGAACACACACACAGCTCTAGAACACACAGCTCTAGAACACACACACCTCTAGAACACACACACCTCTAGAACACACACACCTCTAGAACACACACAACTCTAGAACACACACACAGCTTTAGAACACACACACAGCTCTAGAACACACATACCTCTAGAACACAAATACCTCTAGAACACACACACCTCTAGAACACACACAGCTCTAGAACACACACACACACTTATAGAACATACACAAAGCTCTAGAACACACACACCTCTAGAACACACACAAACTTCTAGAACACACACACGTCTAGAACACAAACACCTCTAGAACACACACAAACCTCTAGAACACACACAGCTCTAGAACATACACACCTCTAGAACACAAACTGCTCTACCACACACACCTCTAGAACACACACACCTCTAGAACACACACACCTCTAGAACACACACAGCTCTAGAATACACACACCTCTAGAACACAAATACCTCTAGAACACACACACCTCTAGAACACACACAGCTCTAGAACACAAACACCTCTAGAACACACACACACCTCTAGAACACACACACCTCTAGAACACACACAGCTCTAGAACACACACAGCTCTAGAACACACACAGCTCTAGAACACACACACACCTCTAGAACACACACACACCTCTAGAACACACACACCTCTAGAACACACACAGCTCTACCACACACACCTCTAGAAACACACACACACCTCTAGAACACACACACACCTCTAGAACACACACACCTCTAGAACACACACAGCTCTAGAATACACACACACCTCTAGAACACACATACCTCTAGAACACACACACCTCTAGAACACACACACCTCTAGAACACACAGAGCTCTACCACACACACCTCTAGAACACACACACCTCTAGAACACACACACCTCTAGAACACACAAAGCTCTAGAACACACACAGCTCTACAACACACACACCTCTAGAACACACACAGCTCTACAACACACACACCTCTAAAACACACACACCTCTACAACACACACACCTCTAGAACACACACACCTCTAGAACACACACACCTCTAGAACACACACACCTCTAGAACACCATTTACATATTACATTTTAGTCATTTAGCAGACGCTCTTATCCAGTAGTGAGTGCATACGTTTTCATACTGGTCCCCTGTGGGAATTGAACCCACAACCCTGGGGTTGCAAGTGCCATGTCCTGGTACACACACCACATGCTAGAGTGAATGTTTATCAGAGCAGTAGATCTGTATAAGGTTAGAGTTAATGTTTATCAGAGCAGTAGATCTGTATAAGGTCAGAGTTAAACTCTCCAGATAATTCTCCATGAATGGATGTTGATTTAACTTGTTTTGACTTCTATGATTAAGCAATAAGGTCCGTTCTTAGGACATAGCCCTTAGCCATGGTATATTGGCCATATACCACAACCCCCTGAGGTACCTTACTGCTATTATAAACTGGTTACCAACGTCATTAGAACAGTAAAAAGTCCGTTTTTGTCATTCCCCAGCTACACGGCTGATTTACCACGGCTTTCAACCAATCAGCATTCAGGGCTCAAACCACCCAGTTTATAATTGTAAATAAATCCTGTTTGCGCATGTGCACAACTATAGATAAATCCGACAGGAAAGTTTGAGTGATGGAAGTTGGACAGAGGAATATCGAAATCTCTGTGCAAGAAAAATGAATGTTAGGCTATTTTCTGACGATTATGCCGTTATTATGTGTCAGATGTTAAGACTACAAACCATTATAAATGACCTGATGTTAAGACTACAAACCATTATAAATGACCTGATGTTAAGACTACAAACCATTATAAATGACCTGATGTTAAGACTACAAACCGTTATAAATGGCCAGATGTTAAGACTACAAACCATTATAAATGACCTGATGTTAAGACTACAAACCATTATAAATGGCCAGATGTTAAGACTACAAACCATTATAAAATGACCTGATGTTAAGACTACAAACCATTATAAATGACCTGATGTTAAGACTACAAACCATTATAAATGACCTGATGTTAAGACTACAAACCATTATAAATGACCTGATGTTAAGACTACAAACCATTATAAATGACCTGATGTTAAGACTACAAACCATTATAAATGACCTGATGTTAAGACTACAACCATTATAAATGGCCAGATGTTAAGACTACAAACCATTATAAATGGCCAGATGTTAAGACTACAAACCGTTATAAATGGCCAGATGTTAAGACTACAAACCATTATAAATGGCCAGATGTTAAGACTACAAACCATTATAAATGGCCAGATGTTAAGACCACAAACCATTATAAAATGGCCAGATGTTAAGACTACAAACCGTTATGAATGGCCAGATGTTAAGACTACAAACCATTATAAATGGCCAGATGTTAAGACTACAAACCATTATAAATGGCCAGATGTTAAGACTACAAACCGTTATAAAATGACCTGATGTTAAGACTACAAACCATTATAAATGGCCAGATGTTAAGACTACAAACCGTTATAAAATGACCTGATGTTAAGACTACAAACCGTTATAAATGACCTGATGTTAAGACTACAAACCATTATAAATGGCCAGATGTTAAGACTACAAACCGTTATAAAATGACCTGATGTTAAGACTACAAACCGTTATAAAATGACCTGATGTTAAGACTACAAACCATTATAAATGGCCAGATGTTGAGACTACAAACCATTATAAATGGCCAGATGTTAAGACTACAAACCGTTATATAAATGGCCAGATGTTAAGAATACAAACCGTTATAAATGGCCAGATGTTAAGACTACAAACGTTATAAAATGGCCAGATGTTAAGACTACAAACCGTTATAAATGGCCAGATGTTAAGACTACAAACCGTTATATAAATGGCCAGATGTTAAGACAACAAACCGTTATAAATGGCCAGATGTTAAGATTTCAAACCGGTATAAATGGCCAGATGTTAAGACTACAAACCGTTATAAATGGCCAGATGTTAAGACTACAAACCGTTATAAAATGACCTGATGTTAAGACTACAAACCGTTATAAATGGCCAGATGTTAAGACTACAAACCGTTATAAATGGCCAGATGTTAAGACTACAAACCATTATAAATGGCCAGATGTTAAGACTACAAACCATTATAAATGGCCAGATGTTAAGACTACATACCTTTACAAATGGCCAGATGTTAAGACTACAAACCATTATAAATGGCCAGATGTTAAGACTACAAACCGTTATAAATGGCCAGATGTTAAGACTACAAACCGGTATAAATGGCCAGATGTTAAGACTACAAACCATTATAAATGGCCAGATGTTAAGACTACAAACCATTATAAATGGCCAGATGTTAAGACTACATACCTTTACAAATGGCCAGATGTTAAGACTACAAACCGTTATAAATGGCCAGATGTTAAGACTACAAACCATTATAAATGGCCAGATGTTAAGACTACACACCATTATAAATGGCCAGATGTTAAGACTACATACCTTTACAAATGGCCTATTTGTGAGATTGACTTGTTATTTCAATAGGCATAGGCTACTGGCTAAAATCTGGGTTTATAATTGCAATTTAACTTTGCCATGTTTTGCTTAGCTAGATGCAGGTAGACTGTTGCCCCTGATAGGCCTACATGCCAATGTATCATTTCAGGGAAAAGTCCACAATGAAACAGACATTAAATGTGGAGAATGATACATTTGCAATAGAGCTGTGACCACGATCACAATTGATAACTTCCAATGTAATTAACTAAACATGGCCATTAATAACTGCATAAGAACACAAGGCTACAACAACAACCTGAGTTATAGGATATTTATTTAATCAGTTTGCCAGCTCCAGGTAGGCTACACAAGTGGCACAAATGGATTTGCAGTGACTCCAGTGATATCATCATTTCAGTATATATTTATTGTATCAAATGGTAGGCTACAACAGCCTGCAATTCCATATAAATTAATAGGCTACTTGATGGCCAACAGATGCAAATGTAGTCTATCATTCTCCACATGTAATGTCATTTTCATTGTGGACTTTTTCCCCAATAGCACAAGCACGCGAGGGAGTTCCATAGCTTCCATTTCAAATTTCCACTCAGACCCTAGAACTGACCCTTCTATGGTTATCCATGTGAAAAGTCGACATTAGAATGCAGTTTACTTTAAACCACCTCTGAGTGAATGTATCTCACTCACTCACTCATTTACTCACTCACTAACTCACTCACTCACTAACTCACTCACTCACTCACTCAGTAACAGCCTCCTCACTGCCTGACAGTCAGCAGCAGCAGGTCACAGTGAAATATATTTTCTTATTTTTAAGAGAGATGCCGTGGTGGCTGCAGAGAAATTTAGAAGTAGCCAAAATATCCACCATCCACGACCAATACATTTTCATCAGTGACATCGTTTTCAAAGTAGCTAGAAAACCTGGAACATGGCAACACAGGCCCCTACTCTACACAGACCGGTGCTTGATAACCAATCAGAGCTGCAGTATGCCTATATGCAAATAGACCATTTCCATATATGGATCTGTGCCATTTACTTTGAACTGGACTGTGTTTACAGCATGAGCGGTCGTGAGTAGATGAGCTTGTTTTGAGGTCAGAGCTGCATGTAGCCACGTGTGAACATTTTGTTCATATCCTTTGGTAGTTAGTGAGTTATTAGCCCAGTTATAGATCATTTGTAGTCAACAATAGGGGAGTGATTACTTGCTGCAAGAGCACAAATCATGTACATTTCTTGACACATTTTACATTTGCATTTTTAGTAATTTAGCAGACGCTCTTATCCAGAGCGACTTACAGTTAGTGAGTGCATACATTATCATACTGGCCCCCCGTGGGAAACGAACCCACAACCCTGGCGTTGCAAGCGCCATGCTCTACCAACTGAGCTACACTGAGCTACCGTTGAAAAGCTAGTCACCACCTTGTCTGAAGGACAAGTGGATAAACAGGTTCATGTCAATCCCTGCATGTTTTTCTCTAAAGTCTCATGGAATGTAGGTCTACATTGAATACCACACATTGGCTGCTACTGTAAGCTGTTCTATCGTTCAGCCATTTCCATGGATGCATTTTCTCCATTGTTTTTGATGGTAGGCCACTGGTAGGCCTACATTACGATCAAATAGCCACAGTAGCCTACTTGACCACTGTCAAAACTGTAATTTAAAGCGGGTACAGCCTCAGATTATAATTTTGGACAGGTAACTAGCAGATTACATTTAGAATGTAACCTACCCAACACAATACACACATACAAGAGCACCTCTGCCCCCCGGTGTTGACTGCTGTTGCAGGCTCTACTGCGCCTTCAGCAAGTACTCATACCCCTTGACTTATTCCACAATTTGTTGTGTTACATCCAGAATTCCAAATGGATTAAAAAAAAGATTACATTTTCACTCATCTACACACAATACACCATAATGACAAAGTGAAAACATGTTTAGACATTTTTGCAAATCTATTGAAAATTTAATTCAGAAATATGTAATTTACATACTGAGTCAATACTTTGTAGAAGCAGCTATGGCAGAGATTACAGCTGTGAGTCTTTCTGGGTAAGTCTCTAAGAACTTTCCACACCTGGATTGTGTAACATTTGCCCATTATTCTTTAAAAAAAATTCTTTAAGCTCTGTCAAATAGGTTGTTGATCATTGCAAGACAACCATTTTCAGGTCTTGCCATAGATTTTCAAGTAGATTTAAGTCAAAACTGTAACTCTGCCACTCAGGAACATTCACTGTCTTCTTGGTAAGCAACTCCAGTGTAGATTTGGCCTTGTGTTTTAGGTTATTGTCCTGCTGAAAGGTGAAGTCATCTCCCAGTGTCTGGTGGAAAGCAGACTGAACCAGGTTTTCCTCTAGGATTTTGCCTGTGCTTAGCTCCATTCCGTTTCTTTTTTATCCTGAAAAACTTCCCTTGTCCTTAACGATTACAAGCATAGCCCATAACATGATGCAGCCACCACTATGCTGGAAAATATGGAGAGTGGTACTCAGTAATGTGTTGTATTGGATTTGGCCCTAACATAAAACTCAGGAGAAAACATTAATTGCTTTGCCAGATTTTTGATTGTCATTTAGGTTAGTATTGTGGAGTAACTACAATGTTGTTGATCCATCCTAACTTTTTCTCCTATCACAGCCATTAAACTCTGTAACTGTTTTATAGTCACCTTTGGCCTCATGGTGAAATCCCTGAGCTGGTTTCCTTCCTGTCCGGCAAATGAGTTAGGAAGGATGCCTTTATCTTTGTAGTGACTGGGTGTATTGACAAACCATTCAAATTGTAATTAATAACTTCACCATGCTCAAAGTGATATTCAATGTATGCTTTCTGAAAATGTTTACCGATCTACAGTGGGGAGAACAAGTATTTGATACACTGCCGATTTTGCAGGTTTTCCTACTTACAAAGCATGTATAGGTACACTTCAACTGTGAGAGACGGAATCTAAAACAAAAATCCAGAAAATCACATTGTATGATTTTTAAGTAATTAATTTGCATTTTATTGCATGACATAAGTATTTGATACATCAGAAAAGCAGAACTTAATATTTGGTACAGAAACCTTTGTTTGCAATTACAGAGATCATACGTTTGCTGTAGGTCTTGACCAGGTTTGCACACACTGCAGCAGGGATTTTGGCCCACTCCTCCATACAGACCTTCTCCAGATCCTTCAGGTTTCGGGGCTGTCGCTGGGCAATACGGACTTTCAGCTCCCTCAAAAGATTTTCTATTGGGTTCAGGTCTGGAGACTGGCTAGGCCACTCCAGGACCTTGAGATGCTTCTTACGGAGCCACTCCTTAGTTGCCCTGGCTGTGTGTTTCGGGTTGTTGTCATGCTGGAAGACCCAGCCACGACCCATCTTCAATGCTCTTACTGAGGTAAGGAGGTTGTTGGCCAAGATCTCGCGATACATGGCCCCATCCATCCTCCCCTCAATATGGTGCAGTCGTCCTGTCCCCTTTGCAGAAAAGCATCCCCAAAGAATGATGTTTCCACCGCCATGCTTCACAGTTGGGATGGTGTTCTTGGGGTTTTACTCATCCTTCTTCTTCCTCCAAACACGGCGAGTGGAGTTTAGACCAAAAAGCTCTATTTTTGTCTCATCAGACCACATGACCTTCTCCCATTCCTCCTCTGGATCATCCAGATGGTCATTGGCAAACTTCAGACGGGCCTGGACATGCGCTGGCTTGAGCAGGGGGACCTTGCGTCCGCTGCAGGATTTTAATCCATGACGGCGTAGTGTGTTACTAATGGTTTTCTTTGAGACTGTGGTCCCAGCTCTCTTCAGGTCATTGACCAGGTCCTGCCGGGTAGTTCTGGGCTGATCCCTCACCTTCCTCATGATCATTGATGCCCCACGAGGTGAGATCTTGCATGGAGCCCCAGACCGAGGGTGATTGACCGTCATCTTGAACTTCTTCCATTTTCTAATAATTGCGCCAACAGTTGTTGCCTTCTCACCAAGCTGCTTGCCTATTGTCCTGTAGCCCATCCCAGCCTTGTGCAGGTCTGCAATGTTATCCCTGATGTCCTTACACAGCTCTCTGGTCTTGGCCATTGTGGAGAGGTTGGAGTCTGTTTGATTGAGTGTGTGGACAGGTGTCTTTTATACAGGTAACGAGTTCAAACAGGTGCAGTTAATACAGGTAATGAGTGGAGAACAGGAGGGCTTCTTAAAGAAAAACTAACAGGTCTGTGAGAGCCGGAATTCTTACTAGTTGGTAGGTGATTAAATACTTATGTCATGCAATAAAATGCAAATTAATTACTTAAAAATCATACAATGTGATTTTCTGGATTTTTGTTTTAGATTCCATCTCTCACAGTTGAAGTGTACCTATGATAAAAATTACAGACCTCTACATGCTTTGTAAGTAGGAAAACCTGCAAAATCGGCAGTGTATCAAATACTTGTTCTTCCCACTGTACCAATAGGTCTTTGTGGTTGAATCTGTGTTCTAAATTCACTGCTCGACTGAGAGACCTTACAGATAACTGCGTGTGGGGTACAGAGAAGAGGTAGTCATTCAAAAAGCGTGTTAAACACTAGTATTGCACACAGAGTGAGTCCATGCAACTAATGATGTGACTTGATAAGCAAGATTTTACTCCTGAAGTAATTTAGCCTTGCCATAACAAAGGGGTTCAATACGTATTGACTCAAGACATTTCAGCTTTTCGTTTGTAATTAATTTATAAACATTTCGAAAAACATAAGTCCACTTTGACATTATGGTGTGTAGGCTAGTGACCAAATAAATCTACATTTTATCCATTATAAATTCAGGCTGTAACACAACAAAACGTGGAAAAGGTCAAGGGGTTTGAATACTTTTTGAATGCACTGCATTTCATACATGTACCTCCTCTCTCCTCCCTCTTTACCACAGACCCTGTTTATCAGTACAGAGGATGTGTATGTATAGGGAGGCTACGTTCTCTTCAGCTGTGGTTGATAACCAAAACCGTCTCTGGCCATCAGACAGTGAAGTGGCTGTCCGTGAAGCAGGAGGCCTGAATATTTTGAGGTGTTGTACTTATATGTTACAGAAGGCCTCATGAGGGCTGATAACCTATAGCATGCATCAGGCTTGTAGCTATGCTCCCTCAGCCTGAGGAAAAGTACCTGATAACTTTACTGTTCAGAGACATAAGATGGTTTTAGTTTAAATTATTTTGGTTGTCTATTTTTGTGTTGTTATTGATCTATTTACTTTTTTATTATTTCTATATTTTGTATTTTTAGCGTGTCAAATAAAGCTTCCTAGACCTAGCGGTTCCATGTGTTGTATCCTGATTTGACCACTAGATGGCAGTGCTCCGTGTGTTGTATCCTGATTTGACCACTAGATGGCAGTGCTCCATGAGTTGTATCCTGATTTGACCACTAGATGGCAGTGCTCCGTGTGTTGTATCCTGATTTGACCACTAGATGGCAGTGCTCCATGAGTTGTATCCTGATTTGACCACTAGATGGCAGTGCTCCGTGTGTTGTATCCTGATTTGTCCACTAGATGGCAGTGCTCCATGAGTTGTATCCTGATTTGACCACTAGATGGCAGTGCTCCATGAGTTGTATCCTGATTTGACCACTAGATGGCAGTGCTCCATGTGTTGTATCCTGATTTGACCACTAGATGGCAGTGCTCCATGAGTTGTATCCTGATTTGTCCACTAGATGGCAGTGCTCCATTAGTTGTATCCTGATTTGTCCACTAGATGGCAGTGCTCCATGAGTTGTATCCTGAGTTGTCCACTAGATGGCAGTGCTCCATGAGTTGTATCCTGATTTGTCCACTAGATGGCAGTGCTCCATGAGTTGTATCCTGATTTGTCCAGTAGATGGCAGTGCTCCATGAGTTGTATCCTGATTTGACCACTAGATGGCAGTGCTCCATGAGTTGTATCCTGATTTGACCACTAGATGTCAGTGCTCCATGAGTTGTATCCTGATTTGACCACTAGATGGCAGTGCTCCATGTGTTGTATCCTGATTTGACCACTAGATGGCAGTGCGCCATGTGTTGTATCCTGATTTGACCACTAGATGGCAGTGCGCCGTGTGTTGTATCCTGATTTGACCACTAGATGGCAGTGCTCCATTAGTTGTATCCTGATTTGTCCACTAGATGGCAGCGCTCCATGTGTTGTATCCTGATTTGTCCACTAGATGGTGGTGCTCTCAGTGTAAACAAGTGTAACGGTACGGTCGGAAGCTTCTGGCAAATGCCTGCCCTGTATAGACCCGACATTTTGCTCCTCCATTCCTATAGTCAGAAACTCAAACAGGAAGTACCCGTGCTAAGGTCTATTCAACGCTGGTCTGACCAATCGGAATCAATGCTTCAAGATTGTTTTGATCACGGACACAGTGATGAGTTCATCAGGAAGTGTATAGGGGATGTTGTTCCCACTGTGACTATTAAAACCTACCCAAACCAGAAACTATGGATAGATGGCAGCATTCGCGCAAAACTGAAAGCACGAACCACAGCATTTAACCATGTCAAGTTGACTGGGAATATGGTCAAATACAAACAGTGTAGTTATTCCCTCCGTAAGGCAATCAAACAGGCAACACGTCAGTAAAGAGACAAAGTGGAGTCGCAATTCAACGGCTCAGACATGAGACGTATGTGGCAGAGACTCCAGACAATCACAGACTACAAAGGGAAAACCAGCTACGTTGCCGACACCGACGTCTCGCTCCCAGACAAGCTTTGAGGCTAAGACAGTACCACTGATGCGGCCCGCTCCCAAGGACTGTGGGCTCTCGTTCTCCCTGGCCGACGTGAGAACATAAGCGTGTTAACCCTCTCAAGGCTGCCGGCCCAGATGGCATCCCTAGCCGCGTCCTCAGAGCATGTGCAGACCAGCTGGCTGGAGTGTTTACGGACATATTCAATCTCTCCCTATCCCAGTCTGCTGTCCCCACATGCTTCAAGATGTCCACCATTGTTCCTGTACCCAAGAATGCAAAGGTAACTGAACTAAATGACTATCGCCCCGTAGCACTCACCTCTGTCATCATGAAGTGCTTTGAGAGACTAGTCAAGGATCATATCACCTCCACCTTACCTGACACCCTAGACCCACTTCAATTTGCATACCGCCCCAATAGATCCACAGACGATGCAATCGTCATCACACTGCACACTGCCCTATCCCATCTGGACAAGAGGAATACCTATGTAAGAATGCTGTTCATTGACTATAGCTCAGCCTTCAACACCATAGTACCCTCCAAGCTCATCATTTAGCTCGGGGCCCTGGGTCTGAACCCCTTCCTGTGCAACTGGGTCCTGGACTTCCTGACGGGCCGCCCCCAGGTGGTGAAGGTAGGAAACAACACCTCCACTCAACACAGGGGACCCACAAGGGTGCATGCTCAGCCCCCTCCTGTACTCCCTGTTCACCCATGACTGCGTGGCCAAGCACGCCTCCAACTCAATCATCAAGTTTGCAGATGACACAACAGTAGTAGGCTTGATCACCAACAATGATTAGACCGCCTACAGGGAGGAGGTGAGGGCTCTGGGAGTGTGGTGCCAGGAAAATAACCTCTCCCTCAATGTCAACAAAACGAAGGAGCTGATCATGGACTTCAGGAAACAGCAGAGGGGCACGCCCCTATCCACATCGACGGGACCACAGTAGAGAAGGTGAAAATATTCAAGTTCCTTGGCGTACACATCACTGACAATCGGAAATGGTCCACCCACACAGACAGTGTGGTGAAGAATGCGCAACAGCGTCTCTTCAACCTCAGGAGGCTGAAGAAATTCGTCTTGGCCCCTGAGACCCTCCCAAACCTTTACAGATGCACCATTGAGAGCATCCTGTTGGGCTGTATCACCGCCTGGTACGGCAACTGCACCGCCCGCAACCACAGGGCTCTCCAGAGGGTGGTGCGGTCTGCCCAACGCATCACCGGGGGCACACTGCCTGCCCACCAGGACACCTACAGCACCCGATGTCACAGGAAGGCCAGAAATATCATCAAGGACATCAACCACCTGAGCCACGGCCTGTTCACCCCGCTATCATCCAGAAGGCGAGGTCAGTACAGGTGCATCAAAGCTGGGACCGAGAGACTGAAAAACAGGATCTATCTCAAGGCCATCAGACTGTAAAATAGCCATCACTAGCCGGCTACCACCCAGTAGTCAACCCTGCACCTTAGAGGCTGTATATGTCTATGGAATCACTGGTCACTTTAATAATGTTTACATACTGCTTTACTCATCTCATATGTATATAGTGTATTCTATTCTACTGTAGTTTAGTCAATGCCACTCCGACATTGCTCATCCTAGTATTTATATATATTTCTAAATTCCATTCTTTTACTTTCAGATTTGTTTGTATTGTTGTGAATTGTTAGATACTACTGCACTGTTGGAGCTAGGAACAGAAGCATTTCGCTACACCCGCAATAGCATCTGCTAAATGTGTATTGTGACCAATAACATTTTATTTTATTTTGAA
>CM072221.1:1378236-1380736 GCA_036851935.1 Coregonus suidteri
ACACGTTGTAATAACCTAATGTGGGTTAAGTTAGCACATGACACGTTGTAATAACCTAATGTGGGTTACCTTAGCACATGACACGTTGTAATAACCTAATGTGGGTTAACTTAGCACATGACACGTTGTAATAACCTAATGTGGGTTAAGTTAGCACATGACACGTTGTAATAACCTAATGTGGGTTAACTTAGCACATGACACGTTGTAATAACCTAATGTGGGTTAACTTAGCACATGACACGTTGTAATAACCTACAACCTACACTTCCCGTGTAGATGGAGATAATTAGCGTAACTCTCAGTGCTCCGCCCCTTTTTCCTGCTAAACATTCCTCTGTTCATTGAGCATCTTTGCTGCATGAGCCAGGTGATGGAGACCAACTTCAGCGCTGCGCAATTCACTGCCATTTCTCCGACAGAGGCGGCGTCATTGTTCTGGGACACTTTCTTTGGCTATGAACCCAGCTTGAAGCGACAGAGTCCTCCCATTGGTTGTTGCGTCACCCCCTCGCCTCAGCTGGGGAACGGGCCCGTTATGTTTTAGTGGCTGTTTTTCTCTATGGTATTACAGCAACAGACAGATATTGGTGGTAAACATGAAAGCATGATACAACATTTTTCTGAACATTGATATTTATCATAATTAATTTATTCTAATGTATTCAGTACATACAGTGTTGATTGGTCTACAGTACAGTGGTCTCCTGATGAAGCTGGGGCCAGGGCTGAATGTATACAGGTCAACAGGGCTGAATGTATACAGGTCAACAGGGCTGAATGTATACAGGTCAACAGGGCTGAATGTATACAGGTCAACAGGGCTGAATGTATACAGGTCAACAGGGCTGAATGTGTACAGGTCAACAGGGCTGAATGTATACAGGTCAACAGGGCTGAATGTATACAGGTCAACAGGGTCTGAATGCATACAGGTCAACAGGGCTGAATGTATACAGGTCAACAGGGCTGAATGTATACAGGTCAACAGGGCTGAATGTATACAGGTCAACAGGGCTGAATGTATACAGGTCAACAGGGCTGAATGTATACAGGTCAACAGGGCTGAATGTATACAGGTCTACAGGGCTGAATGTATACAGGTCAACAGGGCTGAATGTATACAGGTCAACAGGGCTGAATGTGACAGGTCAACAGGGCTGAATGTATACAGGTCAACAGGGATGAATGTGACAGGTCAACAGGGCTGAATGTATACAGGTCAACAGGGCTGAATGTATACAGGTCAACAGGGCTGAATGTATACAGGTCAACAGGGCTGAATGTGTACAGGTCAACAGGGCTGAATGTGTACAGGTCAACAGGGCTGAATGTATACAGGTCAACAGGGCTGAATGTGACAGGTCAACAGGGCTGAATGTGTACAGGTCAACAGGGCTGAATGTATACAGGTCAACAGGGCTGAATGTGTACAGGTCAACAGGGCTGAATGTATACAGGTCAACAGGGCTGAATGTGACAGGTCAACAGGGATGAATGTGTACAGGTCAACAGGGCTGAATGTATACAGGTCAACAGGGCTGAATGTATACAGGTCAACAGGGCTGAATGTATACAGGTCAACAGGGCTGAATGTATACAGGTCAACAGGGCTGAATGTATACAGGTCAACAGGGCTGAATGTCAACAGGGATGAATGTGTACAGGTCAACAGGGATGAATGTATACAGGTCAACAGGGCTGAATGTATACAGGTCAACAGGGCTGAATGTATACAGGTCAACAGGGATGAATGTATACAGGTCAACAGGGCTGAATGTATACAGGTCAACAGGGCTGAATGTATACAGGTCAACAGGGCTGAATGTATACAGGTCAACAGGGCTGAATGTATACAGGTCAACAGGGCTGAATGTGTACAGGTCAACAGGGATGAATGTGTACAGGTCAACAGGGCTGAATGTATACAGGTCAACAGGGCTGAATGTATACAGGTCAACAGGGCTGAATGTATACAGGTCAACAGGGCTGAATGTATACAGGTCAACAGGGCTGAATGTACAGGTACAGGCTGAATGTAACACAGGGCTGAATGTATACAGGTCAACAGGGCTGAATGTATACAGGTCAACAGGGCTGAATGTATACAGGTCAACAGGGCTGAATGTGACAGGTCAACAGGGCTGAATGTATACAGGTCAACAGGGATGAATGTGACAGGTCAACAGGGCTGAATGTATACAGGTCAACAGGGCTGAATGTATACAGGTCAACAGGGCTGAATGTGTACAGGTCAACAGGGCTGAATGTATACAGGTCAACAGGGCTGAATGTGACAGGTCAACAGGGCTGAATGTGTACAGGTCAACAGGGCTGAATGTATACAGGTCAACAGGGCTGAATGTGTACAGGTCAACAGGGCTGAATGTATACAGGTCAACAGGGCTGTGTGACAGGGCAGGGATGAATGTGTACAGGTCAACAGGGCTGAATGTATACAGGTCAACAGGGATGAATGTATACAGGTCAACAGGGCTGA
>CM072221.1:1385736-1397346 GCA_036851935.1 Coregonus suidteri
TTGGGGCGGTATGCAAATTAAGTGGGTCTGGGGTGTCGGGTAAGGTGGAGGTGATATGATCCTTAACTAGCCTCTCAAAGCACTTCATGATGACAGAAGTGAGTGCTACGAGGCGATAGTCATTTAGTTCAGTTACCTTTGCTTTCTTGGGTACAGGAACAATGGTGGACATCTTGAAGCATGTGGGGACAACAGACTGGGATAGAGAGAGATTGAATATGTCCTGTAAACACACCAGGCAGCTGGTCAGTACATGCTCTGAGGACGCGGCTAGGGATGGCCATCTGGGCCAGCAGCCTTGTGAGGGTTAACACGCTTAAATGTCTTACTCAATGGCCACGGAGAACGAGAGCTCACAGTGGCACTGTGTTTTCATCGAAGCGGGCGAAGAAGGTGTTTAGCTCGTCTTGGGAGCAAGACGTCGGTGTCCGCGATGTGGCTGGTTTTCCCTTTGTAATCTGTGATTGTCTGGAGTCTTTGCCACATACGTCTCATGTCTGAGCCGTTGAATTGAGACTCCACTTCGTCCCTGTACTGATGTTAACTTGTTTGATTTCCTTACGGAGGTCATAGCTGGTGTGTTTGTACTCGTCCATGTTCACCTTGCCGTGGTTAAATGGGGTGGTTCACGCTTTTCAGTTTTCTGCAATCCATCCACGTTTTTTGGTTTGGATAAGTTGTAATCGACACAGTGGGAACAACATCCTGATGCTCTTCCTGATGAAATCAGTCAAAGGAAGGGGGAGAAGAAAGTTTGTTCTAAGTTGGGAAACGGCGCTAAACGCGACATGGGACATTTGACCACTTTTCTAAACAATGTATCAAAAATAATTGGTATGAACCCAACATACACTATATGACCAAAATTATGTGGACATCTGCTCGTCGAACATCTCACTTCAAAATCATGGGCATTCAAATGGAGTTGGTCCCCCCTTTGCTGCTATAACAGCCTCCACTCTTCTGGGAAGGCTTTCCACTAGATGTTGGAACATTGCTGCGGGGACTTGCTTCCATTCAGCCACAACAGCATTAGTGAGGTCGGGCACTGATGTTGGGCGATTAGGCCTGGCTCGCAGTCCGTGTTCCAATTCATCCCAAAGGTGTTCGATGGGGTTGAGATCAGAGCTCTGTGAAGGCCAGCCAAGTTCTTCCACACCGATCTTGACAAACCATTTCTGTATTGACCTCCCTCTGTACACGGGGGCATTGTCATGCTGAAACAGGAAAGGGCCTTCCCCAAACTGTTGCCACAAAGTTGGAAGCACAGAATCGTCTAGAATGTCATTGTATGCTGTAGCGTTAAGATGTCCCTTCACTGGAACTAAGGGGCCCGAACCATGAAAAACAGCTCCAGACCATTATTCCTCCTCCACCAAACTGCCAGATGGTGAAGCTTGATTCAGAGAACGCATTTCCACTGCTCCAGAGTCCAATGGCGGCGAGCTTTACACCACTCCAGCCGACGCTTGGCATTGTGCATGGTGATCTTAGACTTGTGTGCGGCTGCTCGGCCATGGAAACCCATTTCATGAAGCTCCCGACGAACAGTTATTGTGCTGACGTTGCTTTCAGAGGCAGTTTGGAACTCGGTAGTGAGTGTTGCAACCGAGGACAGATTATTTTTACGAGCTAAGCGCTTCAGCACTCGGTGGTCATCAGCTTGTGTGGCCTACCACTTCGCGGCTGAGCCGATGTTGCTCCTAGACGTTTCCACTTCACAATAACAGCACTTACAGTTGACCGGGGCAGCTCTAGCAGGGCAGAAATTTGACAGACTGACTTGATGGAAAGGTGGCATCCTGTGACGGTGCCACGTTGAAAAGTCACTGAGCTCTTCAGTAAGGCCATTCTACTGCCAATGTTTGTCTATGGAGATTGCATGGCTGTGTGCTCGATTCTATACATCTGTCAGCAACGGGTGTGGCTGAAATAGCAGAAGTCCACTCATTTGAAGGGGTGTCCACATACTTTTGTATATATAGCGTAGATGCTTTATAAACATGTTAAAACTTCATAAAGACATTCTAAATAGTTTCTAAACACACTAACCTTATCTGTCCCCCAGCCCAGGGCAGCTAGGAAGGCCATGACCAGAGTACAGAGACCTCCAGCCCCCGGGAAACCAGCCACTCGACTCCCGAACACGGCAAACACAGACAGACCCAGCAACATCGCACTTCTCCTCAATACCACATCCTCCTGGAGAGAGGGAGAGAGATAGACAAAGAGAGGGAGGGAGAGAGAGAGAGGAGGGAGAGAGAGAGAGATGAGAGGGAGAGAGAGGAGGGAGAGATGGAGAGAGAGAGGGGGAGCGAGAGAAAGAGGAGGGAGAGAGGGGAGGGAGAGGGGAGGGAGAGGGAGAGAGAGGAGGGAGAGATGGAGTGAGAGAGGGGGAGCGAGAGAAAGAGGAGGGAGAGAGGGGAGGGAGAGGGAGAGAGAGAGACAGAGACAGAGACAATTTTTGTTAACAACAGTGGTAAACAAGTACTCCAGCTCTGTAACAGCCTGCACATTGTTAATGACTCTGGGTGGTTTACTGCACTAGGAAACAGTGTAGGCGACTATAACAGATATGTCGTACCACAACTCCCCTTGTCAGACCACTAACCACCCCTACATTTAAAACCAAAAACTAAACTCTACCCACCCAAATAGAATTGGACAACATTTGCCATGTTGAATATGAGGCAGCATGAAGTAGCATTGGGTCATCACTAGGTACCACAGCCACAAAGTCATAACTAAATCCCACCTATTTCTACAATTTATCTTCTTAAAATCTGATTTTAAACCTAACCCTAACCCTAACCCTAACCTTAACCACACTGCTAACCTTATGCCTAACCCTAACCTTCAATTAAAACCAAAAAGCTAATATTTGTTTTCATGAGAGAACCCCCCCCACCCCAGATATCTCTAGCTTCAACAGACTGATTTTGATTCTTTAATTATTTATTTATCATGCCCATCTCATGAGGCCCATTGATGATGTGAGGCCTGAGGACTCGTCCGCCAGGGTAGCAGGTGCCAGGCTCACCGGTTTGAGTCATCGCTGCTGTTATTTTGTTTGTCTTTTGGGCAAAAGGGGGTGCAACTCAATATTAGGAAGGCGTTCTTAATGTTTTGTACACCCAGTGTATTTTCCTGTTTTATAGCCTTTCATAAAGCCTTTAATGTTATTAAAACTCCTTCAAAGTGGTGTTGGAGGCAAGGCCTATGATATTATTAATGTGATCTATAATGAAAACAAATGTCTTGGACTCTAGAAGACAAAGAAATATAGTTTATTTTACACTGAGTGTACCAAACATTAGGAACACCTTCCTAATATTGAGTTGCAACCCCCTTTTGACCTCAAAACAGCCTCAGTTCGTCGGGCATGGACTCTACAAGGTGTCGAAAGCGTTCCACAGGGATGCTGGCCCATGTTGACTCCAATGCTTCCCTTAGTTGTGTCAAGTTGGCTGGATGTCCTTTGGGTGGTGGACCATTCTTGATACACAAGTGAAACTGGTGAGCGTGAAAAACCCAGCAGCATTGCTGTTCTTGACACACAAACCGGTGCGCCTGGCACCTACTACCAGACCCCGTTCAAAGGCACTTCAATATTTTGTCTTGCCCATTCACCCTCTGAATGACACACACACACAATCCATGTCTCAATTGTCTCAAGGCTTAAAAAATCCTTCTTTGACCTGTCTCCTCTCCCCTTCATCTACACTGATTGAAGTGGATTTAACAAGTGACATCCATAAGGGATCATAGCTTTCACCTGGAGTCACCTGGTCAGTCTATGTCATGGAAAGAGCAGGTGTTCTTAGTGTTTTGTACACTCAGTGTATATGCCAATGACTAGGTAATCTTGTCACCAACAGAACAGGGGCTACAACAAAGCCTGTCCTTGCTAGAACATTATTGTATCCATTAATATGGAAAAAAACAAACAAAGTAATGACATTTTCAGAAAAAGTCCAGGTCTCAGGAAAGTAAATACCATTTCACACTAGGAGAAACAACCTTGAAACACACCACCAACCATACGTACCTTGGTCTGACTAGAAGCTCATCTGGGCGGTTCGCCATAAACTCTCTAAGGCTGAGTTTACACAGGCAGCCCAATTCTTTTGACCAATCACATCAGATCTTTCAATCACATCAGATCTTTTCACATCAGACCCTTTTCAGAGCTGATCTGATTGGTCAAAAGACCAATTAGTGAACGCAGCCTTCCAGATAAAGCAGAGCATATTTAGCAATTAGAAATATCCCACCAATTACAATTTGGCTTAAATTATTTGACTCTGTCAACTCCAATCCTTCTATATGGCAGCTAATTTAAAATGTACACAGTTTATTAGGTACACCCCCCCCATTCACAAAATTGGATCGCTCCTACAGACAGTGAGTCACGTGGCCGTGGCTTGCTACAGTCTATAAAGCAGGCAGACAGGCATCAAGGCATTCAGTTACTGTTCTATTGAATGTTAGAAAAACGAGTGACTTTGATCGTCGCTGCCATGCGCTCCAGTTCCGGCCTCCTGGGCTTTTCACGCTCGACAGGGTCTGGGGTTCACCGAGAATGGTGTGACCAACAAAAAACATCCAGCCAGCAGCAAAAACAGCTTGTTAATGAGAGAGGTCGAAGGAGAATGGCAAGAGTCATGCAAGCTAACAGGCGGGCAGTACAACAGTGGTGTGCAGAACGGCATCTCAACGCAAAAAGTCGGTCCTCACTGATGGGGGCAGACGCCATCACCTAAGCTAAAAAACTGGACAATGGGCACGCCACATCACGACTGGACAACTGAGGAGTGGAAAAACATCACCTGGTCCGATGAATCCCGGTTCCTGTTGCGTCATGCTGATGGCAGAGTCAGGATTTGGCGTAAGCAGCATGAGTCCATGGTCCCATCCTGCCTGGTGCCAACGGAAAAGGCTGGTGGAGGTGGTGGAATGGTGTGGGGAATGTTTTCCTGGTACACGTTAGGTCCCTTGATACCAATTGAGCAATGATTGAACGCCACAGCATATCTGAAACATTGTTGCTGACCAAACCCAATAGAGCATCTTTGGGATGAGATGGAATGGACTGCATGATGCCATTGCGTCAGCATGGACCAACATCCCTGTGGAATGTTCCCGATACCTTGTAGAATCCATGCACCAAAGAATTCAAGCTGTTCTGGAGGCAAAGGGGGGTCTGACCCGGTAGTGCATTGGTGTACCTAATAAACTGTCCGGTGAGTGTATATCATGGGATGAAAGTACCACTGAAATGTTACACCGGGAATTTTGTTTGAAATATTCTCGGTGTGCAGAGAAATGCCCCAAACCCAGCCTGTAGGGCAGGACTTGGGAGATTCCACCTGGAAACTCCAAACTGAGAAAATAGCCACCAATTTCTGGACTACCGCTGAGACTGGATCTAACAGCTATAGACTTGGATCTAACAGCTATAGTCCTACCACTGAGACTGGATCTAACAGCTATAGTCCTACCACTGAGACTGGATCTAACAGCTATAGTCCTACCACTGAGACTGGATCTAACAGCTATAGTCCTACCACTGAGACTGGATCTAACAGCTATAGGCCTACCACTGAGACTGGATCTAACAGCTATAGTCCTACCACTGAGACTGGATCTAACAGCTATAGTCCTACCACTGAGACTGGATCTAACAGCTATAGGCGTACCACTGAGACTGGATCTAACAGCTATAGGCGTACCATGGAGACTTCTCTATAGCTGGCATTTGGTTGTGTCATGTAATGTAAATATGGGAAGTTGTGTGTTAACTGGTAATGTAAATGAGTGAAGCACATATCCACGCATGCACAAACCCACAAACACACACACACACAGAGAGACACACACACACACACAGACAGAGAGACACACACAGAGAGGGCCTTACTTGGTCACTGCTGGGGAAAAAACGGAGGAACAATCCGAGGATGATTCCGATGACTGTTCCTCCTCCCACCTCCAGCACCCCCCTACCCAGGTTATACCAACTAGAACCTGTAGGGGGAGACAGACAGGTTATACCAACTAAAACCTGTAGGGGGAGACAGACAGGTTATACCAACTAAAACCTGTAGGGGGAGACAGACATTTTAACATTTTACATTTTAGTCATTTAGCAGACGCTCTTATCCAGAGCGACTTACAGTTAGTGAGTGCATACATTATTTTTCATTTTTTTCATACTGGACCCCCCGTGGGAATCGAACCCACAAATCAAATAAAATCAAATTTTATTGGCCACATGTGCCGAATACAACAGGTGCAGACATCACAGTGAAATGCTTACTTACAGCCCTTAACCAACAGTGCATATATATTTTTTTAAGTAAACTAAAACAACAACAAAAAAGTGTTGAGAAAAAAGAGCAGAAGTAAAATAAAATAACAGTAGGGAGGCTATATATACAGGGGGGTACCGGTGCAGAGTCAATGTGCGGGGGCACCGGCTAGTTGAGGTAGTTGAAGTAATATGTACATGTGGGTAGAGTTAAAGTGACTATGCATAAATAATTAACAGCAATTAGCAGCAGCGTAAAAAGATGGGGTGGGGGGGGCAGTGCAAATAGTCCGGGTAGCCATGGTTAGCTGTTCAGGAGTCTTATGGCTTGGGGGTAGAAGCTGTTGAGAAGTATTTTGGGACCTAGACTTGGCACTTCCGGTACCGCTTGCCGTGCGGTAGCAGAGAGAACAGTCTATGACTAGGGTGGCTGGAGTCTCTGACAATTTTGAGGGCCTTCCTCTGACACCGCCTGTTATAGAGGTCCTGGATGGCAGGAAGCTTGGCCCCAGTGATGTACTGGACCGTACGCATTACCCTCTGTAGTGCCTTGCGGTCGGAGGCCAAGCAGTTGCCATACCAGGAGGTGATGCAACCAGTCAGGATGCTCTCGATGGAGCAGCTGTAGAATTTTTTGAGGATCTGAGGACCATGCCGAATCTTTTCAGTCTCCTGAGGGGGAATAGGCTTTGTCGTGCACTCTTCACGACTGTCTTGGTGTGTTTGGACCATGATAGTTCGTTGGTGATGTGGACACCAAGGAACTTGAAGCTCTCAACCTGTTCCCTACAGCCCCGTCGATAAGAATGGGGGCGTGCTCAGTCCTATTTTTTTTCCTGTAGTCCACAATCATCTCCTTTGTTTTGGTCACGTTGAGGGAGAGGTTGTTATCCTGGCACCACACGGCCAGGTCTCTGACCTCCTCCCTACAGGCTGTCTCATCGTTGTCGGTGATCAGGCCTACCACTGTTGTGTCGTCGGCAAACTTAATGATGGTGTTTGGAGTCGTGCCTGGCCATGCAGTCATGGGTGAACAGGGAGTACAGGAGGGGACTGAGCACGCACCCCTGAGGGGCCCCCTTGTTGAGGATCAGTGTGGCAGATGTGTTGTTACCTACCCTTACCACCTGGGGGCGCGGCCCGTCAGGAAGTCCAGGATCCAGTTGCAGAGGGAGGTGTTTAGTCCCAGGATCCTTAGCTTAGTGATGAGCTTTTGAGGGCACTATGGTGTTGAATGCTGAGCTGTAGTCTATGAATAGCATTCTCACATAGGTGTTCCTCTTGTCCAGGTGGGAAAGGGCAGTGTGGAGTGCAATAGAGATTGCATCAATCTGTGGATCTGTTGGGGCGGTATGCAAATTGGAGTGGGTCTAGGGTTTCTGGGATAATGCTGTTGATGTGAGCCATGACCAGCCTTTCAAAGCACTTCATGGCTACAGACGTTCAGTGCTACGGGTCGGTGGTCATTTAGGCAGGTTATCTTAGTGTCCTTGGGCACGGGGGACTATGGTGGTCTGCTTGAAACATGTTGGTATTACAGACTCAGTCAGGGACATGTTGAAAATGTCAGTGAAGACACTTGCCAGTTGGTCAGCACATTGCTCGGAGTACACGTCCTGGTAATCCGTCTGGCCCTGCGGCCTTGTGAATGTTGACCTGCTTAAAAGTCTTACTCACATCGGCTACGGAGAGCGTGATCACATAGTCATCCGGAACAGCTGGTGCTCTCATGCATGCTTCAGTGTGTTGCTTGCCTCGAAGCGAGCATAGAAGTGGTTTAGCTCGTCTGGTAGGCTTGTGTCATTGGGAAGCTCGCGGCTGTTCTTCCCTTTGTAGTCTGTAATAGTTTTCAAGCCTGCCACATCCGACGAGCGTCAGAGCCGGTGTAGTACGATTCAATCTTAGTCCTGTATTGACTCTTTGCCTGTTTGATGGTTCGTCGGAGGGCATAGCGGGATTTCTTATAAGCGTCCGGGTTAGAGTCCCGCTCCATGAAAGCGGCAGCTCTACCCTTTAGCTCAGTGCGGATGTTGCCTGTAATCCATGGCTTCTGGTTGGGGTATGTACCTATGGTCACTGTGGGGACGACATCATCGATGCACTTATTGATGAAGCCAGTGACTGATGTGGTGTACTCCTCAATGCTATCTGAATAATCCCGGAACATGTTCCAGTCTGTGCTAGCAAAACAGTCCTGTAGTTTTAGCATCTGCGTCATCTGACCACTTTTATATAACCGAGTCACTGGTGGCTTCCTGCTTTAGTTTTTGCTGATATGCAGGAATCAGGAGGATATAATTATGGTCAGATTTGCCAAATGGAGTGCGAGGGAGAGCTTTGTACGTATCTCTGTGTGTGGAGTAAAGGTGGTCTAGAGTTTTTTTCCCTCTGGTTGCACATATAACATGCTGGTAGAAATGAGGTAGAACGGATTTAAGTTTCCCTGCATTAAAGTCCCCGGCCACTAGGAGCGCTGCCTCTGGATGAGCATTTTCCTGTTGACTTATGGCCTTATACAGCTCATTCAGTGCAATCTTAATGCCAGCATTGGTTTGTGGTGGTAAATAGACAGCTATGAAAAATATAGATGAAAACTCTCTTGGTAAATAGTGTGGTCTATAGCTTATCATAAGATACTCTACCTCAGGCGAGCAAAACCTTGAGACTTAGTATTTGATTTTGTGCACCAGCTGTTTGTTTACAAATATACACAGACCGCCACCCCTTGTCTTACCGGAGTCAGCCGTTCTATCCTGCCGATGCAGCGTATATCCCGCTAGCTGTATGTTATCCATATCGTCGTTCAGCCACGACTCGGTGAAACATAAGATATTACAGTTTTAATGACCCGTTGGTAGGATAACCGTAATCTTAGGTCATCCAATTTATTTTCCAATGATTGAAGATGGCTAATAGGATTGATGGGAGCGGCAGTTTACTCGCTCGCCGTCGGATCCTTACAAGGCACCCCAACCTACGTCCACGATATCTCAGTCTCTTCCTCATGCGAATGACAGGGATTTGGGCCTTGTCGGGTGTCTGTAGGATATCCTTCGCGGCCGCCTCGTTGAAGAAAAACTTATTCGTCCAATACGAGGTGAGTAATCGCTGTCCTGATATCCAGAAGCTCTTTTGGTTATAAGAGACGATGGCAGAAAACATTATGTACAAAATAAATTACAAATAACGCGGAAAAACACACATAATAGTACAATTGGTTAGAGGGCTGTAAAACGGCAGCCATCTTCTCTGGCGCCATTCAACCCTGGCGTTGCAAATGCCATGCTCTACCAACTGAGCTACATCCCTGCCGGCCATTCCCTCCCTACCCTGGACGACGCTGGGTCCGATTGTGCGCTGCCCCATGGGTCTCCCGGTCGCGGCAGGCTACGACAGAGCCTGGATTCGAACCAGGATCTCTAGTGGCACAGCCTTAGACCACTGCGCCACTCGGGAGACAGACAGGTTATACCAACTACAACCTGTAGGGGGAGACATACAGGTTATACCAACTAAAACCTGTAGGGGGAGACAGACAGGTTATACCAACTAGAACCTGTAGGGGGAGACAGACAGGTTATACCAACTAAAACCTGTAGGGGGAGACAGACAGGTTATACCAACTAAAACCTGTATTGTATTTGTATTGTACTTGTACCTCCTTTTTTAGGAAGTGATTGAGTACTGCCCCTACAAAGAGGACCTTCCACCCCCACCTGGGATATGGATGCCTGATGAAGACCTAAGGGTGGAAACGTTGTTATAAGTAAACATAACCTGGGAGCATGAGCAGCAGTGTGTTTTCCTTTCTGTTTTCCATGAGTTCTACAACTCCAGCACCTGAGGAGAGTACCTGGATCTGCCTATGTTCTTCATCTTTTATTTATTAAGGATCCCCATTAGTTCCTGCCAAGGCAGCAGCTACTCTTCCTGGGGTTTATATGGATCCCCATTAGTTCCTGCCAAGGCAGCAGCTACTTTTCCTGGGATTTATTATGGATCCCCATGATGTTTCCTGCCAAGGCAGCAGCTACTCTTCCTGGGGTTTATTATGGATCCCATTATTTCCTGCCAAGACAGCAGCTACTCTTCCTGGGGTTTATGATGGATCCCATCATTAGTTTCTGCCAAGGCAGCAGCTACTCTTCCTGGGGTTTATGATGGATCCCCATGGTTCCCGCCAAGGCAGCAGCTTACTCTTCCTGGGGTTTATTATGGATCCCCATTAGTTTCCGCCAAGGCAGCAGCTACTCTTCCTGGGGTTTATTATGGATCCCCATTAGTTTCCTGCCAAGGCAGCAGCTACTCTTCCTGGGGGTTTATTATGGATCCCCATTAGTTCCTGCCAAGGCAGCAGCTACTCTTCCTGGGGGAATATTATGGATCCCATTAGTTCCTGCCAGGCAGCAGCTACTCTTCTGGGGTTTATTATGGATCTCATTAGTTCCTGCCAAGGCAGCAGCTACTCTTCCTGGGGTTTATTATGGATCCCCATTAGTTCCTGCCAAGGCAGCAGCTACTCTTCCTGGGGTTTATTATGGATCCCCATTAGTTCCTGCCAAGGCAGCAGCTACTCTTCCTGGGGTTTATTATGGATCCCCATTAGTTCCTGCCAAGGCAGCAGTTTTTTAGCGTTTTACTACTGATTTTAGTGGTCAGATGTAACCTGCTAAAGGTGGTCCTCTGTAGCTCAGCTGGTAGAGCACGGCGCTTGTAACGCCAGGGTAGTGGGTTCGATCCCCGGGACCACCCATACGTAAAAATGTATGCGCACATGACTGTAAGTCGCTTTGGATAAAAGCGTCTGCTAAATGGCATATTTATTTATTTTACTACTGCATTTAGTGGTCAGAATTAACCTTTAAAAATGTTTTACTGCAGTGTTTAGTGGTCATATGTAACCTGTACGTTTTACAACAGCGTATAGTCGTCAGATGTAACCTTCTGAACATTTCAGAGGTTACTTGAACGTTTTTCTACTGATGCTGTTTTGAGCAATAAGAAGTTCTACTAGGTGGCAATAAGAAGTCAATGGGGCTTCAGCCCGGCGTGAAACAGTGATTGTTCTGTCTAATATGCGGGTCGCCTCTGCTGAGAACCCTGTGCTCATATGGTTACTGACCCGAGGCAAAGGCCACACCCAGACAGGTGGTGAACCCTGTGATGGCCAGGATGTCATCAAAACTCCCAGCAGCCATCAACAGAGTGGGGATTCCCTTCTCCACACCATAGCCATCCTTCTGGAGCAGCAACATGGAGGGAACACCACCGCTGGGAGACACAGCACTCAGAAACAAACC
>CM072221.1:1397846-1442392 GCA_036851935.1 Coregonus suidteri
AGCCTAAAACATTTAGCTGTAGGCTAGTTTATTCAAAAAGCAAACATACTCCCAGGGACAAGTAGCTCCCCCGCGCTGCCTCTTTTTACGCAAAAAACGTCAGAGATTTGGCCCTCATGGAGTTTCCGTGAGTGGATAATTAATATGAGGTATTAATTTTGTATTTCACTAGGCTAAAAAAGGTTAACTCGTTCATTCGTGCGGTCAACCATGAAAACATAAATGTGTCAAACTTTGTTGCCTCTTTTCCCTTTTGGTAAAATTTCACCACTCCGTCTTTCTGTTCCCACCCCCCCCTGTGCACTTCTCCAACCCTTTCCCCTCTCAGTCTCCAAAAAAGGAAAAATGCTAGTGTCTCTTTTCCCCCTAAAACCCTTGCTAGGGGAATATTCCTAGTAATTCAAAGTGTTATGATGTGATGAAGGTCCAATGTATGCACGAAGTTGATTAGGCTATTTATTCAATCAAAAAATTTTTTTAAAATTTATAGCCCCCCTAACCTGGAAAAAATGTTCTCTTAAAAACGTCTGGTGCAGTACAGGTACAACCCAAAAACTGAAAAAAATCGACAAAAAAAAATATTAAATCCCCTTTTGCAAAGCCCCGGGCTTTTTAGCTGGCACATCTCACATTCCCAAACCGTTGAGAAACATTTTCTTTTATGCGAAGGGGCTGCGGCCGCTTGAAAAAGTACCTTTAAGACGGGCATTCCCCAGTGCGCCAAAAGAAAGTCTACACTATGCAAGGGGATTTTTCCTCAATACAAAAAAGTGGATTTAAAATTTTTTTAAATTCTTGTTTTTTGGGGTTCCACTGCAACGCACACAGAGTTCAAAGAGACGTTCTTCCCAAACGAGAAAAGAAAGTATCGCCAAGGTTTTTTAAAAAAAATCCTGTTTTGGGAAAAAGCAGCCTATCAAGATTCGATGGCTTTTTTTGCCCCTGAGGTTGTGTTTTCAGGCTATCAGGAGTAAAGTTTTGAGGGTTTTATTCAGTTTGTCCGGGAGGAAAGATTTTTTTTCCCAGGAACCTTTTTGGGAGTAATGCTAGCAAAACCCGTCACAAAGGGGTTGAACTAGTCTCAGTGGAGAGTTTTGGGGTTTTTTACCCCAAGCCCCAGAGGAGGTATGTAGGACCCCCCAAAAGAAACCAACAAATCCAGGCAAAGTAATTTTAAAATAAAAAAAAAACTTTGCACTTTAAAAAAAAACCAACAAAAATTTTTTCAGAAAGAGGGATACTAAAAGAGGACAAAACAAAACAGGGGGACAAAAAAAAACTCCCCGAGGGGGGGAAAAAAAAAAAGAAACTTAAAAAACTTTCCGGAAAGACCGGGGGGCCAAACAGGAGCACAACCAGGACTCAAAAACCAAGGAGGAACAAGGGAAAAAAACCCGCTTAAAAAAACCAGGGGAAACAAGGACAGGGGACTGGAACTAATAAGGACACCGGGAAGAACTAAGGCAGAGGGAACACAATGCCTCTAGGGGCCGGAGAAAAAAAGGGGGGGAAAAGAAGCTGACAGGACCCCCTCCTCTGGGAAAACGACTCCTGGTTCCTTCCGAACACCCTGGCCTCAGGGTGCGAAACCCGGATCAAACCTGGTCGGGATGTCCTGGGGGGAAACCCCGGAGGCTCCTCGGCCCGTAGCCCTCCCAGTCCACCAGAACTGCAGAATTTTGGGGACCCCCCGGGAGTCCGTATCCGGCCCTGGTGGCTGGCGGGGCGTAAATGATCTGGGAGGTGGGGGGGGGTCTGCGGGGGGGGGCAAAGGGAGAAGACAAACAGGTTTTAGTGGGAAAACAGGGAAAGTGGGTAATTTTAGGGGAGCGGGGGAAAACCCAAACGTAAGAAACGGGTTTAATTTTTCCCTACAATGCGGAAAGGGCGATGTTTTTTGGGAAAGCTTCTTGTTTCGCCCCCGGAGGGGCAGGTCTTG
Source organism: Coregonus suidteri (assembly GCA_036851935.1). Classification (NCBI taxonomy): domain Eukaryota; kingdom Metazoa; phylum Chordata; class Actinopteri; order Salmoniformes; family Salmonidae; genus Coregonus; species Coregonus suidteri. The sequence continues at coordinate 1,399,786 of CM072221.1, forward strand.
GGGCCAACCAAACTCTTGACCACTGGGAAAAAACTAGGGGCCGCCGGCGGCGGCGTTAGCCTGACTTTGGTATTTGGGGGTCGAAGGAGGGTACCCCGGCCTTTTTCCCGGGGTCCCCTACACTTTGGAAAAAAAGCCTGGGGCCGAGGGGAACACAACTTGCGCCTTTTCCTTGGGAAATAATGGAGGGGTGTATCCGAAGGGGCATTCAAAGGGGGACAATCCGGTGGCGGGGGACGGGAGGGTTTTGTGGGCATATTCCGCCCAAAAATGGGTTGCCCAAGGGGGGATACGGCCCCCCAACACCGCAGGGGGGTTTCCCCAGATCCTGTTAATCCTTCCTTTGGGCCATTAGATCTGGATGGAACCCAGACGATAGGCTGGCTGTCCCCCCATAAGCTGCAGAAGGGGCCCCCCAAAAGGGACGAGAATTGGGGCCCTGGGTCGGAGACAACGCTGGGGAATCCAAATACCCGGGGAAGCCCTGGTTCATGAGGAGTCAGCAGTCTCCGGGGCCGAGGGCACTTGGGCAGGGAAAAAACCCGGGCAGCCTTAGAAACCGGTCTAAACCACTGGTGACGTGTTCCCGGTGGAGGAAGTCCCGTAAAAAAGTCCAGAGAAAGGTTGACCATGGCCTGGGGGGAAATGGTGGGATGGAGCAGCCCGGGGGGTCGCGACTGTCGACTTCCCGGGTTTGCACCAGGGCAGGCCTCAACATAGCCCTGCACGTCCTTCTTGTGGAGGGCCCCCAAAAAACCGCCGGGAGGAATTCCATGTGCGAGCATCCCCGGTCCCCAGTCAAGGGGCTCATGCCCCCCACTGCAAGACGGGCCCCGAACAGGAGAGGAACTACAGGCGCCCGGCAGGCCACGCCTGGATCGGGCTAGGGACAAGGGCCCTCGACCCCTCTTTCTATTCCCATGAAGAGGTGCGACGATCCAAACCCTCGGAAAAACCCATCCAGTGCCAAGGACTCCTTAATGAGGTGTCCATAGCTGGGTCGGGGAAAAGGAAAAAAGATCCGACCTCTAGGAGGGCAGCAACCGGGGAGTAGACAAGGGCACAGTCATACGGCGGGAGGCGGTAAGGAAAGTACCGGGACTTGCAAACACTGCCTTAAAACCGAGGTAAACACGGGGGGATCGGGAGAACTAAACAGACTCTTGAAACTGGGTCTAGGGTGAGGACTCGAAGATGCAGGTGAGTTGGAAAGTGGGACCCAGTTTGAATGGTGCCAGTGGGCCCATCGTCTGGGGATTATGTCTGCATACCCAAAGGGGTGACCCAATAAAGGATACTCGGGGGAGCAAGAATGAAGGTTCCTCCTGGGGTGTTGAAAGATGGAATCGCGGGGGCTGAGTCGCCTCGTAACCTTTTCCCGGTTCCAGAGGGCTGCCATTGGCTGGCTGCCTGGGGGTTGAGGAAGTAGTTGGGGAGGGGCTTAAGTTCCTTGCCCCCGGTTAAATCCAGGGAAAACACCCGCGGGACCGGGAAAGTCATAGCCGGACCCGATGCTGGTGGCCTTTCCCGGACGAGTGGCTGGGAAAAGCTAAGACAGCGTTTTGTAGGAGGAGCTCTAATTTTCCCCCTCACAGCCCTCCTGTAGCTAGGGGGGACGGCGTTTCCCGAAAGCTCGGGGGAAGTGGAGGGAAGTGGGCCGGGAACCCCGCAGTAGAGGCCCGACGCTCCCTATGCAACTTCCCTTTTGTTGGGAGAAAACCCGAACGGCCTAACTGCATTTTCTCCGGGGTCCGGGCAGTTTAGGAGCCGGGAAGCTTTGAAAGACGGAGCCCAAAAAGGGGAAACAGAGTGTCGAGGAATTTGGGGCTGAGACACCTGGGGGCGAGCCGTTCTCTTGACGATTTTTCCCGGGGGATGGCCCAAAGGGTATGAGGGATCGAGATCCCCCCTGGTTCCGGGGGGTAATCATCTTGAAGGGGCCAGATAACCTCCCGAAAAAAGACCCTAGCGCTTTATCTTCCATCCGCTCCCTTTCGCTAGGGGGAATTCAATGGGAAAATCTGCCCTGCTTTGGGGACCCCGACGAGAGAAAGTAGGCGCTTGGAAAATTCCCGCCCACGACAGGGTGATCGAAAAACCCCTGCTCTTTTACAAAAGGGTAGGAGTCACAAAGGCCTCCTGGGTGCCAACCGCAAGGCCCCGGAAGCGCCTTTTTGAAAGAAAGGGGAATTTTGGGAACTTGGAAGGTCTGTGGGAAAACTTGAGGGTTTGGGGCCGAAGGGGAGGGAGCATTGGGGGAGGAAACCCTGGCAAGAGCTTTGGGTCCCCCGAAAAGGGTTGGGGGGTGGTAGTCGGGGGCCCCCCAATGGAGAGGCCCTTTTCACTGGGGGGTGACCTAGTAAGGAAAGGGCCCGGGGGGCGTTAAAGAGTGGGGGAGGGAACCATTATCGGCCAGGAGTTGAGAAGACAGCCTCATCTTCCTGTCGGGGAGAAAGGGGTTCAGGCGCGGAAAGATGCCTAAATTCGAGCGAAAACACCGCCCAAAGGGCCTTGGGAAATGGTGTTTCGAGTCCATGATTGTCTTCGTTTTTCTGTCACAATCTGGGCTTGACAAACTCAGTCTCAGATGTGGAGAGATTGGATGTTCTTACCCCTACGCCCACGAGGAGGTTATAGTAGACCCAAACGAAACACCCAAGGCAATACTCAGGCAAAGTAGATTTAATATAAAAAAAGGTATCCTTTTGCACTTCAAAAATAATCAAACAAAAGTTATTCTCAGAATGAGGTATATAAACAGAGGTACAGTAAACAAAACAGGAGGACAAACAAAAGAATCACGAGGGGGAGAAAACAAAATAAAGATAACTTAGAAAAAGCTTTACTCGGAAAAAAAGAACTCTGTGGGGACAAAGCAGGAGCACATAGCCAGACTCAAAAACCAAGTGAGGAACAAGGGGAAAAAACACCAGCTAAAATACTCTAGGGGAAAACAAGGCCCACAGTTGACCTGGATAAAGCTAATAAGGACACACGAGGAAGAAACTAAGGCAGAGGGGGAACACAGATGACCTCTAGAGGCCCGGAGGACAAACACAGGAGGCAGGAAGCTGACACAACAGAAAATGCTTTAATAAAGGATGAAGGTATGTAGAGACCCAGGTAGCCTATTGTAAAACTGTAACCACATCTCACAATTAGAGTAACATGACAATTTTATCATTGGGGACATCACACTTTGTGCTATAGAGTATTAGGACTGTTTGGTTTTTAACAACATTTCCAAAACTCCATACCTGATCATAGGCCTTTGTTTTGAAATGTGTATGCCAAGTAATGTTAATTTTATCACCAGGCAAACTTTTGGAACTCATAGCACCACTGTATCATATATAATCCAACCACCTTGACTGATGACTGTCAATTCCTGCTGGAAGTTTCTAACTTGCATCAGATAACTGTTCAATGATTGCGTCAATTCAACATCTGGCATTAGGAACAAAAAGAGGTCAACACGGACTTCTAAGGTATACTAGTGATTGTTAATTTAATGCAAAAACTTCAATGGTAAATATGATGTTTCGTATATACGGGGTTCTCTGATATGCCTCGCAGGACATTTCCAGACAACTAACACATTGGCTCTAAGAAAAAACATACCCAAAGACTCTGAACAGGAGGAAAGTTTTCCCACTTCTCTGCTGGCCAATTAGAGTAAAGACTTGAGCAGTTTAAACTATCTCAGCCCAATCCGTTGATGCAAGGGGGTTGTCTCATCTCTTGGCGCCCGTTTGTTTACAACACTCCAGCCAGACACAAGATTGATCATAACAACCTGTCATAGTGAGAAGAGCCAGCTCCCTTAGACATCATTTCCCATTGGTCAAAGGAAGACTCATAGATCACAAGAAACCAATTATAGGTCCTTGTATTTGACAGGACACAATCCTTATCTTCTCTTCCACATCAATCACAGCATTGCCAGGTTGTCACAGGCCTTACATTAGCCCAGGTCAAGAATGCATTCTTCTAAAGTTAGTCATCCATTAGTTTTAAGAGAATAATAAATCCCTAATAATCCCCCTTTTCACACACATAAGGTTTTGTGATTCAAAAATAAAGAAAACCACAGATCGTTAATTTCATTATAATACAATACAAACAAACAATCACACTTTTATTAATAGGCCATAAATGCTACTAAAAAAATGCAAAACGCTCAAGTCCATCTCACACCCCACTTGCAAATTGTTACTAGTCATCAAGTGAAACTTCAAACCCTCACATAAGAAAAAGACAAACATTCACATGGTTAATTGATTGATTAATAAAGTATAAAAACACAGGATTTAATAGAAACCACAACATAAGACTATTAAAACATAAAACACAAACAGAGAATTACATTGTGACTCCCTCCTCGGCACCCTCTTAGGGTGTGATTCCAAAAATGTGAAAGGGAAAATTTAAGATTCCCTTCTGTTGACACCATTTACTGGTGTCACTCCAAATAAACCGTTTGAACAGAATATAACGACCCTGAGTAGAACAGGATATAGGAAATTTAAATCACATCAAAAAAATAGTATACCAAAAAAATAATTCTAACCCTCTTATTTCTCCCCTACACCTCAACATGTACTGGGTTGGATACCCGCCACCCCGGAATCCTTTACCTCTCACCTCAGGAGGAATAAAACATTCACAGTGGTTAGTAAAAACACAAGGTAATAAAATGATCAAAAACGGAAATTAAATGCGGTATATATTTTACTAGGCAAACCATGGATCATCCAACTTGGTCTCAGAGTCAGTGGCCGACGTCACCCGCAAACTTTACTGGGCTGCACCAACGGCATCACCCTTGACACTCCGCACCACATTCAACCACTGACTTCCTGAGGGACAGGGAATGATTTACAAAAGCAGCCAAAAACTATCAACAATAAAAACACAATTACTAGGGTTCAGAGATCCAGTAACCCACCATAGTAGAATACTATACCGAACCAGTAACTTAACCAGGAGAAACAGCCCACCACTTCCCCACTCCAGCCATGCCTTCCTTCATTTCTGCTGACAAACTTTATCCAGGCCAACTAGGGCCTTTGTGATACTCCCGTCCGGGATACGTATGTTAGGAATAAACGTACAGGCATTGTTCCCCAAACATCTTACACACAACCCCTTGTTTTTGTCTTAGCAAAGCAACATGTCAAGTGCTAGTCTATTTTGCCTAGGCCACCCTATAGGTGGCCTCTAGTTGTTCCGACATTCCCAGTCAGGGCCAGTGTACGGGTATAGTAAACAAAATCGCTGTTGGTTATAATAGATATAATTTATCCAAGATCGCTGTTTAGCAGCATTCCTATGGCAGGTTCCTGATTGCTGGCAAACAAATGCCACAACCCATCAATTCCTGACTGAGTGCCTGGAAACTGTAATGGTACTTTTCCCACAGGCACTTCCCAACAGGTTAAGAGTGAATCTCCTCTCCTGTTGACCACGGGGGCACTACGGTTTTACCCCGCCTCATTTCTCTCTCGTCTTGGGGCTAGCTGGGCGATGGCCAAAAGTTGGTCTGAGGAAACATCAATAATGGTCAGATGGTATAATCAAACTGGCTAATGCACACGTGGCCCTGCCAGTCCCCCTTTAGAAATTCGCGGTGTTAGTATTCATTTGGTCCACAGAATCCACCACACATCAGCCACCCCTTTTGTCTGGTTTTTACACTCTACTGGCCAAGTGCTGTTCATAGGTACATTTCACAGAACAGTCCCTGGTGGGATAGCCTCCCATCAGTTAACACCCATACCTGTTCCAGTAATGCAACTGTAAGTACCTCCATAAGCCATGAACCCCGCAGGTGCCGTTTTGTGGGAGAACCTCATGGAAAATCATACTTAGAGTTTTGCACAGGGTGGTCGTTGGCAGTGGAATGGTAAAACTCTTCCAATATGCACTGCCCATCCTGCCCCTTCTCCTAAAGCGAATGGCGTGGGTTGCCAACCCAGGTTCTTGCATGCCCACAGATAACACAAATTTCGCCTGGACACAGTGTCCTAGCCGTTTACCTTCATGGTTATGACCAACAACATATTTTCTTTACCTTCATAAACCAGTTTCTGTACCCCAATTGGTCGCTGTCCGTGTATATCCCTAACATTAATAACCGAAACGGGGTTTTGGTACCTTAGTGGGATTGAAAGCTGAGCTGGTCCTGGAGGTGGTCGATGTGGTCAACTGGGTCCTTCTGTCTCTCTCCCAGCTGCAGGTTTGGGGTGACCACGATGGTGAACACCACACATGGTGTCTGGTCCGGATCGTACGCTGCTAAGGTGTACACACCCGCCGTATGTAAGTTTAATGTCTTGGATGGTTAGTAAGATTTCATCACCCTTTACATGGCACCACCCCTTTTAAACCCCTGCAACACCCTTATCATTGAAAACCTAGCTGCCTTAGAAGCATCTTCCTATACATATGGATCACCTCTTACGCCATTCCCAGAAGTGCCCACATTGTAATCATAAAAATCCCAATATGGACAACCACTTTCCCCCACACAGAACAGTACCTCTCTTTAAACATCATGGGGGATTCATTTTGTTACAGTTTACTTCTGGTTACCATTGCAACAGTCCTGTCCCCAATTCACTAGCCTATTTCACCATGACCAGATCTTACATGGTTCTAGGAGACATCACTTGAGATTCCCCTTGCTGTAAGTTAATGACTATATTCATGATACTGACTGGATGTCACTGTTACCCATAGGGGCAGCCCCCACGCTAATAACCAAAACATCCTCACAGTCTGCAGCCAAGTTTCCTGTTTTACTTGATATAAGAGTCGTCCTGGAAAACTATATTCTTTGGCACAATGTGTTATGTGGTACCATTTTTTTAAAGGTGGGGGGGGTCCTTCTTACTCGTGTGTACCCTCAGCGGAGTGACTTGAATACCTTCTTTCACCTGGAAAAGGCCCCTTCCCACCTTGGCTCGTTCCACTTCCTGGAATGCCACCTTCACTCTCACCCAATCTATCACACCAGGATGTCTCGGTTCTCTCGTCCGCTGGTTTCCACAGCAGGAGTGCGCACTTCCACCACCACCTGTTTTTTAGACAATCTTTCAACAGAGGAAAATTAGTGCCTGCATGTGTAGTCTGTATATCTGATTTTTGCAATATCTAGCCATAGGCATACTAAGATTATCTGCGGTGGCCCTGGCATTCTGCGTTCCTGTCATTAGCCTATGGGGAGTCAAGTGGTCATCAGGACCCAGTGTGAATTTCTCATTGACATTTAGATCGAGGGTGTAGGGGATACGACCCATTTCATTTTAGTTCCGGCCATGATTTTGGCCATTTTTCGTTTCAGGTATTGGTTAAGCTCTTTCTACGAGTCCCTTCGATTGGGGGTTGGTTATACTGACCCAAAACTTGTGGGTGATTCCTAGGGCACTGCTCTACCTCCCTTAGGTGTTTTATTCTTGAAATGGGTACCGTTGTCAGAAACGGACAATTCGCGGGACCCCGAACATTGGAATGAGGTCTCGCCTCAGACCACTTTATATACGGGCCTTTGAGTCTTCTCTTGATGCTGTGTGGGTATGGCTTTCCCACCATCTGGTGGATCTGTCCACCATTACTAACAAGGTACCTGTTTCCTTCCACTTTGTTGTCCTGTTCCCATGGTCCGTGAAATTTGAATGAAATCATGCATATGTCTTTGACATGGTGCAGCAGGTATTGGGAAAAGATGCCTATCACGCTCCAAGTGACCCTTTGTTGTTGTATTGTTTGCCACACTTGACCAGCTCTCTGATGTCTTATCGTGCCATGTCCAACATATGTTGGTGCCACCCATGCTTTCTCAAACTGATTTTCGCGACCTTTTCCATCCTCAAGGAGCCTTCTCATTGCTCTTCCCTTAAGATTTGATTCTGAGGGAGTTTTGCAGGTCCCACTGTTTTTCCTGTGGTGAGATCTCCAAATCCCTTATGATGGTCTTGCCTTGCTCCCTTGTCTGCTCCATCCGTTCTGTTCGTAGGCGCCTGCTGCTTCCGTGCAAACTGTACTTACTGTCGTCTGTCGTCAGATCCTCCTCGTCCTTGAGTGGCTCGTTTGCACCATCTGCTGGGCATTGTATCCTCCTGCATCTTTTGGCGGCTTGTATCAGCCCGATCATTGCCTTCACGCCACTCTGAGTGCTTTCTCTGCTGTGACCTTTGCACTTCATTATTGCAGTGCGTTTGGGGAAGATGGATTGCAATCAATTAACTTCTGTACTTCAATCTTTGTGTTTGATGGGCTCATTTGAGCTGGTAACCAAAATCCTCTTCCTCAACCACTGTGGTTCCATCCAATGGTGTGGCAATCCCATGTGCATAGGCAGAGTAGGTGTAGATGTCCACATTCTTTCATTCACTTAGTTGTAGAGATCTCTCCTCAACGCCCTAAGTTCAGCTAGCCTGTGCTGAAGCTTCATTGGGACCAAGTTTCTCTGCTTCCATTACTTCATGTCCTCCTTCTGGTGTCTTGTTTCACCACTGCATAGGCAGCAGTGTTTCCTTCCTTTGGGTCCTTTGACCTGTAGCAGCATCCATCAGTGAACAGGGTGATTTTGTTCCCTCCAAGGGTGAGTTTTGCAAGTCCATTCGGACTTTGATCTGTTTGGCTGCTCTATCCTCACAGACATGTGGTTCTCCAAGACCCATACCATCGGTCATTATGGTTGCTGTTGTCACATATGTAATGTGCTTTGCAGTGATGGCCTTTGTTATTCTGGATTTTTCTTTTACACTGGACAGTGTGAAAAGTTTGGAGCCTATAAAAGCGGTCACCCCATGATCTGTATTGATTCAAGTGGATGTCTCATCACAATGTGGGCTGTTTTTACCTATAGCTTTTGCAATGGCAGCCATGTGTCTGGCACAGGTCAGTCTTCCTGTTTCAATGTTGTCCCAGTTTCGCGCTATATAGTAGTGTAACATTCTTCTTTCCCCTTTTGTTTCTGATACAGGATGGAATGTACATAAACCATCCTGCTCAGAAACATCCAAACAGAATGGCGTGGTGTAATCCCGGGTAAGGACAGTGGCTTCAGCCTGTGCCCAGCGTCTGTTTGAGTTGGATTAAAGCCTGCCTCTGCTTCTGGTGTCCACTTAAGGACTGCCGTGAGGTTTCTGGTTTCTGCTTCTCTCAAGATTGCCCGCAGTGGTTCCACTTTAAGACAGTATTCTGGCACGTGCGTTCTGCTATATCCAGTAAGGCCAAGAAATGACAAAAGGTGTTGTACAGTAGTAGGTTTGGGATTTTTGTTCCAAGATGGAGGTCCTCTGATCCACAGATACAGCTGTCCCTTCCCTGACAGCCCCTCTTCCCAGGAACTGGGACACTTCTCCGACAGCACTGCACTTTCTCTTTCTTTTACCTTGTATCCCTTTTTGGCCACCAACAGGAGAGAAGGACTTGGTGGCCTGCAAACAAGGACTCAGCAGTGGGGTGCTTGCGCAACAGAAGATCATCAACGTATTGGAGTAGTGTCACCCCCTCAGGTAATGTAGTTCTTCCAAGTGGCTCTTCAGGATATCGTTGAAGATTCCACGGGGAATCACGGTTAGCTTGTGGAAGTCGGGAATACGTAAATGCTGCCCTCTATAGGTAAATGTAAAAAGTGGTTGGGACTCTGGATGTAAATGGGATGCAGAAAAATGCTAATTGGCGAGATCCACTACTGTAAACCATCTTGGGTGGGTGAAATGTTCTGTAAGGCCAGGTATGGGTCTGGTACAGGTCGAACATCTGGTACAGTCACTTTCGTTTGATTGGTCTGAAGTCCTGCACCATCCTCCATTTCCCAGTGTCACCTTTCTTTAATGGAAGGATGGGTGTATCCCACACAGAACATGTTGGATATATAACCTGTCCTTTTTGGAGTCCTGATATCGTAGGCTCCAATACCCCTCATCTTCTCTTCACTGAGAGGGTATTGAAGATTTGTGAACTGGGATAGTGTGTTCACTTTCTTTTCGAATGGAGACAACCACTGGTTCTACATCAACCAGCCCCACATCTTCAGCACTTTTTGTCCACAGTTCCTCTGGTAGTTGATTGAAAATGTTAGGAGTCTCCGGATGATCAGTCATCTCCCTGCCATGTAACGTGATCTCTCCTCACAACCTCTGGTTTCGACACATCATCCACATTGAGTTTAATTTCTCCATACTTGATTTCCCTCAAGGAATTGCGCTTTCCACTTTGTAACAAGAGGTTTTGTTCCACCGTAGGCAAACTTGCTGCCTTTACCGCTGGTCCCAGAGATCTTGCCTCATATCCAAATCCCACGAGAAGGGTAACATGCGGCACAGAATCATTAGAAGAGTAAACCATTTGTCTGTGAGCACCACGTCTCCATCCATGACCATGCAGCTGGTAGCCACTCCTTCTTTGAGTATGTACATATGATTGCTGGTCACAATCGGGCGCCCTATCGTCCATTTCCTCCTCCCAGGCTTCATCATATGCTTCATCCAAGTCCCTGGTATAGTTCATTGTCATGTGCGGAGGGTCCTCAGGTGGATAGTATGCATTTAAGGTCTGTATCCAGGCCTTCCATAGTGGAAACTCTCTGCATACTCGGGAGCATCAGGGTCAGTATCCATGAGCTTCAGCCAGTAAACATATGCTTCCTCCTCATCCTCCATTAGGTGTGTTCCCACATATAGCATGTGAGGGGGGTCGGAGAGTTTTTCATGATTACTGGCATGAGATCATCTCGATGGGCGTGATGGATGCAATTGTAATCCCCTCCTGGTTACAATAGATACTACATCCCAGTTTGGAAAGCAGGTCCCTCCCCATGAGCCCCCATATGAGCATTCCGGGTTGTATAGAACATTGATGGGTAACCTGTTGATCATCCCATAAAACCTCCAATGGAACGTGTATGGCTTTCTACATAATAGCCCCCAGAAACCCCAGAGAAAGCTTGTGTTTTTGTGGTGAGTTGATATGTTGCTTGTAAGAAGACCATGTACATCCTGTATCAATCAGCATATTATGTTGTCTTCCTCCAATCAAACATGTCACTATCGGCTCTGAACCTGGTGGGAAAAGGTAAATGTTGGTGGCGGGATCCTTATGGGTTTCTGGGCAACTTCATTGGTAATTGTGGTCATTACCCAGCCATGACATGCTGGGCAGGAAGGCAGCGTTAGGCACTGCTGGGTCTTGGTTTTGGTTCTGCTGTTGTGGTGGTTGGTGCTGCTGGACTGGCATTCCTCCTCCTTGCCAGTTTCCCCATCCTTGTTGGTATCTCGGTACTTGTCTTCTGGACTGTCCCATGTAACCCCTCCCTCTTTGTTGTCCCTGTCTTGGGAGCTGACAGTGTCTTGCCAGGTGTCCATGCATCCCACAGTTAAAACACCCTTGTTTCAGCGTATCTAGGGGTGTATCCCTGTTGTCGTGGTGGTATATAGGATTGCTGGTATGCGGGTGCACCATATCCAGGAGGACCAGAAGGTGCCATCATTCCCGTCATTGCCTGTATTACAGCAGTAACTGCAGCAGCAGTATCATTTCCGGGTGCAGGAGTGGTAGGATTAGATGTTGGGGTACTGGTTACCACCATTTGTTTTCCCGGCTTGTCCTCTGTCAATTGCTTCTTCAGAACCTTTTTCTGAAGTTGTTTGAGTTCATCCTCTTCCTTTCGCTTACCCTCTCTCCATCGTTCCACATGGTGTTGTGCTATCTCGGTAAATTCCGGAATTGATTTTGCGGTGATTGCCACAACTTTTTCACATTCAGCTCGAGCCTGATCCGGGAGAGTCCCCCCAAGCAGTTTGTCAGGAAGAGGTGTTTCATGGTGTCTTTTCCTGGTTCTTCATTCCATGCTTGCCTCCAGAGGCACTTAGCCCTCTTCATATATGCAGGTATGGTTTCATCGTCATTCAATATCAGTGTTCTCATCAGTTCGGGTCTGGCCTGGGTAGGATACTTCCTCCTTATGGCATCCCATATGTCACTGCGGTGGGTGTCAAATCTTGTAGCCGAACCCACTTGCCCTCTCAGTCCCCCAGAGGTCATTATCTCTCTGCATTCCTGGTCTCCCATACACCTGTTCATTACAGTAACCATATCACCTATGGTGAGTTCATCCGCTGCTGTGAGACTCTCAAAAGACTTCACCCATCTGTGTCCAGATTCTTCAGGTTGGGGGAGACTGTCCACCAGCGTCTGTATGTCTCTGTGGGACCATGGCTTATAAACTGAGACCCCCCCTGGGGTCTCCCTCAACGGGTACTGCCCCCCTTTGTGTCCTTCTCTAGAATGGGCCCTGGCTCGGGTATGGTATGCGGGTCCACCATTATTGTCCCATATGTCTCCATCAAAAGCTCCACATATGAGTTTTTGTTGTTTCCCTCTTTCCTCCTCACTCTCTTCCCCGTCTCTGAGATCAATACAATGTCCCCTTACTGGTGAGCGTTCACTTTCACTTCCGTTCTTGTTCGCTTCGAGCTCCATTTTTAACTTTTTCAATTGTGCTTCCTGGTGTCGTACTTCCTCTTTTATCATCTTCAACTCTTCCAGTCGTTCTTCATCTCTCTGTCTCTCAAGTCTCTCTCTCCTTTCCCCTTCTACAGCATCCCCGTTTCGTTGCCACTCCCCCTGGGCTAGACCACCCCTTACGTTTCCTCCTGTTAGGCTCATTCTCTCTTCCTTCTCACTCTCACCGTCACCGTCAACACTGGCTCCTCCTTCTGTTCCGCATCTGTTCCCCGTCTCTCCATCAATTCTACTCAGTTCAAACACTCCTTTTTCTAGCGCTCTTGCAGCTTTTAAAAGTACGTTCACTTCTCCCCTTCTGTCAGTCATATCGCTCTTTCTGACCCACATTCCTTCTTCCCCCTCATCTGTCCTTTGTTGATAGTGGACTTTTCCCGCTATATCCAGTACCGGAGCCATTGTTTTTGGGTGGTCGTCATATGGTGGTGGCGCTGTTGGTAAGGGTGGGTATAAACGGGTCCTTTCCTTTTCTCCTGTTTTCTCCGCATACAGTTTCTTCAATTTTCCAAGCATTGTTAGGCCAATCCTCTCCTTTAGTTTTGCTTTCTCCATTGCGTCTTTAATTTTTGCCACTGCGGGGCTCTCCTTCACTTTTCCATTCGCCTTCTGCTTTCTGGGTTTTCCGTTTTAACGTCTCCAGTATTCTCCCTGGCTCGCCTTCTACGGGCACTCCATCGGGGGACAGTATACAGCCATCGTTTATCCATCCTCTATAAAGTTTTTCTGCCCTCCTGCTCCATTCTTTTCCATCTTTTCCTCCGTTTGTTTCAAGTGTGGATTTTAGAGCCTTCAATATATTATTTCCGCTTCTCCGCTGGTAGTCATGTTTTTTCCGTTTTAATTTGTAATATTCGTCCGTTATTTAGTTATTTAAGGTACATCTATTTATTATTCCCACCTAATTAGTCAAACTCGGCGCCAGGTTATTTCAGCCTTAAATGTTTGAAAGCAGTATTCTTACAGTGCCACACATCAAATGGTAAATTGAACGGATAACTCAAGTGTTTAAATTATTTAACCAATGGTTGTTACATCAAATTAAACGCCACACATCAAATGGTAAATTGAACGAATAAACCCAAGTGTTTCAATTATTTAACCAATGGTTCATACAACAAATTAAACGCCACACATCAATGGTAAGTTAAACGGATAAACCCAAGTGTTTAAATTATTTAACCAATGTGGCGATACATCAAATTAAACGCCACACATCAATTGGTAACTTGAACGAATAAACCCACGTTTTACAATTATTTAACCAATGTGGCGATACATCAAATTAAACGCCACACATCAATTGGTAACTTGAACGAATAAACCCACGTTTTACAATTATTTAACCAATGTGGCGATACATCAAATTAAACGCCACACATCAATTGGTAACTTGAACGAATAAACCCACGTTTTACAATTATTTAACCAATGTGGCGATACATCAAATTAAACGCCACACATATCACTTCAATTTACTTATTTAAAACCAGTATTAGCTATGTCAAACATCAAATGATATATTTCAAATATATCAGTTCAAACGCTTTAGTTCAGTCACACTCATTCTTAACTTTTCATTTCATGTTTTCGATTGTTACTGACGGGTTATATGGTTTGAGTAACCACAAATCCAACATTTATTCCCAAATTATACCGTTTGGTCAGCCACAATCGTCTTTTGATTCCCAATTTGTTTTCTATCAAGGTATACAGGTTTATCATTCACACTTTCATGCATACGACAACACTCGCACTGTCTAACTTTTATAGTACCTCCTATGGGTGTTTTTTGTTAACGTTTGCACAATTTAAACCTTATTTCCTATTTGTAATTCTCATTATTTACTGTTTTAAAATATTCCTTGTATTCACAGCCAAAAATGGTACACAGTTAAGCGTAGTATACAGTTATCACACAGCAAAAATAGTACACAGTTATCGCCCTCACTCACAATACACAGTCATAATCCTATCATACAGTCAAATATGTCACACAGTCATCAATTACACCCATATTCCACACACAAATCTATTTGGGCACACAGCCTCTTCTATTTATTCAAAACACTGTGCTGACCTAGCCGCAACCCTTAGTTACGGACCTTGCCAGTCACCAGTATTACAGCCGCGTCTATTTTATTCAAAACACTGTGCTGAACCTAGCCGCAACCCTTAGTTACGGACCTTGCCAGTCACCAGTATTATCTAAAATTTCCCGAACCTAGCCGTACCCTCGTAGTTACGGACCTTGCCGGTGTAATTCTTCGAACCTAGTCGTACTCTCGTAGTTACGAACCTTGTCGATAGCAATTACTTAAGCCAATTAATCCCCTGTACCTTCGAACCTAGCCGTACCCTCGCAGTTACGGACCTTGCCGATAGGTGTCAGTATTTTCTCCGAACCCAGCCGTACCCTCGTAGTTACGGACCTTGCCGATAGAACAAATACTCTCTAGTACCATGGTTTTTTAAACATCACATTTAGCAAAGGTTTGCATGTCACAATATTGTGCTTGTCTACTCATAATAGTTTCATAATTTAGTTCACTTACATCAGACAGTTGTTTCACAAAATTAATTTGAATAAAGCCAATTTGCAGATTTTCAGTTATTTAACAATAGGCATCTGCTTACCTTTAATTTTGTCCGGACTTTTTGTGAAACACAGTCCAATGAAAGAGATGACCAATGGGCCGGAAAAGTATCCAGCGATGTCCCTTCTACCAGATCACGTCGGGGTATCACCAATTGTCAATGTTGCGTCAATTCAAATCTGGCATTAGGAACAAAAGAGGTCAACACGACTTCTAAGGTATACTAGTTATTTTAATTAATGCAAAAACCTTCAAATGGTAAATATGATGTTTCGTATATACGGGTTCTCTGATATGCCTCGCAGGACATTTCCAGACAACTAACACATTGCTCTAGAAACAATACCCAAATACTCTGACAGAGGAAGTTTCCCACTTCTCTGCTGGCCAATTAGAGTAAAGACTTGAGCAGTTTAAACTATCTCAGCCAATCCGTTGATGCAGGGGGTTGGTCTCATCTCTTTGGCGCCCTTTGTTACACACTCCAGCCAGACACAAGATTATCATAACAACCCTGTCATAGTGAGAAGAGCCAGCTCCCTTAGACATCATTCCCATGTCAAAGGAAGACTCATAGATCACAATGAACCATTATAGTCTTGTATTTGAAGACACAATCCTTATCTTCTCTTCACATCAATCACAGCCTTGCCAGGTGTCACAGCCTACATTAGCCCAGTCAAGAATGCATTCTTCCTAAGTTAGTCATCCCATTAGTTTAAGAGAATAATAAATCCCTAATATAACCAACCTTTTCTAACTTTCACAGACTGACCAAACTTTTTTTCACAATGTTTTTAGAGTAAGATTGTTGGTCATGAAGATGTCCCTTTCCTAATATAGTGTAGCAAAACAAGGGGCGGGGAAGCGAACCCAGGTTACATGCGTGAAAGGCACACACCCTACGCATCGCTCCAACAGATTTAACCCACTGGGTCAGAATTGTAATGTGGCTCACTGTATTAGCGAGGATCACTACGTTGGTGTACGGGTTTTTCCCTTAAAGCCCCCTTTTTGGATGATTTTGTTGCCGGCTGTACGCCAGAGCTTGTTTTCTCGCCCAGGTTTAAATTTTAGTCTATTTTAGGTTTTGGTTATGTCATGAAAGGGGGGGCTGCTGGGCCTACATTTAAATATGACACAATCGCTTTTCACTTTGGAATGAAACCCAAAATTATCAACGTTCAAAACCTCAGTATAACCCAGGGCAGGGGGGCAAAGAGTAGAAAGGGGCTATCTCAGCTGTTTTATGCAGGAGTTTTAAATAATAATGTAAAACATATCTGTGGGCCTTTTTTAGAAACTATTTAAATATGTTTAGTAAATGCATTTTGGTTAAACCCTTTTGACCCCTTGAACTGAAGTGGGGGTTTCGTGAGTGCTCCCCCTAGAACATAAAAGACTGATAAACGCAGCAACGTTTTTTTTCAGAACATGGCGAGGCTTTGGCCTGTCCCTTTACTCCTACTCAGAGCCTTTGATACAGTTTTTCTAAATGGTTTACCCCTCCTCTTTCTCTAAAAAATTGGTTTTCATATTTAAAAATTGTATAAACCCCAATCATGAAAAATTCATTTAATTTATGTCACTTTTTGAGTGTTTTTTATAGTTTGATAAACATTTTTGCCCTTGGACATACCCCAACCTGACTTGGGGAAAATTTGACTTTTAAGGGTCCCTATAAACCCTGAAATTTCTAAGAAAGAATTGTCAGAGGGTTTTTGAACTCAGTCAAAATCATGCATATGTAGAGCGATAATGAGTATCTATGTTCATGTTTGTTGACAGGCCCCCGCGAGATTCCCCCGCGAGGGGCGCTTCTGAGTGCAGCGGCTGTTTTTTGCGTCCGTTGGGCATTTTACTTTTTAGCAAATATTACGTTTTCGGGAGGATGACTGGCCCCCGGGGAGAGGTGACCGTGTTGTCAGGGTTGAGGGGGGAAATTTTACATTTTGAAAATTCTAAATTTAGCCCCAAAAAGCCCCCAATCCCATTTCTTATTTTGACCAGGACCCTGTTCTAGGTTTAAAAAAAGCGCTGGTCAAAAAGGCCTAAATAGGGAAAGGGGCCCATTTGGGTACAATCATGGTATTACTTTTTTCAGTGTTAGCCCAGTTTAAACAACAACAAACAACTTCTCCTTTAAACCAAAAACCTTTGCTTTGGGTTTAATTGAAATTTTTGGTACATTATGCAGACACTAAATACTTTTGATGTCATACAATATAAAACCAAGAAATATATGACCCTAATACAGGCAGAGTCTGGTGTCTTGAAAATAGTATTTTTTAAAACTTAGAAAAAACAATCCTTTATTGTTTTTTCAAAAAGATAAGAGCCCACCCTGGACCAGGAGGACCCACCTTGTTCAGGAAAGAATGCGGGGCCCTTAAATAGCGGGGGGCCAGTTTTTTTGCTCTCTCCCAATTCCATCGTGGCAAATGATATTGGCATAAAACCCATGGGGGTGGCAGAGAGTGAAACAGACTGGCACCAGGCTATAAAACATACGCTTCATTAGGGGATTGTTCAAAAACAATTTTTTTAAAAACGTCTTTTTAATGACCATAATTGACCTGATTTTTCCCTTATATGGGTTGAGGGGGTTTGGGCCCCGGGCCCTGTCGGGCTTTAACCCCTTGGTCTGGACCTCTGGGGTTTCCCCACTCGAAAAGCCATCCTTCTGATCCCTTTTTGTTTTCTCTCGGGTCTTAAAACGGGGTTTATGTCTTTAAACATAAACATGACGTTTTCAAAGAAAAATATGGAATACATTCTGAAAAACATTTTCCCCCTATTTTTTATAACTGAGCCAAAAATTTACCTTACCCATGCGGGGGGATCGGGTGGAGAGCAGGCAGTTTTAAAAACCCGCAGAAACCATGCAGTTTTTGGGGACAAAGCTCATCTGAAATAGGCAGGATTCCTTCATACCCACAGGGTGTGAAATCTTTGATGTTCGTTCCCTCTTTTTCTCACAGATACTAGGGGGAGGTAGGGAATGAACGTCCTCTAAAAATGACGGGTACCATTCATAGCAGGGTCCTCAGATTTTCCCCTTCCCTTTTCAACAACCTGTGTGGGTTTCTCAGAATCTATATGCAGTAGCCTCCTCTTGGATCCCCCCCTATACGTCTGTCAGACCTATGGCTCCTTTCTACATTCAAACAAACTTTTTTTTTGACCCGTCTTTTTCTTAGTAGGGGATGAGGGGGTTGGGCAGGGGACCGTCGGGCTTTAACCCCTTGGGCTGGTCCTCTGGTTCCCATTTGTAATCCCCACTAAACCTTTGGTTTTTAACTGGTTTATGTCCTAAACATAAAATGATGCTTTCTGTAGAACAATTTTAAAATCTTTCTGTAAACAATTCCCTATTTTTGTAATAGTCTTAACACGGCCCCAAATTTTTCCACCTGCTGGACGGATCTGGTGAGAGAGCTGGCATGTTAAACACCAGGAAACCATGCGTTATTGGACAAACTCATTTTATCAAATTGGGCAGGATTCCCTTCAGTATTACTATGGAGGGGATACTTTGTCCCCTTTAAAAACTTTTCCCTCATTTTTTTACAGTTTTGCAAGACTGAGCGCACTTTTTCTCTCGTGTGGCTGAGGGTTTGGATAAACCTGTCCTTCAGTTTGAAATAGCCCTTTCATTGCGGTACTTCAGACATGTTTTTAAACATTTATATCTCAGCCCTGTTTTTTTCAACTATTATCTTGCAGGGGGCCTCCTCTTGCAATTTTCCTATCCCAATATTTTACTCCTATACAACCAGTCTATCATTAAAACTCTTTTAAATTGATCCTTTTTGTTCCTAGTCTTATGAGGAGGTTGGGCCCCGGTCCTGTCGGCTTAATCCTTGGTCGGGACCCTTGTGGTTCCTATTTTTGTGAGTTTCCATTCTGTACTCTCGGGTTTTTTAGAGGATTTTAAAAGATTAAATCAAGTCACTAGTTTTCTATAAAACCACATAATAAAAAAATTTTCCCTTGTTTCATAGCCTGTTTCCCCAAGGGCCAAACCAGTCTATACCACTCGTGTGGGAAAAATGCGGTACAGAGCTTGCGGGTTTTAAACAAGGAAACCAAACCATTTTTCCCCAAAGCTCATTGATTTATGGGGAGTTTTATTTTTACCCTTTCCCTTTTTTCACAGACTTCCAAATTTGGTTATTGGGAGCCTACCATTCACCTCATGAAGCGGGGAGGCTATGCTGACAAACTTCAGCCCCTCAATACCCCTTCCAGGTGTCAATCACATTTTAACGTCATGCTGTTTAGTAAAGTACACATTACCAGTCCCTACCCCACAATTGTGGGGGTCTTTTTAAACACAGGCAATCTCTAAAATTAGGATGTCTTTGTTTTTCGCCAAATAGGGAAGACTCGGGGTTTTCCCTATAAAGTTGCGCTGGTTGGGAACGGGGTTTCTTTCTTTTTCCATTAGGGAATATCCATTAGGCGGTGAGGTACTTCAGACAATTCTTAACTTTTATAAACACCCTGTGTATTTAAAACCCCCAATTGTCTCTGGGTTTCTTTGATGTTTTCCCCTAATTGAAACCTGGGGGAAACTTGTCGTCAACCTTTGGGCCTATATCCTCCCAGGGATTTACTCGAACTGAAATCGCCTCCCAAATTTATGACATCTACGCAAACCAAAAGAGAGGTCTGGAGACTGAAGAGTTTTTTTTTTAAGAAAAAATAAAGGGGACATGCATCACCTTGCATGTGGGGGGAGGGGGAAAAGCAGCTGGGGTGGGCAGAGTCACCAAAAAAAAATCTGGCCCCATGGGTGGAGATTCTAAACTGTCTTTCGTCTAAAATCACCGATTTGTGTCAAATGAAGCACTGCTTAGGTTATTTATATTTCCTGGATGAAATGTAATTTTTTTGTTTTTTAAAGGTCTCGTCCAGTGGTCCCCCCAAAAAACTGTTTGGTATTAGTACGTCAGGAAATTTTCCAGAAAAAATGTAAGGGGGCAATGTCCTTTTACCTATTGAAAAAATAATGTTGACAAAAATAAAATTACCGTTCAAATCCTTGCCCTTTTTTAGTTCCTGGAGAAGGCCCATGGATCTTCGGCCTTGTCAAGAGGAGGTCTGAGTTCCCTTTTTAGAGATCCCCAGGACCCCCCCGTGTTATATTTTTTTTTCAGTGTTTGGTTTGAGGGTTTTCAATATGGGGTTTTCAGTTTGGGCTGACAGTTCCTTTTTGTGTTTTAAAAACAGCGGGTGGATATCTCCACACAGTGGGGGTACCGGGAGAGGGGGAGAATATGGCTTCATTTTCCCACCTATGACATCCCCACCCCCTCATGACGTCCTCTGGTCCCTCCCCAGTTCCCCCAGATTCCCCGCCCCCCTTTTTCCCCTTGATTCCCCCCCCAGTCCCCCTCCACCTTACCCTCCACCCGGGACAGGCCCAGCCCCCTGACAGCATCCTCAGGAAAAACTCTTTCTACATCAAAAATTTTTTTTCATTTGTACTTTTTTGGTCAGGTTTGTCATTGTTTTGGTACGATAGTTTGGTTGTCTTCAAGGTAAGTTTTTTGGGTCAAGATAAAGTATTGTTTGATGTCACGGGAATTTTTTTTCGTTTCTTTGATTTTGCGGGTGAAATGCAGTTTATAATTTTAATTTAAGTGATGTCTTTTTTTAGGGTTTTGAGGAGGTTTTTTGTGGAGGAGCAAAAAAAATGCTGCAGATGTGCCCAGTTCGGGGGTTTTCGCTTTCTTTTTTCATCTATAGTAAAACCTTGCTTTGAAATAATCTGCCCAATATTGTAGTTATAAGATGTGGGGATTTAATTTGAGACAGTTTGCTCAGCAGGAAAATAATCCCACAACGGGTACTTTTTTCTTAGGGGCAAATCGAGTCAAAAAATTTCAAGTGGAAAATTAAAAACTTAAAATTCCAATCGCTACAAGTTTGCTTTTCCTCCCGTGCAGGAAAAATTTCGCAAAAAAAGAGGATAAAATTAAAGACCCTACTTTGGGGTATGGTCTTTCTGAATCCTGCAGTTAAAATAAGGCTAACAAAAATTATTTTTTAAATTTCAGGGCCTGATTTTTTACTTCTTAGGTTAACATTTTTTTATTAAACATTTCTATTTACAGGCTTCTTTAAAAACCAAGGACAACCAACTTCTCTTGAGCTGCCGCTATCAGACGTGTATGGGGTGAGAAAATGTGAATTTAGAAAAAAAAAACCCCCCCCTTTGTATTTCACTTCATAATTTCTGGACTATTTGAAAAGTCTGTTTTGTTCTCACAGGTTTAATCCTCAACAGTCCCTCCCCAATTACCTCCCCATGCGGGGAGGGTTTTTGAGTGGATTATCCGACTAACAGCAGGTAACCAATTCCAAAATTGTGCAACTTCACAGCCCAAATTATAGTTCCCACTGGACAGTTTCTTTAAAACGTCTCTTTTTGTTTTACTTTTGGGTTGATTGTAACTTGTGAATTCATAAAACCCCCCCAAAATTACGTAATTTGATTGGGTTAAATACAAACCCCTTACGTTGATAAATTGGGGCGGCGGGGAGTTTAGTGGGTAAGAGCGTTTTCCGTACCGAAGGTTGCTGGTTCTAACCCCGAGCCACTAGGTGAAAATCTTCGATGTCCCCTTTTAGCGGGCCCATTAACCCCTAATTGCTCCTGAAAGTCGCTCTGGAAAGAGCTCTGCTAAATGAAAAAAAAAAAAATGTTTTCTTTAAAAACCCAATCTTTTCCCACTTGATTCAACATCAAATTGACATTTTTTTTGTTTCAACCATTTTTTGCACAGGGGGGTTCTTTAGGAAACAGGTTTTCATGGGTTTTTTTTAAAGTTTCAAGTCATACTACCAAAACAATCGAGGCCCTTTAAATTACAGCCCTTTACTTTTTGGGTTTTTATGATCTAATTTTAAAGGGAATTTTATGTTTGTTTTTTTTTTGGATGTGGGGCTTTTCGCAGCCTACGCCTACTGGGAATTCTTTATGAGCCAGAAAACGGGAGCGACTAAAGCGGGAGAGGCCTCGTAGGGTGGTCTCTGCAAGCTTGAGTTTTAGTGCGGCACCGTCTTTCATCTAACATTCTCAATAGATTTTCAAAAGTGTTACAATGAAGATTATGAAATTATCCTATTTTTTTTGTTCAATGCCGCATAAAATTGCAGATGTTTTTAGAATTCGTTTCACTAACCCTTCTAGAAGGAAAGACATCTCTTCCTATTCTGAATTCCAAAAAATGGACACCTTTTGTTTACTATGCTATCACACGTTGTCATATCAGTCTGAGAACCATCAGTCCCCTTTTTCTTCCCCCAGGAGCCCGGGTAGCTTCCTTTTTTGCTCCTGAAAGTATAATAGGTTTGACCCTCCTGGGGGCCGGGACAGAGGCTGCGGGAAAACTTCTACCCCCCTCTTTAAAGGATTTTGGTGTCTCTCTTCTCTCTCTCTCCTCTCTCTCTCTCCCCTCTCTCTCTCTCTCTCTCTCTCAAAAATAGTTAGATTTTCCCCGTTGTAAACGGGACCAAAAGGGCTGGAAAACCCACTTAAAACCTCAATGACCCCATCTATGAAAGCCAGAGAGGCTCTCGGGGGAGGTGTGCGGAATCTAAAATACGGTTGAGTTCCTGCGTCCACCGGGATTAAGGTTTCCCAAACTGAGCTGGGGGCCCCATCACAAAAAAAGTGTTTTGCATTCAAACATTATTGTCAACGTAAAAAATGTTACATCGGTTAGGGGAGAGGGGGGAAATTTTAGCCATTTTTCTTCACATTACTCTGTAAAGGGGAAATATATTTTTTTAAAAAAATATACAGTATCTTCACGACTTCCTCGAGGCTGCCCCCCTTTTTGGGGCAGGCTTCGGCGTTTTTCGAACCCCGCCTTTAGCCACTCCCGCTCCTCATCTCCATTCCTTTTGTTTGTCTTTTTTATTAAAAACCACCGGGTTTCATATCCCCTCTTATACCTTAAAAGTTTTCCCTCTCCCCCCTTGTCTTTGTGGTGATTGTTTTTGGGGGGAGAAGAAGTCGGGGAGCTCCATTTTTTTTGTATCCCCGGGGAATTTCCCTGTGTGCTTGTATTTTCCAGTCCCCCTTTTTTTGCGCCGGGATTTTTTTATAGGGGAAAACGATCCACTACTACACGATGTTCGTTTTTTCCTATGTCCCCACATCGATCTTGCTTGGGAGGGCCTTTGGA
The DNA here is from genome assembly GCA_036851935.1 of Coregonus suidteri. Classification (NCBI taxonomy): domain Eukaryota; kingdom Metazoa; phylum Chordata; class Actinopteri; order Salmoniformes; family Salmonidae; genus Coregonus; species Coregonus suidteri. Next base: position 1,423,115 of record CM072221.1, read on the forward strand.
CAACATATATCGATTAACATCTTTTTTAAAAGTATAAACGTTGATCGATCTAGGAAAAAAACCCTTGGGGTTTAAGCACTAAACTTTATAGGGATTTTTTTTTTTAATTTTTAATGAAAAAGGTTTTAAAAACTTTTACTCGTTTCACTTCCCTATCCGTGAGTCTCGCGCCAGCAGCACGCAAAGGCGCCAAACAAAAACTAGCATGGTGGTGAAAAGGGGAGAAGCCGACGACGAAAAATTACAAGACCATTGCGGTCCTTACAAGAAACAGGAATCGGAAAACTTCCCTTGCACGTCCAGTACCGGGTTTTTATTTTCAGTCAACTGGTTAATTTTTGGCTAAAAGGTTACTGAATCTTAAAGTCACTAATCGTTTGGGAGGGTATCTTTCTAAGCCAATATCGTCCTTGAATCGTTCACAACCAGAATCGTGTACAATCAAACGTTTTTTAAACGAATCTTTAAAAAACCCCTAGTAGTGGGTCCCAGCACATGCGGTTTGAGTTGTAAAGGACTGCAACCGCTGGGTTGTTCCCCCAACTGTTCCCGTGTGTTAAATGACCAAGGCATCCCCCAACTTGAGACAACGGGGGGACCATTGGAGTCAAATGGGCCAGCATCCCTGTAAACGTTTTCGAACCTTTTGAGTCACCCGAAAAAGTACTATAACCCTAGCATTAGAATTTTTGGCTGCTTTTCACACAGGACCCCAATTCTGATTTTTTTTTCAAAAGGGGGGTTTTTTGCCAATCACTCAAGCTGATCTAAAAGCCCAAACTGTGAGAATACTAGTTTTTGGGCTGCCCGTCTCCCCAGCCATAGGGGCATCAGGGCAAATTTTTAGTTTTCATAAATTTTTAAAAATCGGCAGTTGAATTAAAATGCCTACCATGCCTTGACGTATTCCATTTTAAACTGCTGAATAAAAATAGTCGAGGCTATCTATCCTTTAGGGAAAAACTTAAAAAATCTACTGCAACCAAACTACTAGTCGAATGAATGTCTAAAATTTCATATTTATAAAAATTTTAAAACCAAAAAAAGTTAAAAACTAAAAATTTTCCGATTTTTTGAGGGGTCTCCATTTGTCTCGACATAAAAAGGTCAGTCTCTGTACCACGTGAATGAAAAGGAAACAAAATTTAGAAGCTTTTTAAGTTTTTGGGTTTTTTGAAAATGTAAGTGGAAAATTTTTCCCCCCCGTACATTCAAAAGTTTTTTAGTACAGGTAAAAGGCACTCCATATAAACCCATAGTTTAATTACGGGAAATAAATGTTTTTGTTTGTGTGAACCATTCCCGTCTAAAACCATGTCTCTTTCGGAAGGCAAAATTTTTCGAATTTTAAAGGCAAAATCTACATATAGCAACATCACTTTCGTTTAAAACAAGTGTGATCTATCAATCATTTCTATCGGAGCATTTTAAACTTTTGTTTGCACTGAATATCCCCCTTTGGGCCTCAGGCCATCAAAGGGACAAGCATTTACTGGGGGGACCCTGGACGAAGACAAAAATTTTCTGCTTTCCATGGTTTAAGGGGAGACTAAAAATCAACACCCGGGTTTTGACTGACAAAACCCCGCTCCACAAGATAAAGCACTTTAGTTTTTTTATATATCTTACAGAAAATTTTTGGGTTTGGAATAAATAAAGGGAAAAGGCAATAAAGAGTTTTAAAAAAGAAAGCAGGAGTTTTAAACTGAAAAAAGCATTCCCGGGGTACATACCTGTAACCCTTTCCCAACTTTTGTTTGATACAAGTGTCCCTCCCGTAATCAAGGCTCTTTTTTTGTCACGGGAAATGACTGCTTTTTGGAGAGACAAGTTGTCCGTTTTTTTACACAAAAAAGCCCCCCAAAACGACTTGTTTCAAACATAAGACATGGCAGATAATAATTACCCAAAGATGTACTCTTGAAACCGCTCTTTCAATACTGAATACATGCTTGTGTTTGAGACTGAAAAAAAAAAAAAGATTTTTTAAAATTACAAACCCAAGGAAGTTGACTTGTGTAGCGAGCTCATACTGTTCAAAAAAAGGAGAAATAAAACAGTCCAACAGACAGAGGAATGGGGAAACACTCCCATTTTTTACAAATCTGCTAAAGGAAAAACCCCTCTCTGTTGCCCGGTTTTCACGGAAATGCATCCGAGAGCCCCCCAAGGAACGTTTGAGCATTTTTTTAAATATGAAACCTAATTTAAAACATAACATACAAAATATGTTTAATATACCCATTTTTTAAGATTAAAGACTAACATTAGTGGAACCAATGTTGATTTTTTTGATAACCCATTTAAGGGTTTTTTGAAAATTTTACCACAGGTAGCCTTTTGTTCAAATAACTGTCAAAAGGCATGAGGCTTTACTCATTAATTTCCTTAGTAGGGGGTGGTTTAAGGGAAACAAAAAAAATACTACATGACATGGGGTTGACACAGTCGGCATATTCAAATGGAAAAATTCCTCCCCTTTCCCTGATGGTTTCACTACAGACAGACTTTGCTGGGCTTATTCATAAAAAAGTCCTAGAGAATTGAACTGGACGATAGAAAACAGCCTTTCTATTCTTCTTTCTATCTAAAACACAAGTGCTTTACAGATTGCTCTTAATGACCCCATTTGTCCAAAACCCAGTTTTGAAATGAAACTGCACCGCTTTAAAGGAGGAACAAAACACATACAACCAGCGCTTTGCTGCATGTTTGGCCCCCAAAATAAGGATATTGTCCAGTTCAATTTTCCCATTCAAGTTTAAACATGTTCAAAAACAAAAAAACCCTTTGGATTAGGATTTTGTTTTCCAGCAGATAACCTCATACCCCCAGGGTTGTTATATCCTTTTTCCCCTCTTGGTTTTGGCTATTCTTGATAACCACAGAACTTTCAGAGAACAAAAAAAATGCCCATTAAAAACCCAAAATTGTTTTGTCTTGTGCTTTCTTTTGCGTTAAATAGTGGTTTCTCAACTTCTAAAGTCTTTTTGCTCAAAGAACAAAAAATTTTACATATATTCTATATGTACTGTTTTGTGATGCTCTTGCACAATGTCTACAGTTATTCTTTTTTTCACCCCATTTGAAAAAAGCTTCTGGCTCCTCGGGAATATGCCACTACCACTTTGCCCCCCCCCCTTTTAAATAAAGTCCTTCTCCATTGATATTTTCCCTTTTCGGGTATTTAACTGTCTTTTGCCCCGTTTTAAAACAGTCAATGCGGTAAATTCCTATGGAAGGAGGAAAGGGGGAGAGGGGGTGCGGACTCCCCCCCAAAAGGCCAAAAAAAGGGGGGGGGAAACAGTGGCCCCGCTAAGAAAGAACATAAGGTTTGCAAACAGGTCCGTAGCACTATCTGTACCAAGTCCATTTTCCTAAATTTTCTGCTAGGGCAAGCACACATGCGTGAGCCCATATGCACATTTTCCCACCATCTTTTTATTATGTTTGCTTGCTCTCCCTGTGGTTGTCCCCAAATAGAGTTTTGGGTCGAAGTTCCAAAGTGCCGTTGGGGAAATACTGGGAAACCCTCGTAAAGCTTTGGGGGTGATGGAGGCATGGAGCCATCCACCATCCTCCACCACACCTGTACGCTCCCCCCTCAGGCTCTTGGAAATTCCCTTCAGGGAGCGGAGGTGCTGGAGCCGGAACAGGGTAGGTGGAGCCCGGGGGGGGAGGGGAGAGGGAGACCAGGGGGGGGGATCAGAGGAGTTTCAAACCCCAAAAACCCCGAGAAACCCCGGGGGTGATAAATTTTTTTGGAAAAAAAACCCCCCAAAACACTGTCCTGCTAATATACCGTTTTAGCTAAAATCCTTGCGCAGATCTCCCTTTTGGACCACCTTCTCCATGTCTTTTCGGCAGCTATCGGCCTGGAGCATCAGCACTTTTATAGTTGAACTTCCTCCATCCCGGGCCTCCCACACCTGAGGAACCACAGACAAAAAGGTTAGTCTTTTTCACAAAAAAACCAACAGGTTATGCAGGGTACTGCGCTAAACCGAAAATCCTAAAAGCATCTTTTAACATAACAAAAGTAGCTTTTTGCAGTGAAAAATTTGTAGGTTTTTTAGCTAGATTTTTAGCAGCTATTGTAGATCAATTTCCCCAGGTTCTCCAATTTTTCCTTTATGACAATGCAATTCCTGCATATAAAATTTTTTGACTCACATCCCAAATTCGTGGGGACTTAAAAACGGGGGTCCCCAAAGCCCCGGGGTTCCCCGGGGGAGCTGGACGGATGAAGCCCAATCATGTGGATTATGTGGCCCTCTGATCCAGGGGGATGTTTCCATTGTGTCTGGAGAAAGACAGAAAAGGATAAGAGGGGATAGGGAATGAGTAAAGGGTATAGGAAAAAGAGGAAGGGTGGGATGGTGTTTTACAGACCACAAAAAAAGTGTTTCACAGGGAGCCCAATTCTGACCTTTTGCCCAAATTTTTGCAAAAGATCAAATTTTGCAGCCTGTGTAAATGTAGCCAAAAAAGCTCCAAAAACAAGGAAGCTAAAGGGGAAAGGAACATTTGGGGTATTAACGAGTGAAACTGAAAAGGGTTAAAAGGGAGGGCTGCCCACCTGTCTTTTAACCGCAGAGGGAGAGATAGCTTAGCCGGGGCAGCTCTCCACAAAAGTTGCACTGGGCGGGAGGGAAACCCGGTGGTGTAGCGCCGTGCTCCTGCAGGAAAATAGTCCCGCAGAGACCTGGCTCTGCTTCCTCACCTGGACACGAAACAGCATTTTGGGGTGAAATAGCAACGACACGATTCCCCTTAGAAAAGCTACCGACCGGCATTCCATTTAAATTACAACGACACGAAATTCCAGGCGTGATCAAACCTTACTTAGATTATCAAAACTTTCATCCCAAGAGGTACTGGATTTTCTGCTAAACAACTCGGCTTTTAAGTTTTGTTAGGGACTTTTTCATGAGATTTCAAATGCCAATTGGGTCCATCTATTTTCTCGCTCACTGGGGGAAGAGGACAGGTTCAGCACGGGTCGTCATCCCGCTGCCGATGACATCACCAGGGTCTTTTTAGGCTTGATCCCCAGGGGACGTGCTCCTGCCCCAGATGGACTGGGGAGGCGGGGGGTATTGGGGCGAATGGTGTTTTAAGAATGCTAATAAGAAAAATAATTTGAGCATTTTGTGGAATGGGACTCTACGTGGAGATCAATACCTTAGCTGGCTGAGCACCTGGAAAGGGCCCGTACTCTTGCCTCGGTCGCCCCCACCCCCGATACGACAGCCGCCAGTTTGGGGGTACCCTAAAGGGGGGGCCTCCCTTACGCCGAGGGTGGAGAAGCGGAAAAAATAGTAGAACAGCAAATACTTTTTCAATGCCCAAGTGTTGTCTTCGCTGCACTAAATGGACAGACATGTATCCTGGGGGATACTGTCCCTTCCCCCCTTTTTGTCTGTCAGCGATGTCCAAACAGGGGGGCGTACCGGAACAGGCCCTACATCAGGAACGGGGGGGAGGGCCCCTAGGGGGGCAACAAACCCCGCACAGGACCGCTACCTCCGCCTTTTTGGGAAGGGGGGCCGGAGGACCATCCCCAGCCCGCAAAATGACCCCCGCAGGGCCCAAAAGTGCATGTGCTGCTCAAAAAGGGCAAAAAAAAAACTCCAGAGGGTGATAAGGGCCCGACTCCACAGGTGGGGTTGTCTTACACCCAACACCGGCAGGACTTTGGGGATTTGCCCGAGAACACCCAAAATGGGGAAATTCGCCACTGGCCCCTGTGCTCTTTACAGATGAAAAACAGATTTCCCCCTGAGCAGTGACCCCAGTCTGGAGACGCCGGGAAACGTTCTGCTCCTGCAACATCCCCAGCATGACCGGTTTTTCGGGGGCAGTATGGGTGGGGGTTCATTTCTTTGGGGGGCCCCCACAGCCCCCCATGTGCTCGCCAGAGGTACCCCCGACTGCCTTAGGACCGAGATGAGATCCTCAGACCCCTTGTAGCCCTATGTGGCCCCGGTTCCCCTAAGCAAGACAATGCTAGACATAGTGGCTGGAGTGTGTCAGCAGTTCCGCAAAGGAAGGATTAATGCTATGGCTGGCCCCCCGTTCCCCCGCCTGACTCAATTGAGCACATCTGGGACATATTTTCCCCTCCCTCCCCAACGCCCTTTCACCCAAGACTGTCCGGAGTGGCGGTGCTTTAGCCAGGTCTGGAGGAGATCCTCAAACCATCCCCACCTCTCAGGAGCATGCCCAGGGGGTTGTAGGGAGGGCCAGGCATGGGGAGGGCCCCACACAAAAACCACTACTGAGCCCCATTTTGACTTTTTTAAGGACTTACATCAAGATGGGTCAGCCGTAGTGTGGTTTTTCCCCTTTAATTTTGAGGGGGACTTTCCAAACCCGTCCTCCATGGTTGATACTTTGATTTCCATTGATAAAATTTTTTGGTTTTTTTGTCACACTTCAAATAGTAAAGAAAAAAGTATTTTTAAAAAGATCATTTCATTTATTCAGATCAGATTTTTATTTTGTGTTCCCTTTATTTTTTTTTAGCAGTGTATATTCTAGTACCAATCACCCACCTGACTTTCTCCGCCAGGGGTCTTGAGCGCCACACGGACGGGCCTCCCCGGGTCTTTCCAACGTTTTTTTGGGGTGGGGGCAGTTCTTGATAGAGTCCCCAAGACCCAAAAAAAAGCGGTTTAAAACAGCTATCAGACCAAACTCTATAACAAGAAGTCTTAAAGAACCAAAGCTACAGGGGAATTTTGTCAGGCAGGACCCTTACCTGATGTCGCCAGCGGGGGGAAAACAGGTCCTTGCTCTCGTGCTGGTATGCTGTCCACAGAACTGGGAGATGTTGTCATGCTTGGTGTGGCCCTTTTGGGGGCTGGAACCATAGAAGGGCCCCCGAGTTAAAAAATACTTCAAATCTGATTCACCTCCTCCTTCCAACACCTAGTCATCAAAATTGACTTAAAGTCGACGGTGCCCCATGGGTTGCCCTGGGGACTACCCCACTTCCAAAATTGGATGTATCCCCGGCCCCCGGCCTCGCGTCGTGTCGTATTGGGGGACGGGGGGAGAAAATGCCGGGGCGCTGCTTGGCTGTGATGCCCAAAGCACCCGGGGGGGGGTTGTCCCAAGGGACTTCGGATGCTGTCTCCGGGTGCGCAGGGGAATGCCGGACGGCTCGAACCCTCGCACTCCAGCACCCCCCGTAGATGATTACGGGGGCCCGGAGGGAAGGGGGGAATGGGGTACTGGGTTCTAACCCCATTTTTTTAAGGTACATTTATGCAGGGAAATCCCCTTGACAAAAAGCTTTTGGGGCCCCCCATTAAAATCCAGGCTCCTCAAGAAATAAAATAAAATAACAAAGATTAATAATTAATTGTGTCAAAATACTAGGGATTTTGGGCACCTTTTTTTTTTAGCCTTTGTGTGGTGTCTCCTTATACTGTGTATTACAAAAAGTTGCCTCCCTATCTTTTGGGTTTGGGACCCCGGGGTTGTGTGGGGAATGCGCACCAAATGGGGGTCGAAGGCTGCAGTTGGGCAGCCAGCGCGGCTGGCGCTTGTGGTTTTAGCTGTGACGCTCTGAAGAGCTCCAGGGCTTCTGCTCCTTGGGGGGCAGCGGGGCCCGCCGCTTTCCATGCCCACAGAGACTTGATGACTCCCCTGCAGGTCAGGCGCAACGGGTACGAGAGGAGGGGAAGGTTGAGGAGGAGCAGGTTAGAATCTAGTCAAGACAGATTCTTTTTGGTTTTTAAGAATTAAACAAGCTCAGCAAAAAAAAGTGGGACTCTTTTTTTTGGGTCCCTTTCCCTTTAATGCTGCCACACAAAAAAAAAAAGAGGCTGAGAAAAGGGGGGAGGAAAAGGGGGGATGGGGGAATTGAAAGAAGGGTGTTTTAGGGGGAATCGAGAAAAAACCCAAGGGGGGGTATAGATAAGAATGCATGGGCACAGGGGGAAAGAAACAAATAAAATTTAAAATTTTGTCACCCATTGCGTACCAAATCTACACCCGAGACATACCACAATGGTTAAAAAGAAGATTTAGCGAAAAACCCCAAAACCAAAAAAACTCTTGGCCTTGAGAGTTTATCAACTTTGGTGTCCCTATTTCAATTTAAAGTATGAGCAAATTTTAACCTTAGTAGGTAAAGTACAAACTAGGAAGTCCTTTTTTCTAAGTCCACCTTAAAGGCTACTTTTAAATTAAAAACATCTCAATCATAAGGTTACTAATAAAAAAAATACTTAATTTGTTTGTTATGGAAAAAAAGTTCCCCAAATTAAATAGGGTAAAAATGGGACATTAACATTTTTTTTTAAATATTAACACACAAGAAAAAAAAGGGTTAAATTTTTTTTTCTTGTTAAAAGGTAACTCGTGAAAAGATGTTGCCACAGCAGCACAGGGGATATTGAGATACAGAAAAATCTTTGCTCACACGTGACTGTTTCAGCATGGTACCAAGGACCCAAAAAAGCGGAGAAGTTTAGCCCCGCACTTCAAGCTCTTTTTGTTGTGGAAATTTACCCATATGCGGTTACTTTTTGCATCTACGGCATCCCACTGAGTCTACCTTTTAACCCGGAGGCCAATTTTTTCCACATGACTATCCATGGCGTATTTGTTGCTTAGGACAACCTGTAAAATGTGTAAACGGTGTAATTTTACGACTTTATGACTCTCCCTTTAGTAAAGGGTTTCCCAGGTTTCTTTACATTTTGCGGGCTCCCCTTCCCCAAAACCCCCGAAGCATTTTTCAAAACAGAAGCAGTTATCCATACAGAGAGAAAACAACCCCCGGGTTAGCCATTGCACTACATGCCAATGTCCATACTTTTATACCACAAAGAATCATGCCCAATGCAACATTGCTAGTTTGGGGGGGACCTTTAAACAGGGCCCAGAGGTGGCGTTTACACACAGATTGGCTAGGGCTGTTTCGGTGACCTTTTACCCCAGTCACGATCGTGACCCAGTTAAATTCCGTTGGTAAGGTCTCCCCATCCCAAAAATGCCAAAAAACTGCTGATGGTACCTACCAAAAATGCTAATGGCCTTAACTCAGTTTCTATTTTCCCCCTAATCACTCTGATTTTAATTTTAAATCTGAATGATGAGGACAAATAATATGGGGGTTTCAGTTCCCGTTCCCAAATGACCGGGGAAAGCCCCGGACCCAATAGCATTATTTTTAAAAACTCTCCGAAGGCAAACTGGCGATCCGAGTGGGGGAAACGCAAAAGCCAATTTTTTTGCTCTTTTTTCAACCGACCCGGGAGGGGAGAGCGGAGCGAGGCCGTTTTGGTTGGTGAAAGTATGATTTAAACACCCTGAGCCTGAGAGAGAGACCGCAACCACTGAACTTCTTGGGAGTTTTTTTATCACCATCCCTTTATTTACCTGTCTTGACGTATCAAACTGAGAGAAGCGCTAATTCGGCTAAATTTAGCCTAGCCCAAAAATTCTGGCTTTTCACGTCCTACCGTTAGCCCCACATAACTCCACTCAACTTAGCGTAAAAAGCAGATCCCGTTTTGGGTTTTTGTCGTTTAGCTTCATTTCCTTTTAATTCCCCCCCCATTTATAGATCCCCCCCTCCAAATCATCAAAATAAAGTTGCATCAGCAGCCCTTTAGTTTTGATTCTAAAGCTTCCTGGTTTTTTGCCCATCACACTAAACAATAAGGATTTTATTGTGATGGCATATTAAAATGTACTTTGACTTTTTAAAATCTAGTGTTCCCAAAAAACGCGCTAAAAATGTTTTTTTAATTAACTCAATACGGAGACCCGGGAGTCTTTTCATGACAATTACCGCCTCCCCAAAAATTTTATGACGCCCCCCAGCCCTAGTTAGCCATTCAAAAAACCCCAGATTTTCCAGGGCGAGGACCGATTTCATAGCATTTCCTTGGGCTTTTTTTGTTGCAGGCAAACCCAAGCACTTCCTTCATTCACTTTTTTATCAAATGCAAAAGCCTTTCCCTTTAAGAATTTTTTTCTGGATCTGACCAAAGTCATGACTTCCTGACACACTTCCAATGGGCAGGACGTTCTGTTGAGGAAAGGGGCCCGAGTGTTACTGGGGTCGAAAATTTCCCCATTTAAACAAATGATTTTGGACCCCTCTTAACGAGGAAAAAAAAATTGGTGTTCAAGTGGTGGGTAAAAACTTCCCAAAGTAAAATTTTAGATTTTAAAAGGTAAGTGGATATCTGCCTATCATAAAAGAGCGCCCGTAGGGGTGGCACAAATACGTATTTTTTTCCTTTATTTAACTGGCAAAGCAGTTAAAACTGTTCTTATTTACAAAGACGGCCTACACCCGCCAAAACCCCGACGAGCTGGGGGCCAATTCTGCACCCCCCATGGACTCCCAAACCGGCAAGTTTTGATACAGCCTGGAAACGAAACCCGGGGGTCTGTATGACACCTCAAGCACTGAGATCAGTGCCTTAGACCACTGCACACTCGGTTATGATGAAGCCGGGACAAAAAAAAAATAACCCGTCTTTTTTTTTTGGAACACTTTCTGGTCAACAACAAGAAACTTTTTCTCCTTTCTGAAAAAAAGCAAGGTGTTGTACAAAAAGGTCTTCTGTCTATTGCACTCCATTGTAAAGGCAAGGGTGACAATATACACTACATTCCAAAAGTATGTAGACCCTGCTTGTCAAATATCTCATACAAATCGTGGGATGTTGGAAGATGTTTTGGAACATGCTGCGGGTACTTGCTTCTACTCCCCACAAGAGCATTCGTGAGGTCGGGGACGATTTTGGGCAAGGCCCGGCTCGCAGTCAGGTTTCCCAATTTATCCCAAAGGGGTTCGATGGGGTTTAGGACGGGGTTGTCAGGCCCGTCAAGTTCTTCACACCGATCTCAACAAAAACCTTTTTTGTCAGACCTTTGCTTTGTGCACGGGCTTTTCATGCTGAAACAGGAAAGGGCCTTCCCCAAAATTTGCCACAAAGTTGGAAACCAGAACGTCTAGAATGTCATTTTATCTGTAGCGTTTTAAAATTCCTTCACTGGAACTAAAGGGGTTAGCCCCAACCGAAAACCCCCCAGACCATTTTTCACCCCCCCAAACTTTACAGTTGGCACATCATTTGGGGAGGTAGCGTTCTCCTGGGTCCGCCAAACCCAGATTGCCCCGGACTGCCCAAAAGGTGAACCCTGATTATCACTCCGAGAACGCGTTTCCACTGCCCAGAGTCCAAGGCGGTGACTTTAACCATCCAGCCCAACTTGGATTGGTATGTATCTTGGCTTTTTTGCAGTGCTCGGCCTGGAACCCCTTCCGTTGTTTCCCGAGCATTTGGAACCCCAAGACAGAGTTTTTTTGCGCCATGGGTTCAGCACTCGCCGGGCTCGTTCAGTGAGCTTGTGTGGCCCACCCTTTTTCGCGAGCCGTTTTTTTTCTCCTAAGTTTTCCCCCTTCACATAAAAGTACTTACGTTTACCGGGGAAGCTCTAGCAGGGGAGGGAAATTTTACAAAATGCTTTTTGGAAAAATTTGGCATCCTATGACGGTGCCACGTAGAAAGTCACTGAGCTCTTTGTAAGGGCATTTCTCCCTGGTTTTTTTATGGAGTACAAGCTTTTGCCCATTTTATACACTGTCAGAACGGTGTGGCTGAAATAGCCCAAAACCCTAAATTTAAGGGGTGTCCACATCTTTTGATATATAGTGATTTTTAACCGCAACTGGATCCAATAACTGAAAAAGTAATTTTCATGCTGATTAGATTTTTAAATATGTAAGGGATTTCAGGAGTCTAGCCTAAAATGGCAATTTGCTGTAGGATACTTTCCGAATTACCTTTAGACATAACTGCTCACCCATAGACAGTAAACCAAAATACACGTTGCTGAGACAACTGCCTTTGGGGGTAGAGTCGACAGGGGGACCGAGCCTAGGGTTGGGTACCCGCAAACCAAAAAAGGTGGGCAAAATGCATTTTCTCCCGTGTGCATGTCTCAGCAGTAAGCAACGTCCTTTGCCTTGTTTTCCAGGGATTTTTAAACAGGGCGACGTGTTAGAATACCATTTTGTAAAGGGCGGAGCTAAAATCGGGGGAAACGCATACTCCTTGTATAGCCTATCTGATAAGGAAATCAGTCTAAAGACCTCATCTTATTTTAAGCAGTCAAATCAAATTTTTGGGGATTTGCCTGCCCCCGAAAATCTTTTTTTCAAGGAAAAATGCTGGGCCCGACTTTTGCTTGACCGAAGGAAAATAAAAAAAAATAATAAATACGCTAAAAAACCAAAAAACTAACAATTTGCTACCCCAATCAGATTTTTTCAAAAATGCCCTGTTTTTGTAGGCCTACAGGCAGAGTGGTCTTTCCTCATCGTCGCAAATGGTTTTTGAATCAAAGCGGACTAGCTCCACGTGAACATGTTTTATATTGATTGCATTGTGAGCTATTTACCCAGTTATAGCCAATTTTGGGCAGCAAAGAAAATCTTGGAAAAGTAAAGGTGTGTCCCATACCTGCATGTTTCAAATGGGCATTGCCAAAAGGGGGAGGGGGGGAGAGACTTGCGCAGCGGGAAAAAAATGATTTCGCCTATAGACAATAATACCATTTAAAAAAAATGAGTGGCTTGTTCCGCAGTTAACTATTAGCATGATTAAAAGCTTGTATGTCAGTGTCCTATTCCAATAAACTTTCCCCCCGGCACTCACTATAACCGAAATGGGAATGCAGTTTTTACAGGTGTGTTGATGAAACATATTGCATACTCCCCGGGTTTTAAAAAAGTCTCTCAAAGCTCAAATTTGCAGGTTCTCCCCTATTTAAAACTGCCATGTATTTGCATATATATACACACCAAAAACTAGTTTAAAAGTTTTGGGGGCCCCTTTGAAAAGTCCTTTTTTTCAAAAAAAAGCAATTTTTTTTGTCCATTAAAATACCTCAAATTGTCAGAATACAGTGTAATACCCTTTCTATTTTTTAGAGCCTGTTCTGTGAAGGAGTAGGAACAGCGTTGTCAAGATCTTCGTTTCTTGGGATTTTTGCATGGGAAAAGCCTTCAGTTTTCAAACAAGAATAAAACGAGTTTTAGAAAAAGTTTTTTGTTTTTTCTGGCCCTTTTGAGCCTTTTTCGAACCCCAATTCTGATGCCCAGATACTCAACTATCCAAAAGGGCCCTTTTTTTGCTCCTTTAAAACACCAACAGTTTTCAGCTGTGCAAAATAATTTCAAAAAGGTTTTCTAAATCAAATTGCCTTTTAAAAAAGATAAAACTTGGGTTAGCAAAAACAACGGCCCCTTGGAAACGACAATTTTCTGTAAAGGGCCTCTTTTCGCCTATTGATATTTCCTTAAAAATCTGCGTTTCCAGCACAAAATTAACAATGCACCCGTATTTTGTCAATTTTATGTTTTTTTAAAAATGGACAAAGAAAAGTTTTCTTTCAAAACAAGGATTTCTAAGTGACCCCAAATTTTGAACGGAGATTTTATAGAAACAGAAATAATTAGGTAAAGCGACGCTGCATCTGTATTAAACCCTCATGTATGTTTCCATTGAAAACCCCTTGGGGGGGAAAAGGTCTATCTGAATCCACCCCGTGGCCCCCGCCCGGCGGCTATGTTTTCCGACGACGCGAGGGGGGCAGGAAGAGGAAGTTGAGGGGGGAGGGCATACCGGGGGAATGACAGCTGGCCCAGACTGTAAAAAAAAGGGCTTAATGCAAAACCCACCCCAAACTGCACTGCGGGGGGGGCCCCCCCACATTTTCACGCGGCTCAAAATTGTGGGCTATTTCAAGCATCTTTTCCTCTTTACTGTGATGGTGCCTCTTTTTTTTCCTCACTGTTCAATCCGCCAGGGCCAATTAAAAAAAATCAAAAAAAAATTGCAGGGCATCCCCTTTGGCCCCTAACCGGGCAACAAGATGCGTGTGAAGCTATCAATAAGGGCTATCAGTACAGTATTTATTTAAAGAAAATGGACTCTTGGGTCCAATATGATCATTGTACTAAAACCACAGAGTTTCTAAACCCCAAGGGGCAAAACGCGAGACTTCCCCTAAGTTTGCGAAGCAGTAGCAACAGACCAGGTTTTTGGTAAATTAATGGAGAAATGAAAAAAGTTTCTTTGTTTTTTAAGTTTCTCGAAAACTAATGCAAAAACCCGATTAAAACTAGGCTTATAGGAAACTGTCATACTAAACCCCATGAAATGAAGGTTTTTATTTGACAAAAAATTTTATATAAGTTGGTTTTTGTTGAAAAAAAACCTTCACTTCTGAGGTTGTGTAAGACAGTTTTCCCCTACTTAAACCAGCTTTAATCTATTCCTTTTATTTTCGCCTCACACCCCTTAAAACCCCACTGGTTTCTGCACATGGCTTAGTAGTAAGTTGCCAAAAATCACCCACAAGCGTGATCGGGGATTTCTATTGAGAACAGTTTTTGCCCACTTTTCTAATCATCCCAAAGACAAAGTCAATAAACGAATGCCCCTTTAACTCCTTGGGCTTTGGTTTCATTTTGTGGATTTTTAAAGTGCCCATGCCCCACAGGATTCTTCACAGCCAGACACAGATTAAAGGATCCTGGCCCCAAAAAAAATAGCAGGGAGGTTTGATGCAGGCTTTCGTGTTAATTTTTTCACCAGCATTTTTTGGAAACCCTAGCACCCCTTACTATATAAACCAACCCTTGACTGATGACGTCATTCCGGAAGTTTCTAATTTCACAGATAACCAACCTTTTTTAACTTTCACAGACTGACCAAACTTTTTCACAAAAATTTTAAAGTAGTTTTTGGTCATGAAAGTCCCTTTCCCAAAAAATTGTAGCAAAAAAAGGGGGGGGGGAAAGCGAACCCAGGTTTTAAAAGCGGAAAGGCACACCCCTACGCATCGCTCCAAAAAGATTTAACCCACTTGGTCAGAATTGAAAGGGGCCACTGTATTAGCGAGGTACTACACCTTTTTGACCACTTTGACCACCATATGCAGCCACAGTTTTTTAGAGAGAAAATAGTTTTGGGGCCCTTCGAAATTAAAACACAAACCAGCCGTAACATACCTTTCGATTTCTATTGCCCATTTTTTTTAGCCTCTATTACTTTTATCTCCTAATAAAGATTGTTTTGGTGTACTGTTTTCCTCAACGCCACCCCTTTTTGGATGTACAGTTGGAAAAAAGTATTTAGTCAGCCCCCAATTGGCAATTTCCCCCATTTAAAAAGATGAAGAGGCCTTAAAATTTTATCATAGGTAACATAAAACTATGACAGAAAAAATTTGTTTTTTATAGTTTTTTAAAAATTTTTTGGATTGATGGTAAAAAAATAAGGTTTTTGGTCAAAACAAATTTTTCTAAATGCTTTGTTTATACCTTTGTTGGCATACACAGGTAAAACGTTTTTGTAAGTCTTCACAAGGTTTTTCACCACGTTGCGGGTATTTGGCCCCATTCATCCATGCAGTCTCCTCTAGACAGTGATTTTTTGGGGCGTCGGGGGCAACCGACTTTCAACTCCCCCAAAAAGTTTCTAGGGGGTTGAGATCTGAGACGGCTGGGCCCACTCCGGACCTTGAAAGCTTCTACGAACCCACCCCTTTGTTCCCCGGCGGTGTTTTTGGGACATTGCATGTAAAAGCCCCAGCCACGTTTCACTTAAATCCCCTTGCTGAGGAAAGGGGGTTTTTCACTCAAAATCTCACGTACAGGCCCCCCTTTTCATTCTTTCCTTTAAGGGATCGTCGTCCTGGCCCCTTTGCAAAAACAGCCCCAAAGATGATTTTTCCAAACCCCCATCTTCACGTAGGTATGGTGTTCTTGGATCAACTCAGTTCTTTGTCCCCAAACTGACGGTTGAGTTTTGCCAAAAAATTTTTTTTGGTTTCATCTGACCTAACATTCTCCCAAACCCTTCTGGGTCTCCAAATGGACTTCAAGGGGGCCCGGGCATGTACTGGCTTTAAACAGGGGGGAAATTGCACTGCGGATTTTGGCCCTGGCGGTATGTGTTACTGGGGGGGTGGTACTTTGTTCTTTGGTCCCCGCTTCTGCGGTCATTTCACTAGGCCCCCGTGTGGGGGCTGGGATTTTTTTCACCGTTTTGTGATCTTTTGACCCCATGGGTAGATCTTTTCTGGGGGCCCCGACGAGGGAGATTATCATGGTCTTTTATTTCTTCCATTTCCTAAAATTGCTCCCAAGTTGATTTTTTCAACCAACTGCTTACCATTCAGTTTATCTTCCCAGCCTGGTGCGGGGCTACAATTTTTTTTTTGGGGTCCTTTTACAGCTCTTTGGGCTTGGCCATTTTGGAGTTTGGGGTGTGACTGTTTTGGGTTTGGGGCAGGGGTCTTTTATACTGATAACAGTTAAACAGGGCATAATCAGGTAACGATGGAGACAAGGGGCCCTTAAAAGAATTTAAAAAGGGCGTGAGACCGAAATCTTGCTTTTTTTGTAGTGACCAAATACTTATTTTTTTACCATAATTTTTCAAATAAATTCATTAAAATCCCAAAAATGGGATTTTTTTGGATTTTTTTTTTAACTTGTCTGTCATAGTTGACTTTACCTATAGAAAAATTACGGCCCTCTCATTTTTTAAGGGGGAAAACTTGCAAAATTTGGGTGGCGACTAAATATTTTTTTCCCCCCACGTAATTGTTCCCCGGTTTGTCCCCAGATTGTTGCTCACCCGGGGTTTTCATTTTAGTCTATTTTAGGTTTTAGGGTTTGAATAAAAAAGGGGGGCTACTGGGCCCTACATTATAAATATACCAACCATTTATTTTGGATTTTGAATATCCAATTATCAATCTTTAAAAAAGCTAGAATAACACCAGGGCGGAGGCGGGGAATGAAAAGATGGGCTTCCAGCTGATTTGCAGGAGATTTAAAAATAATAATGAAAAACATATCTGTAGGCTTTTTTAGTAACTATTGAATGAGTTTTAGTAAATTGTTGGTTAAACGCTTTGCCCCTTTGAACGTAAAATGGTTTTTCAGTGAGTGTCCCCGCCAAAAACACAAGAGCTGATACGCAGCAACGTTCTTTTCAGAACCATGGCGAGCGCTTTGGACGCTGCCCCTTTACTCCTCTCAGAGCCATATACGTTTTTTTTTCTAAATGGTTAATCTACGTCTCTAAACAAGGGTTTTTCATTTTTTAAAATTTGATAAATTTCCCAAAATCAGGTCAAAAAATTTAAAATTATGTCATGTTGGTTTTTTAATAAAGTTTGATAAAATTTTTGTCCCTTTGTGACTACCCAAACCATGACTTAGGGAAAAGAATTTGACGTTTTAAAGGCCCCATAAAACCCTGTAATTTAAAAAAAATTGTCAAGGGTTTTTTGAATGTCAAATCAGCATATGAAGCAAAAGAGTAGGTCTAGTTCGGGGGTTTTTGTTGACAGGCCCCCCGCTGAGACCCTCCGCGAGAGGCCCCTTCTGAGTGGCCCGGCCCGTTGTTTGCGTCCCGGGGTTTGGCATCTCTTTTATAGCAAATTTACGGATCGGTGAGGATGCACTGGCCCCGTGGGGAGCGTGGACCGTGTTGTCCGGTTTAGGAGGGGAAGTTTACTTTTTGACAATGTCTAAAAAGTAAAAGTCCCAAAAAGCCACCCAAAAACCCATTTTTTATTGACCAGGACCCATATTTTTTGGGGTTAAAAGGGGCCCGGGCAAAAGAGTGACTAAATGGGAATAGGGGTCATTAGGACAATCATGGAGGGCATTTTTTACGTGTCCCGATTTAAAACAAAAAACAAACTGCTCCTTTTAAACCCAAAACCCTTTTCAGGTTTTAATTTAACTGTTGGTACATTTTGCAACACATAAATACTTTTTGTCAACAAATAAAACCAAATAAAATTTTGATCACCCAACTACAGGACAAGTCTGGGTCTTTTAGCAGTATTTTTAACTTAGAGAAAACAAACCTTTTTTTTTTTATAAAAATAAGAGCCCCCCCTGACCAGGGGGCCCCCGTCCTTGTTTATTTAAAAAGCTGCAGGCCTTTAATGCTTTGGGGGGGCCCGTCTTTCTGCTCTCTTGCCAATTCCCCGTGGCAAAATGATATTGCATCACAATCCCATAAAGGGTTTGGGAAAGGGCGAAACAGAGGGCCCCCGGCTAAACAAACTGCTTTATTAGCAGGAAAGGTTCAAAAACAATCTGTCATTTAAAATGTCATTTTACTGACTCAAAATTTATCCTATTTTCTTCCTTTGATTTGGTTTTAGGAGGTTGGGCACCGGCCCGTCTGGCTTTAATCCCTTGTCGGACCTCTGTGGGTTCCCCTCTGTAAGTCCATCCTTCTGATACTCTTTGGTTTCTCTCTGGTTTAAAAAGGGTTTTATGTACTTTAAAAAATAAACTGACGTTTTCTGAAGAACAATATGGAAATCTTTTGTAAACATATTCCCTATTTTTTTATAACGGGACCACATTTACCTTACCTGCTGGGGGATTGGTGGGGAGTGGGAGTTTTAAACACCAGGTAACCTGCAATTTTGGACAAAAGCTCATCTGATCTAAAAAGCGGATTTCCCTTTTAGTATCCACTACGGTAGTGAAATACTTGAGTTCGTTCCCCCATTTTCTCACAGATGCTAGGAGGATGGTATTGAAAAGAACTGTCCTTCAAAATGAACAGGTACCTTCAATGCAAAGGTACCTCGATTTTCCTTAACCTTTTTAACCAGACCGTGTATGTCTCAGAACTATCATGCAAGGGCCCCCTCTTTTGACCTCCCTATAGCAGTCTGTAACCCATGGTACCTGTCTATCATTCAAACGATTTTTTTTTGATCCTTCTTGTTTTCCCTTGTAGTGGATGAAGGTTGGGCACCGGTCCTGTCTGGCTTTAATCCTGGTCGGACCCCTTTTGGTTCCTATCTTTGTGAGTCTATCCATTCTATCTCTCTGGTCTTTTGAGGTTTTAAAAATTTAAAATCAAGCACTGTTTTTTTAAAAACCACAAATGAAAAAAAATATTCCCTTTCTTCATAGCCTTCTTTCCAAGGGCCCAAAAAGTCCTACCCCCTCGTGCTGGGGGAATGCTGGTAACGAGCTTTCATGTTAAAAACCCAAAAGGAACCCAAAAAACTTTTTAAACCCAAAACTCATCTGATCTTAGGGAATTTACTTTAAACCCCGTTCCCTTTTTTTAAGATTCCAAAATTTGGGTTTTTAGGAGCCTACCATTCCCTCACTGAAGTGGGGGGCTAGGCTTTTACGAAATGTCAGCACTTTAGATAGCCCTTCAAGTAGTCAATACATTA
>CM072221.1:1442892-1455392 GCA_036851935.1 Coregonus suidteri
AGTGTGTATATATAGTCTAGTGAGTGTGTATATAGTGTGTATATATAGTCTAGTGAGTGTGTATATAGTGTGTATATATAGTCTAGTGAGTGTGTATATAGTGTGTATATATAGTCTAGTGTATATAGTGTGTATATATAGTCTAGTGTGTATATAGTCTAGTGAGTGTTGA
This sequence comes from Coregonus suidteri, assembly GCA_036851935.1. Lineage (NCBI taxonomy): Eukaryota > Metazoa > Chordata > Actinopteri > Salmoniformes > Salmonidae > Coregonus > Coregonus suidteri. The sequence continues at coordinate 1,443,065 of CM072221.1, forward strand.
TTCTAGTGTGGTATAATATAGTCTAGTGAGTGTGGTATATAGTGTGTATATATAGTCTAGTGTGTGTATATATAGTCTATTTAGTGTATATATAGTCTAGTATGTTAGTGTGTTATATAGTCTAGTGAGTGTGTGTATATAGTGTGTATATATAGTTTTAGTGAGTGTGTATATATAGTCTAGTGAGTGTGTATATAGTGTGTATATATAGTCTAGTGAGTGTGTATATAGTGTGTAGGAGGGTATATATATATAGTCTAGTGTCTAGTGTGTGTATATATAGTGTGTATATATAGTCTAGTGAGTGTGTATATAGTGTGTATATATAGTCTAGTGAGTGTGTATATATAGTGTGTATATATATAGTCTAGTGAGTGTGTATATAGTGTGTGTATATAGTCTAGTGAGTGTGTATATAGTATATATAGTCTAGTATATGTTATATGTGTATATATAGTCTAGTGAGTGTGTGTATATAGTGTGTATATAGTATAGTCTAGTGAGTGTGTATATAGTGTGTATATATAGTCTAGTGAGTGTGTATATAGTGTGTATATATAGTCTAGTGAGTGTGTATATAGTGTGTATATATAGTCTAGTGAGTGTGTATATAGTGTGTATATATAGTCTAGTAAGTGTGTATATAGTGTGTATATATAGTCTAGTGAGTGTGTATATAGTGTGTATATATAGTCTAGTGAGTGTGTATATAATGTGTATATATAATCTAGTGAGTGTGTATATAGTGTGAATATATAGTCTAGAGAGTGTGTATATAGTTTGTATACAGTGTGTATATAGTGTATATATAGTGTGTAGATAGCGTGTATATAATGAACAAGCATATTCTGACTCACATGGTTTGCCTTTGACCTGTCTGGGAGAGTAGCAGCCGGAAGGGGTGGAACTTAGGCTGAGGAGGGCAGAGTTAACCCCCGTCCCTGGGCTGACCCCTGACTCTTGCAACCCGGAAGTGTTGTTGGTGAACTGGGAGCATCGCAGGAAGTCAGGCCAAGATGCATTGAACAGCTGGAGGACAGGTTCACAGCCCTCTCTGGCTGACTCACAGAAAGACTGACAGGGTAGGACTACACGTCTAGAGAGGAGGAAAGGGAGAGAGAGAGAGAGAGAGAGAGAGGGGGAGAGAGAGGGAGAGAGAGAGGAGAGAGGGAGAGGGAGAGAGAGGGAGAGGAGAGAGGGAGAGGGGGAGGGGGAGAGGGAGAGGGGGGAGAGGGGGAGGGGGAGAGGGAGAGGGGGAGAGGGGGAGGGGAGAGAGGGGGAGAGGGGGAGAGGGAGAGGGAGAGAGAGGAGAGAGAGAGGGAGAGGAGAGAGGGAGAGGGAGGAGGGGAGGAGAGGGAGAGGGAGAGGGAGGGAGAGGGGAGAGGGGGGAGAGGGAGAGGGACATGCTGATGAGCTCTCGCATTTTTTAGTATTTATGTACAAAAATATAGATTTAGAGTTAGATAAACTTGGATTTTTTGGCAAGGACCTATACAGGATACTTTCCACAACATAACCTTCACTCCAAAAGGCAGGGACCTATACAGGATGCTACCTACCACAACATAACCTTCACTCCAAACAGGCAGGGACCTACCACAGGATGCTACCCTCCACAACATAACCTTCACTCCAAACAGGCAGGGACCTACACAGGATGCTACCCTCCACAACATAACCTTCACTCCAAACAGGCAGGGACCTATACAGGATGCTACCCTCCACAACAGGACCTTCACTCCAAACAGGCAGGGACCCTATACAGGATGCTACCCTCCACAACATAACCTTCACTCTAAACAGGCAGGGACCTATACAGGGATACTACCCTCCACAACATAACCTTCACTCCAAACAGGCAGGGACCTATACAGGATGCTACCCTCCACAACATAACCTTCACTCCAAACAGGCAGGGACCTATACAGGATACTACCCTCCACAACATAACCTTCACTCCAAAACAGGCAAGGACCTATACAGGATGCTACCCTCCACAACATAACCTTCACTCCAAACAGGCAGGGACCTATACAGGATGCTACCCTCCACAGCATAACCTTCACTCCAAACAGGCACCCTGTAGCTCAGTTGGTAGAGCATGCCGCTTGCAACGCCAGGGTTGTGGGTTCGTTTCCCACGGGGGGCCAGTATGAAAATGTATGCACTCACTAACTGTAAGTCGCTCTGGATAAGAGCGTCTGCTAAATGACTAAAATGTAAATGTAAATCAAAACTCCAAACTCCATGACAAAAATGTTTTGCTGAAGAATGCAAAAAACCTAAGAAAGAAATTGGTAAACCTATCCAACCAAAAACACAGAGACCCAGAAAACCTGAGCCTACGCCTTCACTATGGTGAATCACTAAAACAATACAGAAATACACTATGGAAAAAGAAGGAACAGCATGTCAGAAATCAGCTCAATGTAATTGAAGAATCCATAGAATCTAACCACTTCTGGGAAAATTGGAAAACACTAAACAAACAACACGAAGAGTTATCTATCCAAAACGGAGATGTATGGGTAAACCACTTCTCCAATCTTTTTGGCCCTATAACAAAGAACAAACAGCAAAAACATATACATGATCAAATACAAATCAACTATTAAAGACTTCCAGAACACACTGGATTCTCCAATTTCATTGAATGAACTACAGGATAAAATACAAACCCTCCAACCCCTATAGTCCTGTGGTGTTGATGGTATCCTCAAATAAATGATAAAATATACAGACCACAAATTCCAATTGGCTATACTTAAACTCTTTAACATCATCCTTAGCTCTGGCATCTTCTCCAATATTTGGAACCAAGGACTGATCACCCCAATCCACAAAAGTGGAGACAAATTTGACCCCAATAACTACCGTGGGATATGCGTCAACAGCAACCTTCGGAAAATCCTCTGCATTATCATTAACAGCAGACTAGTTCATTTCCTCAGTGAAAACAATGTACTGAGCAAATGTCAAATTGGCTTTTTACCAAATTACCGTACGACAGACCACGTATTCACACCCTAATTGACAAACAAACAAACCAAAACAAAGGCAAAGTCTTCTCATGCTTTGTTGATTTCAAAAAAGCTTTTGACTCAATTTGGCATGAGGGTTTGTTATACAAATTGATGAAAGTGGTGTTGGGGGAAAAACATATGACATGATAAAATCCATGTACACAAACAACAAGTGTGCGGTTAAAGTTGGCAAAAAACACACATTTCTTTCCACAGGGCCGTAGGGTGAGACAGGGATAATGTTGTTCCAAAAAAGGTCCAGTTGCCAGGACCACAAATACAAATTCCATCTAGACACCGTTTCCCTAGAGCACACAAAAAACATACCTCGGCCTAAACATCAGCGCCACAGGTAACTTCCACAAAGCTGTGAACGATCTGAGAGACAAGGCAAGAAGGGCCTTCTATGCCATCAAAAGGAACATAACATTTGACATACCAATTAGGATCTGGCTAAAAATACTTGAATCAGTTATAGAACCCATTGCCCTTTATGGTCTTGAAGTCTGGGGTCCGCTCACCAACCAAGAATTCACAAAATGGGACAAACACCAAATTGAGACTGCATGCAGAATTCTGCAAATAATATATTCTGTGTACAACGTAAAACACCAAATAATGCAGGCAGAGCAGAATATGGCCGATACCAGCTAATTATCAAAATCCAGAAAAGAGCCGTTAAATTCTACAACCACCTAAAAGGAAGTGATTCCCAAACCTTCCATAACAAAGCCATCACCTACAGAGAGATGAACCTGGAGAAGAGTCCCCTAAGCAAGCTGGTCCTGGGGCTCTGTTCACAAACACAAACAGACCCCACAGAGCCCCAGGACAGCAACACAATTAGACCCAACCAATTCATGAGAAAACAAAAAGAGAATTACTTGACACATTGGAAAGAATTAACAAAAAAACTGAGCAAACTAGAATGCTATTTGGCCCTAAACAGAGAGTACACAGTGTCAGAATACCTGACCACTGTGACTGACCCAAACTTAAGGAAAGCTTTGACTATGTACAGACTCAGTGAGCATAGCCTTGCTATTGAGAAAGGCCGCCGTAGGCAGACCTGGCTCTCAAGAGAAGACAGGCTATGTGCACACTGCCCACAAAATGAGGTGGAAACTGAGCTGCACTTCCTAACCTCCTGCCAAATGTATGACCATATTAGAGACATATTTCCCTCAGATTACACAGATCAACAAAGAATTAGAAAACAAACCCAATTTTGATAAACTCCCATATCTACTGGGTGAAATACCACAGTGTGCCATCACAGCAGCAATATTTGTGACCTGTTGCCACAAGAAAAGGGCAACCAGTGAAGAACAAACACCATTGTAAATACAACCCATATTTATGTTTATTTATTTTCCCTTTTGTACCTTAACTATTTGCACATAATATGACATTTGAAAAGTCTTTATTCTTTAGGAACTTTTGTGAGTCTAATGTTTACTGTTAATTTGAATTGTTTATTATCTGCTTCACTTGCTTTGGCAATGTTAACATATGTTTCCCATGCCAATAAAGCCCTTAAATTGAAAATTGAAAATAGAAAATTAAATTGAGAGAGAGAGACAGAGAGAGAGAGAGAGAGAGAGAGAGAGAGAGAGAGAGAGAGAGAGAGAGAGAGACAGAGAGAGAGAGACAGAGAGAGAGACAGAGAGAGAGACAGAGAGAGAGAGACAGAGAGACAGACAGAGAGAGAGAGAGAGAGAGAGAGAGAGAGAGAGAGAGAGAGAGAGAGAGAGAGAGAGACAGAGACAGAGAGAGAGAGAGAGAGAGAGAGAGAGAGAGAGAGACAGAGACAGAGAGAGAGAGAGAGAGAGGACAGAGAGAGAGACAGAGAGACAGAGAGAGAGAGAGAGAGAGAGAGAGAGAGAGAGAGAGAGAGAGAGAGACAGAGAGAGAGACAGAGAGACAGAGAGAGAGACAGAGAGACAGAGAGAGAGAGACAGAGACAGAGACAGAGAGAGAGAGAGAGACAGAGAGAAATATAGATTTATCAGCTATATGTATTGCATCCTAGGGGCTGACTCCATAGGACGACATATAAGGATGTATTTTAAGAAACCAAACGCATTTGAATTGAATTTGTTTTGGGTAACAGACAACAGAATGTACAATGTAGACCCAGAGGATATCACTTGAAAGTATTAATTAAAACGCTTGTTTCCAAAGTGGTCCTCGATGGTAAAAACTAAAAACACATATAATGATTAAAAGACAAGACAAAATGACAAACGACCATAAATACATTCATTTATATCGACGTCCTAAAAAGTGGCACTATTCACTGCACTTTTCACTAACCTTAAACATCAACCATATTAATTTCACATTAAAACAAATCTATTCATTAAACCCCTATATGCCCAGCAGTAGGGGTCCTCTACTTACACAACCTTGTCCTAATGTTTGCCTGCCTTTTAAAAGCTATTTCCTCTTGTTCTTTGCTTGAATCTCCAAGGGGAGGCTATTCAGATGACAAATGCCTAGGGGGAAAAAAACCGTGCTCTTCGCAGTACTGTTTACTTACTTTGGGAATGTACCACCCACTAGCTCTGGTATCTATATATCACAATATCAATGTGGTCTTTCATATCATCATTTAAGTTTAAGACATTCAGATCTCCTGTACCCCTATATGGATCCTAGGAGGTACCCCTATATGGGTCCTAGGGGGACATTCAGAACTCCTCTACCCCTATATGGGTCCTAGGGGGGGGTCATTCAGAACCCCCCATATATGGATCCTAGGGGGGGAACATTCAGAACACCTGTACCCCTATATGTACCCCATTCATATATGGATCCTAGGGGGACATTCAGAACTCCTGTACCCCTATATGGGTCCTATACATTCAGAACACCTGTACCCCTATATGGATCCTAGGGGGTCATTCAGAACTCATATGGATCCTAGGGGGACATTCAGAACTCCTGTACCCCTATATGGATCCTAGGGGGACATTCAGAACTCCTGTACCCCTATATGGATCCTAGGGGGGGTCATTCAGAACACCTGTACCCCTATATGGGTCCTAGGGGGACATTCAGAACTCCTGTACCCCTATATGGATCCTAGGGGGGGTCATTCAGAACACCTGTACCCCTATATGGGTCCTAGGGGGACATTCAGAACTCCTGTACCCCTATATGGGTCCTAGGGGGACATTCAGAACACCTGTACCCCTATATGGATCCTATGGGGTCATTCAGAACACCTGTACCCCTATATGGATCCTAGGGGGTCATTCAGAACACCTGTACCCCTATATGGATCCTAGGGAGGGTCATTCAGCATGTACCTGATAACATTATGTTGCATGACCTGCATTCTCTTGTTCAGCTTTTCTGATAGCCCACTATACCAAGCAGAACAGCTATAACGATAAAATGACACTGAATCAAGGTAGAGACAAGCACTTTCTTAACTTTGATGTTAAAATATCGTTATGATATAGAAATGACAATTCGTTCACAATTTTAGAAATAATTTTAGCAGCAATCAGGTCTCCAGAAAGCGATTGATCTAGGGACATACCAAGATAAGTCACGCTTGTTTTAGATTCAATCTCCTGCACATTTGACCTTTATCTTGTCAGCCCTAAGCAATTTACGTTTTATTCCAAACGTAGCGACAATTTGCTGTCAGTCAACCAATCTCTAACGAAATGCAATTCCTTACTCAGGGTCTCCTCTATGGAACTGATACCAGCATGGCTGAGGACCAGTATGGCTGAGGACCAGTATGGTGAGGATCAGTATGGCTGAGGACCAGTATGGGCTGAGGACCAGTATGGCTGAGGACCAGCATGGCTGAGGACCAGGACCAGTATGGCTGAGGACCAGTATGGCTGAGGACCAGTATGGCTGAGGACCAGTATGGCTGAGGATCAGTATGGCTGAGGACCAGCATGGCTGAGGACCAGTATGGCTGAGGACCAGTATGGCTGAGGATCAGTATGGCTGAGGACCAGTATGGCTGAGGACCAGTATGGCTGAGGACCAGTATGGCTGAGGATCAGTATGGCTGAGGATCAGTATGGCTGAGGACCAGTATGGCTGAGGACCAGCATGGCTGAGGACCAGTATGGCTGAGGACCAGTATGGCTGAGGACCAGTATGGCTGAGGACCAGTATGGCTGAGGACAGTATGGCTGAGGACCAGTATGGCTGAGGACCAGTATGGCTGAGGACCAGTATGGTGAGGACCAGTATGGCTGAGGACCAGTATGGCTGAGGACCAGTATGGCTGAGGACCAGTATGGCTGAGGACCAGTATGGCTGAGGACCAGTATGGCTGAGGACCAGCATGGCTGAGGACCAGTATGGCTGAGGACCAGTATGGCTGAGGACCAGTATGGCTGAGGACCAGTATGGCTGAGGACCAGTATGGCTGAGGACCAGTATGGCTGAGGAGTCATCCGCTGAAAGCAGGAGTTTGCACTTTAATGTATTTATGAACAATAAAAATAACAGGTTCGGAGAGCATTTACACACCATATATATATATTGGTGAATAAAAAAATAGTGGTTTGATTCATCCTGAAAGTTGCCATATTCAATGATTCAATCCATTAAATATTGGAAGGTGAGAAACGTGCTCCAGGTTTAACCTGCTGTGTTCTGAGTTACAGAATGATTCATATCGTTTACATGTCCCATATTGTTACACAACTTGTAATCCGTTAGCCGAACATGATCCACTAAGGCAAGATCTCCTCAGAGACAACCACAGGAACGTGACAGAGGAAAGAAAGGTAATCTGCCGCTGAAAGGATAACACGCCGACGGTTCTAAAGGTATGAGTATAACTGATAGTGGCTCATATTTAAAACAATACAAACTGTAGAAAATAGAGTGAAAAGTCTGAGCATAAAAACATTAAAACCTTCTAGAAATCAGAAATCAACTCGGTAGGTTTGGCGCTACACTGTCACATGGGTACAGAAGCCTACAGCTCGTCTCCAGCGGACTACAGAAGCCTACAGCGGGCTACAGAAGCCTACAGCGGACTACAGAAGCCTACAGCGGGCTACAGAAGCCTACAGCGGGCTACAGAAGCCTACAGCGGGCTACAGAAGCCTACAGCGGGCTACAGAAGCCTACAGCGGGCTACAGAAGCCTACAGCTCGTCTCCAGCGGGCTACAGAAGCCTACAGCTTGTCTCCAGCGGACTACAGAAGCCTACAGCGGGCTACAGAAGCCTACAGCTTGTCTCCAGCGGGCTACAGAAGCCTACAGCGGACTACAGAAGCCTACAGCTTGTCTCCAGCGGGCTACAGAAGCCTACAGCGGGCTACAGAAGCCTACAGCGGGCTACAGAAGCCTACAGCGGGCTACAGAAGCCTACAGCGGGCTACAGAAAGCCTACAGCTCGTCTCCAAGCGGGCTACAGAAGCCTAAAGCTCGTCTCCAGCGGGCTACAGAAGCCTACAGCTTGTCTCCAGCGGGCTACAGAAGCCTCCAGCGGGCTACAGAAGCCTACAGCGGGCTACAGAAGCCTACAGCGGGCTACAGAAGCCTACAGCTTGTCTCCAGCGGGCTACAGAAGCCTACAGCTTGTCTCCAGCGATCGTGAGGTAAAAAAGACCTAAAACAATTGTCATGTTTATTTTTACAATTCCCTAAACCAGACGGATAACATGCTATTCTCATGATCAAGGTCACTCGGCTCGGCATTCCCTCCACATATATTGAAATATGGAATGTAAGATAATGTCTGTGACTGATGATCTAATGATGTCATTAGGCAGAACCAGCTGGTGGGAGTTTCTGACACTCTGAAGATCATTTCAAAGTGTGATGTTATTTTGGCATATAGAGTCTCTCTCTCTCTCTCTCTCTCTCTCTCTCTCTCTCTCTCATAATATGAATGGTAAGGGGGAGAGGGGGGAATAGTGGTAATAATAATAATATGAATGGTAAGGGGGAGAGGGGGAATAGTGGTAATAATAATAATATGAATGGTAAGGGGGAGAGGGGGAATAGTGGTAATAATAATAATATGAATGGTAAGGGGGAGAGGGGGAATAGTGGTAATAATAATAATATGAATGGTAAGGGGGAGAGGGGGAATAGTGGTAATAATAATAATATGAATGGTAAGGGGGAGAGGGGAATAGTGGTAATAATAATAATATGAATGGTAAGGGGGAGAGGGGGAATAGTGGTAATAATAATAATATGAATGGTAAGGGGGAGAGGGGGAATAGTGGTAATAATAATAATATGAATGGTAAGGGGGAGAGGGGGAATAGTGGTAATAATAATAATATGAATGGTAAGGGGGAGAGGGGGAATAGTGGTAATAATAATATGAATGGTAAGGGGGAGAGGGGGAATAGTGGTAATAATAATAATATGAATGGTAAGGGGAGAGGGGGAATAGTGGTAATAATAATAATATGAATGGTAAGGGGGAGGGTATGAATGGTAAGGGGGGGGAGGTATGAATGGTAAGGGGGGAGGGTATGAATGGTAAGGGGGGAGGGTATGAATGGTAAGGGGGGAGGGTATGAATGGTAAGGGGGGAGGGTATGAATGGTAAGGGGGGAGGGTATGAATGGTAAGGGGGGAGGGTATGAATGGTAAGGGGGGAGGGTATGAATGGTAAGGGGGGGAGGGTATGAATGGTAAGGGGGGAGGGTATGAATGGTAAGGGGGGAGGGTATGAATGGTAAGGGGGGAGGGTATGAATGGTAAGGGGGGAGGGTATGAATGGTAAGGGGGGGAGGGTATGAATGGTAAGGGGGGAGGGTATGAATGGTAAGGGGGGAGGGTATGAATGGTAAGGGGGGAGGGTATGAATGGTAAGGGGGGAGGGTATGAATGGTAAGGGGGGAGGGTATGAATGGTAAGGGGGGAGGGTATGAATGGTAAGGGGGGAGGGGTATGAATGGTAAGGGGGGAGGGTATGAATGGTAAGGGGGGAGGGTATGAATGGTAAGGGGGGAGGGTATGAATGGTAAGGGGGGATGGTATGAATGGTAAGGGGGGAGGGTATGAATGGTAAGGGGGGAGGGTATGAATGGTAAGGGGGGAGGGTATGAATGGTAAAGGGGGAGGGTATGAATGGTAAGGGGGGAGGGTATGAATGGTAAGGGGGGAGGGTATGAATGGTAAGGGGGGAGGGTATGAATGGTAAGGGGGGGAGGGTATGAATGGTAAGGGGGAGGGTATGAATGGTAAGGGGGGAGGGTATGAATGGTAAGGGGGGAGGGTATGAATGGTAAGGGGGAGGGTATGAATGGGGGGAGAGGGGGGAGGGTATGAATGGTAAGGGGGGAGGGTATGAATGGTAAAGGGGGGCGAGGGTATGAATGGTAAGGGGGGAGGGTATGAATGGTTTAAGTAAGGGGGGAGGGTATGAATGGTAAGGGGGGAGGGTATGAATGGTAAGGGGGGGGAGGGTATGAATGGTAAGGGGGGAGGGTATGAATGGTAAGGGGGGAGGGTATGAATGGTAAGGGGGGAGGGTATGAATGGTAAGGGGGGAGGGTATGAATGGTAAGGGGGGAGGGTATGAATGGTAGGGGGGGAGGGTATGAATGGTAAGGGGGAGGGTATGAATGGTAAGGGGGGAGGGTATGAATGGTAAGGGGGGAGGGTATGAATGGTAAGGGGGGGAGGGTATGAATGGTAAGGGGGGGATGGTATGAATGGTAAGGGGGAGGGTATGAATGGTAAGGGGGGAGGGTATGAATGGTAAGGGGGAGGGTATGAATGGTAAAGGGGGAGGGGATAGGAATGGTAGGGGGGGAGGGTATGAATGGTAAGGGGGAGGGGTATGAATGGTAAGGGGGGAGGGTATGAATGGTAAGGGGGGAGGGTATGAATGGTAAGGGGGGAGGGTATGAATGGTAAGGGGGGAGGGTATGAATGGTAAGGGGGGAGGGTATGAATGGTAAGGGGGGAGGGGTATGAATGGTAAGGGGGGAGGGTATGAATGGTAAGGGGGGATGGTATGAATGGTAAGGGGGGAGGGTATGAATGGTAAGGGGGGAGGGTATGAATGGTAAGGGGGGAGGGTATTAATGGGTGTTTTCACATTTTAACCCCAACAGCTGTGTCATTCCATAATTGGTTGGAAAAACGTCCTGTTTCAACTCCTCCCCTTTCATTATTTACAGAAATACAAATAAACAAACAAAGAACAAATACATAAAATAATGAATGAATAATGAATAAATAATGAATAAATAATGAATAAATAAATAGTAATTAAGGAGGAGTAATACAACACACTAACTCCCACCCCTACCTGGGTTGTCCGTGGCGTGGAGTGATGCATTCTGGTAGTGCAAGCGTGCATCCGAACAGCATGATGTGTCTGTAGCAGCCGAGCCGATGTAAATAGGAGAAGAACTTGAGAAACATGTCAACCTCCGAGTCCCTCACCACCGCTACCGCCGGGGACTGAGACGTCTGGTTATAGGGAAGCATGGTGCACTGAGGTTCTGAGATGAGGAGACAGTCTGTAGGGGGTTTGGGTTAGACAGACAGAGAGCGAGAGAGGGGGAGAGGGGACAGAGAGAGAGAGAGAGAGAGGGAGAGGGAGAGGGGACAGAGAGAGAGAGAGAGAGAGAGAGAGAGGGGGAGGAGGGGAGAGAGAGAGAGAGAGAAGAGAGAGAGAGAGAGAGAGAGAGAGGGGGAGAGAGAGATGAGCGAGAGAGAGGGGGAGCGAGAGAGAGGTGGGGGAGAGAGAGAGAGGTGGGGGAGAGAGAATGGTTAGAACATAAGATAATAATACTAATATATGCCATTTAGCAGATGCTTTGATCCAAAGCGACTTTCATGTTTTAGTATGGGTGGCCTCAGCAGGAATCAAAACCACGATCCTGCCAGTGCAACTGACCCACACATGAAACACACACCGGACACAGGACCACATCAAGGAACAGTCTAGTAGCAGACCTCTCTCTGTCCAGACCCCTCTCTCTCCAATATTTTCTCTGTCCAGACATCGTCAGGTGAAGAGAAGAGAGAGTACTTCTGGTTAATGGACATAGTGTTTTAGCGTAGTTCTCTCTCTCTCTCTCTCTCTCTCTCTCTCTCTCTCTCTCTCTCTCTCTCTCTCTCTCTCTCTCTCTCTCTCTCTCTCTCTCTCTCTCTCTCTCTCTCTCTCTCTCTCTCTCTCTCTCTCTCTCTCTCTCTCTCTCTCTCTCTCTCTCTCTCTCTCTCTCTCTCTCTCTCTCTCTCTCTCTCTCTCTCTCTCTCTCTCTCTCTCTCATTGTTATTCCCCTGCTCTTTTCAAAGTCACAGAGAGAGGAAGGGAAAGAGAGAAAGGAAGAAGA
>CM072221.1:1457892-1467892 GCA_036851935.1 Coregonus suidteri
AGAGGGAGGAGAGGAGGAGTGAGTGAGTAGCAGTAGTATTGTCAGTGTGTGGAATATAGTGAGTTCCAGTTCGGTTGAGGTTGTGTTCACGTTCGGGTCGGTCTGTGGTCGCGGTCATATCCACGGTACCGGTAGGTCCAGTAGCATTAGGGTTAACGGGAGAGGTCCCGGAGGCGGTGAACGGAGTATCCGTGGAGAGAGGGAATGCCGTACCGAAGAGGGGGTCCGACTCTCCTGATTCCATTCCCAAAAAGAAAACATTCCCAAAGATTCCTGAAACACACAGGATGAATCTTATAGTCTATATATTGAAGAGATACACGTTCGGATAATAGTTCTGATTAATCAACACTTTGTAGTCTATATATTGAAGAGATACATGTTCTGATAACAGTTGTAATGGTCAGGGAGATTCCTGATGTGGAATAGAGTTCCATGTAGTCATGGTTCTATGTGGCACTGTGCGGCTCCCATATACGTTGTGATGTCAGGGAGAATTGAAGCGATATATGTTGTGATGGTCAGAGAGAACAGGAATAATGTGTGTGTGTCAGTGTGTTATATTAATAGGGGAGGGATAACACCTGTTAGAGGAATGAACAACAGATGCCGCCTATAAGATAAGCCAGTGTGTGTGTGTGTGTTTAATGAGTGGACGCAGGCAGGAGAAACAGAGACAGCTGGAGTGACCAAGGTACTGAAATGACCAGATGCTGGTGTGTGAGTGTGAGTGAGTGTGTGTGTGTGTGTGTGTGTGTGTGTGTGTGTGTGTGTGTGTGTGTACATTGTGTGTGTGTGTGTGTGTGTGTGTGAGTGTGTGTGAGTGTGTGTTGTGTGTGTACTGTGTGTGCAAATGTGTGTGAGTGTCCCACAGCACCCCATTTCCTTAGGCGAAAGTTCAGTAAAAAGTGTTTTGACCCCACTACCCACATATTCCCACAGCACCCCAAAACTACCCCAAACTACCCCAAACTACCCCACCCACCCACCCACACACAGCACCCCAAACTACCCCACCCACCCAACACAGCACCCCAAACTACCCCACCTACCCACAACAGCACCCAAAACTACCCCACCCACCCACACACAGCACCCCAAAACTACCCCAAACTACCCACACACAGCACCCAAACTACCCCACCCACCCACCCACCCACAGCACCCCAAACTACCCCACCCACCCACCCACCCACAGCACCCAAACTACCCCACCCACCCACACACAGCACCCCAAACTACCCCACCCACCCACAAACAGCACCCCAAACTACCCCACCCACCCACCCACCCACAGCACCCCAAACTACCCCAACCCACCCCACCCACACACACACACACACTGACTAAGTAGCTCTGGATAAATGTGATGTGATGTAGTTTTTCCCTACTAAACTAAACTTAGCAAAATGCCCCGACTGTAAGCCACTTTGGATAAATGACTAAAATGTTAAATGTTGTGTTTAGATGTTAGAAATGTAAATAGTGATAATAACTATTCCTTCATACAGTATCCTGACCCACAGTGTCCTGTTCACCAGACTCTCATTACGGACATAGTGGATGTAAATGTTAATTAATACAACAGTTTTAGCCATTCAGGGTCAATGACTTCTGTTCACCTGGAACCTGGAAACGTAACATGCAAAGATTTTACTGAGTTACAGTTCAAATAAATACATCAGTCAATTTAAATAGATTCATTAGGCCCTATTCTATGACTGGGAATGCAGATATGCATCTGCTGGTCACATCAGACCTCAGAATTGTTTTGCCTTATGATCCGAGTCTTTCACGTGCATTTTTGCAAACTCCAAGCAGTCATGTGGCTTCAGTCTGGCCACTCTCCCATAAGCCCAGATTGGTGGAGACTGTTGTCCTTCTGGCAGGTTCTCCCATCTCAGCCAAGGAACTCTGTAGTTACAGCATCGAGTCTTCTTGGGTATGACGCTACAAGCTTGGCACATCTGTATTTGGGGAGTTTCTCCCATTCTTCTCTGTAGATCCTCTCAAGCTCTGTCAGGTTGGAATGGGGAGCGTTGCTGCACAGCTATTTTCAGGTCTCTCCAGAGATGTTAGATCGGGTTCAAGTCCTGGCTCTGGCTGGGCCACTCAAGGACATTCAGAGACTTGTCCCGAAGCCACTCCTGTGTTGTCTTGGCTGTGTGCTTAGGGTCATTGTCCTGTTGGAAGGTGAACCTTATTTCATTCAGCTCTTTCTTCTGCATCAAAGCATTTTATTATTAATAGTTCATTATTCAATCATGAATTCATTCATTCATTCATTCATTCTTTCTCAGTCATCTTCTACTTACATGTGTCTTATCATCTGCGTTCATTAATACATGTCTATTTTAATTAGTTTATTTATTATTTATATTTCTTTGGTTTTGACTCACAGTGCTACGGTTACATCATTAGATATTCAGATGAATGGTATGTTTCTATGTTTGAGTGTCTGCATCAGTAGTGAGGGGGGTGTGGGGGGGGGGGGGACAGGTAGAGAGAGAGAAGGAGAGGGTGAGAAGGAGAGGGTGAGAGAGAGACAGAGAGAGACAGTGAGAGAGAGACAGAGAGAGACAGTGAGGAGAAAGAGGAGAGAGAGAGAGACAGAGACCACAAGACAGAGGAGAGAGAGACAGAGAGAGAGAGACACCGTTGAGAGAGAGAGACAAAAAAGAGATATAGAGAGAGAGAGAGAGAGAACATCAGCGCCAGAGAGAGAGAGAGAGAGAGACAAGACAGAGAGAGACAGTGAGAGAGAGACAGAGAGAGAAGAGAGACAGAGAGAGACAAAGGAAGACAGAGAACATTTGACAGAGACAGAGAGATGGAGTGAAAGACAGAGAGAATCAGTTAGACAGAGACAGAGAGAGAGAGAGAGAGAGAGAGAGAGAGGAGAGAGAGAGAGAGAGAGAGAGAGAGAGAGATTCACAGAAAAAGAGAGAGACAGACAGAGAGAGAGTGAGAGAGAGAGAGTCAGAGAGAGTGAGAGAGAGAGAGTCAGAGAGGGAGAGAGAGAGAGAGAGAGAGAGAGAGAGAGAGAGACAACAAAAGAGAAGAGAAGAGAGGTCCTGAGGACTCTGTTCAGACAGAAGACACAAACCGACCCCAGAAAGAGAGACAGAGAGAGAGAGACACAGAGAGAGACCCAGACCAGATTCATGAGAAGAAGCAAGAAAGAGAATTACTTGAGACATTGGAGAGAATTAGACAGAAAAACTTGAGAGAAGACAGAGAATGCTATTGAGTCCTAGACAGAGAGTAGGGAGTGAGAGAGAGACAGACCACTGTGAGACTGACCCAAACTTAGAGGAGAAGCTTTGAGGAGAGTACAGACTCAGTGAGCATAGCCTTGCTAGTGAGAGAAAGGCCGCCGTAGACAGAGAGACCTGGAGAGACAGAGAGAGAGACAGACAGAGAGAGACAGAGACAGAGAGACAACAGAGAGATGGAGTGAGAGACAGAGAGAGACAGACAGAGACAGAGACAGAGATGAGAGAGATGAGAGAGATGAGAAGAGAGAGAGAGAGAGAGACGAGAGACACAGAGAGACAAGAGAGAATTTGAAGACAGACAGAGAGAGAGTGATAGAGAGAGAGTCATAGAGACTGGGAGAAGAGTCAGAGAGGGGAGAGAGAGAGAGAGAGAGAGAGAGCAGCAAGATTTGTGACCTGAGAGCCACAAGAAAAGGGCAAGAGAGAGAAGAGACAAGAGAGACATTGTAAGAGAGAACCAGAGAAAGATTTTCAGATTTGTACTTTAGAGAGAGAGATTTGAGACATTGTTAGAGACACTGTATAGAGACATAATATGACATTTGAAGATGTCTTTATTCTTTTGAAGACTTCAGACAGAGAGTAAGTGTTTAGAGTTCAGATAGGATTGTTTAGTGAGAGAGAGACAGTTTAGAGAGAGGGACTTGCGAGAGAGAGACAGAGAGAGAGGGAGTGAGAGAGAGACAGAGAAATGCCAGACAGAGAGAGAGAGAGAGAGAGAGAGAGAGATTGAGAGAGAGAGAGAGAGAGAGAGAGAGACAGAGAGAGAGAGAGAAGACAGGAGTGATAAAACAACAAATGTATATACTGTATATCTATATCTTTCTCTCTATATCTATATATATATATATATCTGTCTTTCTCTCTCTCTCTCTCTGTATATGTACACTACCGTTCAAAAGTGTGGGGTCACTTAGAAATGTTATTGTTTCAAAAGAAAAGCAATTTTTTGGTCCATTAAAATAACATCAAATTGATCAGAAATACAGTGTAGACATTGTTAATGTTGTAAATGGCTATTGTAGCTGGAAACGGCTGATTTTTAATGGAATATTTACAGAGGCGTACAGAGGCCCATTATCAGCAAGCATCAGTCCTGTGTTCCAATGGCACGTTGTGTTTGCTAATCCAAGTTTATCATTTTAAAAGGCTAATTGATCATTAGAAAACCCTTTTGCAATTATGTTAGCACAGCTGAAAACTGTTGTGATAATTTAAAGAAGCAATAAAAACTGGCCTTCTTGAGACTAGTTGAGTAACTGGAGCATCAGCAATTGTGGGTTCGATTACAGGCTCAAAATAGCCAGAAATAAATAAACTTTCTTCTGAAACTCATCAGTCTATTCTTGATCTGAGAAATGAAGGCTATTCCATGCGAGAATTTTCCAAGAAACTGAAGATCTCGTACAACGCTGTGTACTACTCCCTTCACAGAACAGCGCAAACTGGCTCTAACCAGAATAGAAAGAGGAGTGGAAGGCCCCGGTGCACAACTGAGCAAGAGGACAAATACATTAGAGTGTCTAGTTTGAGAAAAAGGCGCCCTCACAGGTCCTCAACTGGCAGCTTCATTAAACAGTACCCGCAAAACACCAGTCTCAATGTCAACAGTGAAGAGACGACTCCGGGATGCTGACCTTCTAGGCAGAGTTGCAAAGAAAAAGCCATTTCTCAGACTGGCCAATAAAAAGAAAAGATTAAGATGGGCAAAAGAACACAGACACTGGACAGAGGAAGATTGGAAAAAAGTGTTATGGACAGACAAATCGAAGTTTGAGGTGTTCAGATCACAAAGAAGAACATTTGTGAGACGCAGACCAAATGAAAAGATGCTGGAGGAATGCTTGATGCCATCTGTCAAGTATGGTGGAGGCAATGTGATGGTCTGGGGGTGCTTTGGTGGTGGTAAAGTGGGAGATTTGTAAAGCGTAAAAGAGATCTTGAAGCAGGAAGGCTATCACTCCATTTTGCAACGCCATGCCATACTCTGTGGACGGCGCTTGATTGGAGCCAATTTCCGCCTACAACAGGACAATGACCCAAAGCACAGCTCCAAACTATACAAGAACTATTTAGGGAAGAAGCAGTCAGCTGGTATTCTGTCTATAATGGAGTGGCCAGCACAGTCACCGGATCTCAACCCTATTGAGCTGTTGTGGGAGCAGCTTGACCGTATGGTACGTAAGAAGTGCCATCAAGCCAATCCAACTTGTGGGAGGTGCTTCAGGAAGCATGGGGTGAAATCTCTTCAGATTACCTCAACACATTGACAACTAGAATGCCAAAGGTCTGTAAGGCTGTAATTTCTGCAAATAATATAATATAATATGCCATTTAGCAGACGCTTTTATCCAAAGTGACTTACAGTCATGTGTGCATACATTTTTACGTATGGGTGGTCCCGGGGAACGAACCCACTACCCTGGCGTTACAAGCGCCATGCTCTACCAATTGAGCTACAGAGGACCACCAAATGGAGGATCTTTGACAAAAAGCAAAGTTTGAAGGACACAAGTATTATTTTAATATAAAATCATTATTTATAACCTTGTCAATGACTACATTTCCCATTCATTTTGCTATATTTCCTATTCAAAACTCATTTCATGTATGTTTTCATGGAAAAAGGACATTTTGAAGTTTTTTTTTTTTTTTTTGCGGACAACTACAAATACATAGGTGTCTGGTTAGACTGTAAACTCTCCTTCCAGACTCACATTAAGCATCTCCAATCAAAAAGTTAGATCTAGAATCGGCTTCCTATTTCGCAACAAAAGCCTCCTTCACTCCTTGCTGCCAAACATGCCCTCGTAAAAGCGGACTATCCTACCGATCCTTGACTTCGGCGATGTCATTTACAAAATAGCCTCCAACACTCTACTCAGCAAATTGGATGTAGTCTATCACAGTGCCATCCGTTTTTGTCTCCAAAGCCCCATATACTACCCACCACTGTGACCTGTACGCTCTTGTTGGCTGGTCCTCACTACATATTCGTCGCCAAACCCACTGGCTCCAGGTCATCTATAAATCACTGCTAGGCAAATCCCCGCCTTATCTTAGCTCACTGGTCACCATAGCAACACCCACCCGTAGTCTGCGCTCCAGCAGGTATATCTCACTGGTCATCCCCCAAAGCCAACACCTCCTTTGGCCGCCATTCCTTCCAGTTCTCTGCTGCCAATGACTGGAACGAACTGCAAAAATCTCTGAAGCTGGAGACTCTTATCTCCCTCACTAACTTTAAGCATCAGTTGTCAGAGCACCTTACCGATCACTGCACCTGTACACAGCCCATCTGAAATTAGCCCACCCAACTACCTCATCCCCATATTGTTATTTATTTTGCTAATTTGCACCCCAGTATCTCTATTTGCACATCATCTCTTGCACATCTATCATTCCAGTGTTAATACTAAATTGTAATTATTTTGCACTATGGCCTATTTATTGCCTTACCTTCATAACTTGCTACATTTGCACACACTGTATATATATTTTCTGTTGTATTTTTGACTTTATGTTTTTTACCCCCATATGTAACTCTGTGTTGTTGTTTTTATCGCACTGCTTTGCTTTATCTTGGCCAGGTCGCAGTTGTAAATGAGAACTTGTTCTCAACTGGCTTCTTACCTGGTTAAATAAAGGTGAAATAAATTAAAATAAATACAAAACTATATATATACTATACTTTAGGATCTGCTCAATGGGTTCTCACTACAAGCATCCGTGTGTGTGTGTATGCGTCCGTCAGTATGTGTTTGTGTGTGTGTCCAGGTGTGAGTGTCCAGGTGTGTGTGTGTGTGTCCAGGTGTGAGTGTGTGAGTGTCCAGGTGTGTGTGTGTGTGTCCAGGTGTGAGTGTCCAGGTGTGTAGGTGTGTGTGTCCAGGTGTGAGTGTGTGTGTCCAGGTGTGAGTGTGTGTGTGTGTCCAGGTGTGTGTGTGTCCAGGTGTGAGTATCCAGGTGTGTAGGTGTGTGTGTCCAGGTGTGTTTGTCCAGGTGTGAGTGTGTGAGTGTCCAGGTGTTTGTGTGTGTGTGTGTGTGTCCAGGTGTGAGTATCCAGGTGTCCAGGTGTGTGTGTCCAGGTGTGTGTGTCCAGGTGTGTGTGTCCAGGTGTGTGTGTCCAGGTGTGTGTGTCCAGGTGTGAGTGTGTGAGTGTCCAGGTGTTTGTGTGTGTGACCAGGTGTGAGTATCCAGGTGTGTAGGTATGTGTGTGTCCAGGTGTGTAGGTATGTGTGTGTCCAGGTGTGTCCAGGTGTGTAGGTATGTGTGTGTCCAGGTATGTGTGTGTCCAGGTGTGTCCAGGTGTGTCCAGGTGTGTCCAGGTGTGTCCAGGTACCTGTGAAGGCCAGCAGTACTACCACCAGACAGGTCAGCAGGGTGATAACAGGGACCAGGATGACGAGGAGAAGACGAATAGAGCTCTTTGACGACGTCATCTTCTGGGGACACCCTTCACCCATGGTCCTGTCCTCATCAGCACCCTACACACACAAACCAGACGCACGCAGCAACGCACACAAACAAGGAAACACACAGAGAGAGAGGAGTTAGTGGACTACTGCTGATAGGTCAGCAGCACTACAACTAACAGTAAGATAGGTCAGCAGTACTACAACTAACAGTAAGATAGGTCAGCAGTACTACAACTAACAGTAAGATAGGTCAGCAGTACTACAACTAACAGTAAGATACAGTATGTCTATACGTCACTAGTGGTCAACCAAAGGTCTTGATGGTTCATTCAGCCTTCTGAACCACACAAACTCACACAGCAGTATTACAGAGTAGAACCTAACCTGCTTTATTAATAGTCTGATGTTTTGTTTGGTTGAATATAGTTTTTAAAAGGTCCCCCGGAGACACCTACTTGGTGTCAATGTCACTAGAGACTTTCAGACAGGCTTGCTCAGCTCCTAATGAAACATCCCCATTGAGGCAACATGTCACGAGCTCACCTCAAAAAAAACTCACAATAATGACTTTACCAGGAGTGGGAGACACGGGACATTACCGCTTCTAGGGCGACAAATGACACACACACAGACTCTATTTCTATCTCTTCTCTCTCTACAGGGTCCTAGTGCATAACAGTGCGCAAAAAGACGACAGAACGCTGTCTGTTTTTTCCCCCAAAATAAAATATATATTCATATAATTCCTTCCTTGCGCGTCGTCAATGGCCCCGTGTAGCTCAGTTGGTAGAGCATGGCGTTTGCAACGCCAGGGTTGTGGGTTCGATTCCCACGGGGGGCCAGTATGAAAATGTTTGCACTCACTAACCTGTAAGTCGCTCTGGATAAGAGCGTCTGCTAAATGACTAAAATGTAAAATGTAAAATGTAAATGATCTTACCACTTCATACAGGCTAAACTGTCACTTATTCAGTCCGCATTGGCAGTTAAATCCGTTGGCCAAAGAAATGTAAACCCACTGGTCTGGACTGGCGGTTCCAGAGTTGATAACGCCGCTCTGACCCAACTGGATGGAACAGAAAATAACGGCGCTCTGACGTATCAAGAGAGATATGATATTCCAGTGGTCGGGGGAATCCTTCCCTCCAGGTAAGGTACGAGGGGATGAGGTCTCCGGTGCCCGTTTTTTTTTTTCCACTGACGGAAGCAGCACTAGGACTAAGCGTCATCCCCAGGCCTTGTGTGTTGTGTGTTGGTTGGTCAATGTGTGTGTGGGTATTTTTAACAGCGAGGTATTTTTCGCTTCAGACTTTCCGTTCAGCCAGCCGCATGCCCCTCCGGTGCAGGACGAGGGAATCTGAACTCTCCTCTCGAGAGAAAGACGGTTATTTTTAGAGCGAGAGACAGAGAGGGGGTAGAGAGTGTGTGTCCGTCTCCCACACGTTGGAGAGCGAGCGGGCAGAACGCGACGTGCCCGGTGAGTCGCTCGAGGAGAAGGGGAGACGGTTTCACACCTCCTGTGCTTTAAATAGGAGCCGCGCAGCTGGCGGACGTACCTGCAGGCCTGTTAACCGGTCAGACCGGGAGAGATCCGGTGGATTACAGAATCTCCCAGTGGGAACTAACCGAATCAGACAGAGTGAATGTGAACCAGCCGTCCGCGAGGAATGTGGGCTCATGTGCGCGCGTGTGGGCATTCTTTCTAGCCTATAAAGTTGAGTGTTGTTTTTGGGCAAAGTTTCTGCAGAGATATTCTCACTACAAAATAATATCAGCTAAATGTTCATATGGAGGCTTGGACTATTTATGACTTAAATAGATCTAATCATGTATCACAAGACTAAAAGCATTAGGCTTACAGAACCATTACAGAACCAAAGAAATGGCATGAAGGAGAAAACGACAACCAGGTTCCCTAATAGCATCTAAACAATATTTAGAGACAGTGGAAAGATAAAGGAGGAGGGAAGGGTGGGAAAGAAATAACGTGAATTAGAGGGAAAGAGGTGAAAATATATAAAAAGGATCGGTGAGTTTCTTACCCCGGTGCCGCTGAAGGTGACGTGCGGGACCGTGCAGTCTCGAGATGGTAACATGATGCTAGCTCTCCTCGCGCTGCTTCCCTCTTTACCGTCACCTCACACACACATCTCTCCCCACGTACGGTACCCGGTAAATCTCCGGTAGCCTAGTGCTGCTCTGGAGACTCCAGGAGAAAGACTCCAGGCAGAACCTCTACCGCCGTATCATTACCTCTCCTCCCACTAAAAAACACACACACTCACTCCTCCCTCTCCCTCCCCCCTG
>CM072221.1:1472892-1475392 GCA_036851935.1 Coregonus suidteri
GAGAGAGAGAGAGAGAGAGAGAGAGAGAGAGACAGAGAGAGAGAGAGAGAGAGAGAGAGAGAGAGAGAGAGAGAGAGAGAGAGAGAGAGAGACAGAGAGAGAGAGAGAGAGAGAGAGAGAGAGAGAGAGAGAGAGAGAGAGAGACACAGAGAGAGAGAGAGAGAGAGAGAGAGAGAGAGAGAGAGAGAGAGAGACACAGAGAGAGAGAGAGAGAGAGAGACAGAGAAAGAGGGGGAAGGGAGAGGGAGGGGGGGGGGGGAGAGAGAGAGAGAGAGAGAGAGGGGGGGAGCAAAAGAGATATTTAGGAATAATGTGGTAAAACTCATACCATGTGTATGAATAATGAATGTTACGGTCGCTGAGTGGAAGCATAATAAGGAGGAACAGTAATGGTCCTAATACTGAACCTTGGGAAAGAGCCCAATTAACCATCACTCTTCCTGAGGATTCATCCATTAGGTACACAGGAGGGGGAAGGGAGAGAAACAGTAAGAGAGAGAGGAGGAGGGGGAAGAGAGAGAGAGGGGAGGGGGGAAGGGAGAGAGAGGGGAGGGGGAAGAGAGAGAGAGGAGGGGGAAGAGAGAGAGAGGGGAGGGGGAAGAGAGAGAAACAGTAAGAGAGAGAGAGAGAGGGGAGGGGGAAGGGAGAGAGAGAGAGAGAGAGAGAGAGGGGGAGGGGGAAGAGAGAGAGAGAGGGGGAAGGGAGAGAGAGGGGAGGGGGAAGGGAGAGAGAGAGAGAGGAGGGAGAGAGAGAGAGGAGGGGGGAGGGAGAGAGAGAGGAGGGAGAGAGAGAGGAGGGGGAAGAGAGAGAGAGGAAGAGAGAGAGAGGGGAGGGGAAGAGAGAGAAAGGGGAGGGGGAAGAGAGAGAGGGAGAGGAGGGGGAAGGGAGAGAGAGGAGGGGGAAGGGAGAGAGAGAGAGAGAGGGAAGAGAGAGAGAGAGGAGGGAGAGAGAGAGAGAGGAGGGGGAAGAGAGAGAGAGGGGAGGGGGAAGGGAGAGAGAGAGAGAGGAGGGAGAGAGAGAGAGGAGGGGGAAGGGAGAGAGAGAGGAGGGAGAGAGAGAGAGAGGGGAGGGGGAAGGGAGAGAGAGAGAGGAGGGAGAGAGAGCGAGAGGAGGGAGGCAAACACCTGCTGTTTCCTCTTCTCTTCCTCCAGGGCTGCATTCTCTTCTGCTTCTTTCACCTACACACATAATTATGACATCATCAGATGTTGAGTACACACTGTTTCTATGTCACACACACACAGCAGGGTCTACCCATGTAGCTAAGGTTGGATAGCGTAGTAGGGTCCATTAACCCTCTCTAATGTTGTGAAGCTCCATTGGTTTTAACACATTAGCAGAGATGCATTATCTTGGCGCTGTAAGAGCTCCTGTGTAATGGGGTCTGGAGCGTCTCTGTGTGTGTGTTACCTCGTTGGCCTTTCTCCGCAGGGCTTTGCATGATTCATCACACGCCACTTGAGTCTGTTCCTCGATGGCTTTAGAACACGGCAGCTCCTACATCATCATTAGACACTGCTGTGTTAATAATATACTACAATCTACATCATGAGATAGACACTACTGTAGACACATACACATGCATAGCTGTGTTAATAATATACTCCTACATCATGACATAGACACTACTGTGTTAATAATATACTCCTACATCATGACATAGACACTATATAATAACATAATAATAACATATGACATAGACACTACTGTGTTAATAATATACTCTACATCATGACATAGACACTGCTGTGTTAATAATATACTACTCCTACATCATCATGACATAGACACTACTGTGTTAATAATATACTCATGACTACATCATGACATAGACATAGACACTGTGTTAAAATATACTGACATAGACACTACTGTGTTAATAATATACTCCTACATCATGACATAGACACATCATGCTGTGTTAATAATATACTCCTACATCATGACATAGACACTACTGTGTTAATAATATACTCCTACATCATGACATAGACACTGCTGTGTTAATAATATATCCTACATACTCCTAATAATATACACATCATGACATAGACACTACTGACATAGTTGTGTTAATAATATACTCCTACATCATGACATAGACACTACTGTGTTAATAATATACTCCTACATATCATGACATAGACACTACTGTGTTAATAATATACTCCTACATCATGACATAGACACTACTGTGTTAATAAATATACTCCTACATCATGACATAGACACTACTGTGTTAATAATATACTCCTACATCATGACATAGACACTGCTGTGTTAATAATATACTCCTACATCATGACATAGACACTGCTGACACTGTGTAATAATATACTCCTACATCATGACATAGACACTACTGTGTTAATAATATACTCCTACATCATGACATAGACACTGCTGTGTTAATAATATACTCCTACATCATAGACATCATGACATAGACACTACTGTGTTAATAATATACTCCTACATCATGACTAGACACTACTGTGTT
>CM072221.1:1485392-1487892 GCA_036851935.1 Coregonus suidteri
ACACACAGAGAGGACTGTAATAAAGAGACCCACACACAGAGAGGACTGTAATAGAGACCCACACACAGAGAGGACTGCAATAGAGAGACCCACACACAGAGAGGACTGTAATAGAGACCCACACACAGAGAGGACTGCAATAGAGACCCACACACAGAGAGGACTGTAATAAAGAGACCCACACACAGAGAGGACTGTAATAGAGAGACCCACACACAGAGAGGACTGTAATAGAGAGCATACCTGTTTAGGACATTGGTTCTTACAGGAACCCAGATCAGCTTTAGCCTCATCTTCAGCACTTCTGAACTTCCTAGAGACAGGACAGTAGATGTTGACAGACATTAATCGTGATAGATATTGACAGACAGTGATACATAGATGTTGACAGACAGTGACAGTGATAGATGTTGACAGATAGTAATATATATTGACAGATAGTGATTGATAGATGTTGACAGACAGTGATAGATGTTGAAAGACAGTGATGGTGATCGATGTTGACAGACAGTGATACTGACATACACTACCAGTCAAACATCCACCCTTTGCCTTGATGACAGATTTGCACACTCTTGGCATTCTCTCAACCAGCTTCACCTGGAATGCTTTTCCAACAGTCTTGAAGGAGTTCCCACATATGCTGAGCACTTGTTGGCTGCTTTTCCTTCACTCTGCGGTCCGACTCATCCCAAACATTTACATTTTTCGTCATTTAGCAGACGCTCTTATCCAGAGCGACTTACACATTTTTTTTGTGGGGGTGGGGGAGGGGGGGATGGTAGAATGATTACTTTATCCTATCCCAGGTATTCCTTTAAGAGGTGGAGATCCTCCATTCACCCACACCGCGTCTCACAAAGACACAGCGGTTGGAACCAAAAATCTCAAATTTGGACTCCAGACCAAAGGACACATTTCCACCAGTCTAATGTCCATTGCTCCATTGCTCGTGTTTCTTGGCCCAAGCAAGTCTCTTCTTTCTTATTGGTGTCCTTTAGTAGTGGTTTCTTTGCAGCAGCAAATTCGACCTGAAGGCCTGATTCACACAGTCTCCTCTGAACAGTTGATGTTGAGATGTGTCTGTTACTTGAACTCTGTGAAGCATTTATTTGGGCTGCAATTTCTGAGGCTGGTAACTCTAATGAACTTATCCTCTGCAGCAGAGGTAACTCTGGGTCTTCCATTCCTGTGACGGTCCTCATGAGAGTCAGTTTCATCATAGCGCTTGATGGTTTTTGTGACTGCACTTGAAGAAACTTTCAAAGTTCTTGAAATGTCCGTATTGACTGACCTTCACGTCTTAAAGTAATGATGGACTGTCGTTTCTCTTTGCTTATTTGAGCTGTTCTTGCCATAATATGGACTTGGTCTTTTACCAAATAGGGCTATCTTCTGTATACCCTCCCTACCTTGTCACAACACAACTGATTGGCTCAAACGCATTAAGAAGGAAAGAAATTCCACAAATTAACTTTTAACAAGGCACACCTGTAAATTGAAATGCATTCCAGGTGACTACCTCATGACTACCTCATGAAGCTGGATAGATGTTGACAGATAGTGATAGTTTTAGATGTTGACATACAGTGAGTGATAGATGTTGACAGCCAGTGATAGATGTTGACAGACAGCGATAGTGATAGATGTTGACATAGTGATAGTGATATATATTTACAGACAGTGACAGTGATATATACATGTTGACAGACAGTGAAAGTGATCCTGTTGACAGATGATAGTGATTGATGTTGACAGCTGAAGTTCAGAGGGTCCAGCATAACTCTGAATGTTGATAGCTTGTAATTGATTCATTGATTCTAGTGCATACAGTGAGGGAAAAAAGTATTTGATCCCCTGCTGATTTTGTACGTTTGCCCACTGACAAAAATAAGTATCTGACCCCTCTGCAAAACATGACTTAGTACTTGGTGGCAAAACCCTTGTTGGCAATTACAGAGGTCAGACGTATCTTGTAGTGGCCACCAGGTTTGCACACATCCAGCTCAGGAGGGATTTTGTTCCACTCCTCTTTGCAGATCTTCTCCAAGTCATTAAGGTTTCGAGGCTGACGTTTGGCAACTCAAACCTTCACCTCCCTCCACAGATTTTCTATGGGATTAAGGTCTGGAGACTGGCTAGGCCACTCCAGGACCTTAATGTGCTTCTTCTTGAGCCACTCCTTTGTTGCCTTGGCCGTGTGTTTTGGGTCATTGTCATGCTGGAATACCCATCCACGACCCATTTTCAATGCACTGGCTGAGGGAAGGAGGTTCTCACCCAAGATTTGACGGTACATGGCCCTCTGTCCATCGTCCCTTTGATGTGGTGAAAGTTGTCCTGTCCCCTTAGCAGAAAAACACCCCCAAAGCATAATGTTTCCACCTCCATGTTTGACAGTGGGGATGGTGGTTCTTGGGGTCATAGGCAGCATTCCTCCTCCTCCAAACACGGCGAGTTGAGTTGATGCCAAAGAGCTCCATTTTGGTCTCATCTGACC
>CM072221.1:1490392-1555392 GCA_036851935.1 Coregonus suidteri
GCAGTAGAATGGCCTTACTGAAGAGCTCAGTGACTTTCAACGTGGCAACGTCATAGGATGCTACCTTTCCATCAAGTCAGTTAGTCAAATTTCTTCCCTGCTAGAGCTGCCCCGGTCAACTATAAGGGCTGTTATTGTGAAGTGGAAACGTCTAGGAGCAACAACGGCTCAGCTGCGAAGTGGTAGGCCACACAAGCTCACAGAACAGGACCGCCGAGTGCTGAAGCGCGTAAAAATCGTCTGTCCTCGGTTGCAACACTCACTACCGAGTTCCCAAAACTGCCTTTGGACGCAACGTCAGCACAAGAACTGTGAAGCCCCAAAATGTCCGACCCTGGAAGCCTGTTTCAGACATAAGGAAGTGGATGGCGGCAAATGTTTTACTTTTAAACTCGGACAAAACAGACATGCTAGTTCTAGGACCCAAGATACAAAGAGATCTGCTGTTGGATCTGACAGTTAATCTTGATGGTTGAACAGCCGTAAAAAAAAAGAAAAAAAAAAAAGAAAACTGAAGGACCTCGGCGTTACTCTGGACCCTGATCTCTCTTTTGACGAACATATCAAGAATATTTCAACAACAGCTTTTCTCCATCTTCGTAACATCGCAAAAATCAGAAACTTTGTCCAAAAATGATGCAGAAAAGCTAATCCATGCTTTTGTCACTTCCAGATTAGACTACTGCAATGCTCTACTCTCCGGCTACCTGGATAAAGCACTAAATAAACTTCAGTTAGTGCTAAACACGGCTGCTAGAATCTGGACTACAACCAAAACATGTGATCATATTAATCCAGTGCTAGCCTCTCTACTCTGGCTTCCTGTTAAGGCTAGGGCTGATTTCAAGGTTTTACTGCTAACCTATAAAGCATTACATGGGCTTGCTCCTACCTATCTCTCTGATTTGGTCCTGCCGTACATACCTACACGTACGCTACGGTCACAAGACGCAGCCTCCTTATTGTCCCCTAGAATTCTAAGCAAAACAGCTGGAGGCAGGGCTTTCTCCTATAGAGCTCCATTTTTATGGCATGGTCTGCCTTTCCATGTGAGAGACGCAGACTCGGTCTCGACCTTTAAGTCTTTACTGAAGACTCATCTCTTCAGTAGGTCCTATTATTGAGTGTAGTCTGGCCCAGGGGTGCGAAGGAGAACGGAAAAGGCACTGGAGCGACAAACCGCCCTTGCTGTCTCTGCCTGGCCGGCTCCCGTCTCTCCATTGGGATTCTCTGCCTCTGACCCTAATACGGGGGCTGAGTCACTGGCTTACTGGTGCTATCCATGCCGTCCCTAGGAGGGGTGCGTCACTTGAGTGGGTTGAGTCACTGACGTGAACTTCCTGACCGGTTTGTCGCCCCCTCGGGCTCGTGCAGTGGAGGAGATCTTTGTGGGCTATACTCAGCCTTGTCTCAGGGTAGTAGGTTGGTGGGCTATACTCAGCCTTGTCTCAGGGTAGTAGGTTGGTGGGCTATACTCAGCCTTGTCTCAGGGTAGTAGGTTGGTGGGCTATACTCAGCCTTGTCTCAGGGTAGTAGGTTGGTGGGCTATACTCAGCCTTGTCTCAGGGTAGTAGGTTGGTGGGCTATACTCAGCCTTGTCTCAGGGTAGGAGGTTGGTGGGCTATACTCAGCCTTGTCTCAGGGTAGTAGGTTGGTGGGCTATACTCAGCCTTGTCTCAGGGTAGTAGGTTGGTGGTCTGTTGATATCCCTCTGGTGGTGTGGGGGCGTGCTTTGGCAAAGTGGGTGGGGTTATATCCTACCTGGTTGGCCCTGTCCGGGGGTATCGTCGGACGGGGCCACAGTGTCTCCCGACCCCCCCGTCTCAGCCTCCAGTATCTATGCTAGTCTATGTCTATGTGCCGGGGGGCTAGTGTCAGTCTGTAATTCCTGTGTGAATTTAAGTATGCTCCTTCTAATTATCTATCTCTCCCTTCCCTCCTGGAGGACCTGAGCCCTAGGACCATGCCTCAGGACTACCTGGCCTGATGACTCCTGGCTGTCCCCAGTCCTCTCCCTCTCTCCCTCCCCTCCCGGAGGACCTGAGCCCTAGGACCATGCCTCAGGACTACCTGGCCTGATGACTCCTGGCTGTCCCCAGTCCTCTCCCCTCTCTCCTCCCCTCCCGGAGGACCTGAGCCCTAGGACCATGCCTCCAGGACTACCTGGCCTGATGACTCCTGGCTGTCCCCAGTCCACCTGGTCGTGCTGCTGCTCCAGTTTCCACTCTTCTGCCTGCGGCTATGGAACCCTGACCTGTTCACCGGACGTGCTACCTTGTCCCAGACCTGCTGTTTTCAACTCTCTCTCTCTCTACTGCTCCTGCTATTTCAACCTATAAATGCAAGGCCTACCACTGTTGTGTCGTCTGCAAACTTAATGATGGTGTTGGAGTCGTGCCTGGCCATGCAGTCATGGGTGAACAGGGAGTACAGGAGGGGATTGAGCACGCACCCCTGAGGGGCCCTCGTGTTGAGGATCAACATGGTAGATGTGTTCTTACCTACCCTTACCACCTGGGGGCGGCCCGTCAGGAAGTCCAGGATCCAGTTGTAGAGGGAGGTGTTTAGTCCCAGGATGCTTAGCTTATGATGAGCTTTGAGGGCACTATGGTGTTGAACGCTGAGCTGTAGTCAATGAATAGCATTCTCACGTATGTGTTCCTCTTGTCCGGGTGGGAAAGGGCAGTGTGGAGTGCAATAGAGATTGCATCATCTGTGGATTTGTTGGGGCGGTATGCAAATTGGAGTGGGGTCTAGGGTTTCTGGGATAGTGGTGTTGATGTGAGCCATGACCAGCCTTTCAAAGCACTTCATGGCTACAGACGTCAGTGCTACGGGTCGGTAGTCATTTAGGCAGGTTATCTTAGTGTCCTTGGGCACGGGGACTATGGTGGTCTGCTTGCAACATGTTGGTATTACAGACTCAGTCAGGGACATGTTGAAAATGTCAGTGAAGACATTTGCCAGTTGGTCAACGCATGCTCGGAGTACGCGTCCTGGTAATCCGTCTGGCCCTGCGGCCTTGTGAATGTTGACCTGCTTAAAGGTCTTACTCACATCGGCTACGGAGAGCGTGATCACATAGTCATCCGGAACAGCTGATGCGCTCATGCACGTTTCAGTGTTGCTTGCCTCGAAGCGAGCATAGAAGTGATTTAGCTCGTCTGGTAGGCTTGTGTCACTGGGCAGCTCGCGGCTGTGCTTCCCTTTGTAGTCTGTAATAGTTTTCAACCCCTGCCACATCCCGACGAGCATCGGAGCCGCGCTATAGTTCGATTCAATCTTAGTTCAATTCAATCTTAGTCCTGTATTGATGCTTTGCCTGTTTGATGGTTCGTCGGAGGGCATAGCGGCATTTCTTATAAGCGTCCGGGTTAGAGTCCCGCTCCATGAAAGCGGCAGCTCTACCCTTTAGCTCAGTGCGGATGTTGCCTGTAATCCATGGCTTCTGGTTGGGGTATGTACGTACGGTCACTGTGGGGACGACGTCATCGATGCACTTATTGATGAAGCCAGTGACTGATGTGGTGTACTTCTCAATGCCATTGGAAGAATCCCGGAACATATTCCAGTCTGTGCTAGCAAAACAGTCCTGTAGCTTAGCATCTGCGTCATCTGACCACTTACTTATTAACCGAGTCACTGGTGCTTCCTGCTTTAGTTTTTGCTTATAAGCAGGAATCAGGAGAATAGAATTATGGTCAGATTTGCCAAATGGAGGGCGAGGGAGAGCTTTGTATGCGTCTCTGTGTGTGGAGTAAAGGTGGTCTAGAGGTGTTTTTAATCTGGTTGCACATTTAACATGCTGGTAGAAATGAGGTAGAACGGATTTAAGTTTCCCTGCATTAAAGTCCCCGGCCACTAGGAGCGCTGCCTCTGGATGAGCGTTTTCCTGTTTACTTATGGCCTTATACAGCTCATTGAGTGCAGTCTCAGTGCCAGCATCGGTTTGTGGTTGTAAATAGACAGCTACGAAAAATATAGATGAAAACTATCTTGGTAAATAGTGTAGTCTACAGCTTATCATGAGATACTCTACCTCAGGCGAGCAAAACCTTGAGACTTCCTTAATATTAGATTTCGTGCACCAGCTGTTGTTTACAAATATACACAGACCGCCACCCCTTGTCTTACCCCTTGAGTCAGCCGTTCTATCCTGCCGATGTAGCGTATATCCCGCCAGCTGTATGTTATCCATGTCATCGTTCAGCCACGACTCGGTGAAACATAAGATATTACAGTTTTTAATGACCCGTTGGTAGGATAACCGTGATCGTAGGTCATCTATTTAGTTTTCCAATGATTGTACGTTGGCTAAACGATTCTGTGCTTCCAACTTTGTGGCAACAGTTTAGGGAAGGACCGTTCCTGTTTTAGCATGACAATCCCCCCCGTGCACAAAGCGAGGTCCACACAGAAATGGTCTGTTGGGGCCTCCCGAGTGGCGCAGCGGTCTAAGGCACTGCATTGCAGTGCTTGAGGCGTCACTACAGACCTGGGTTTGATCACAGGCTGTGTCGCAGCCAGCCGCGATGGGTTAGGGTTAGGGTTGACCCATGAGGCGGCGCACAATTGGCCCAGCGTCGTCCGGGTTATGGGAGGGTTTGGCCGGCCGGGATGTCCTTGTCCCATCGCGCTCGTGGCGGGCCGGGCGCATGCACGCTGACTCCGACACATTGGTGCGGCTGGCTTCCGAGTTAAGTGAGCTGTGTGTCAAGAAGCAGCGCGGATTGGCAGGGTCATGTTTCGGAGGACGCATGGCTCTTGACTTTCGCCTCTCCCGAGTCCGCAGCGATGGGACAAGACCGTAACTACCAATTGGGGAGAAAAAGGGGTGTGAAAAAGGGGGGTAAAAAGGTTTACAAAAAACAAATAATGGTTTGTCGAGATCGGTGTGGAAGAACTTGACTGTCCTCCACAGAGCCCTGGCCTCAACCCCATCAAACACCTTTGGGATGAATTGGAACGCCGACTGCGAGCTAGGCCTAATCGCCCAACATCAGTGCCCAACCTCACTAATGCTCGTGGCTGAATGGAAGCAAGTCCCCACAGCAATGTTCCAACATCTAGTGGAAAGCCTTCCCAGAAGAGTGGAGGCTGTTATAGCAGCAAAGGGGGGACCAACTCCATCTTAATGCCCATGATTTTGGAATGAGATGTTGGATGAGCAGGTGTCCACATACTTTTGGTCATGCAGTGTATATAGCGAATGATTCTATAAGAATATCACTTAGAATTCAACTGTCTTACTTCATCAGAACCCAACATAGAAGCTTGTTTTGTTTTACTAAACAAACACTGTATAGACTCGAAAAATGGTTAGAACTAATGTTGATATCACAGATGGTCAAGTCCATGCATCCATGGCTTCGTCTACGAATTTCAGCGGTTACATTACTCATTACATTTCATTTGGCTGTTTAGCAAAAAAAAACATGTCCGACTCCCCAACTGTCCCTTTAATATACTGTAAATATCATTTGACTCCAGTCTGAGATGGAATATAAGGTAAACTCTACAGAGACTAGTTAACACAAATAAACATCTGTAGCGATGGGGGGGGGGAAAAATCGATAGTTACATATCAGGGTTTATTTATTTATTATTTCTGATGATATATCGTATCGTTTTGACAATATCATAATATTATTTATGTCCTAATTGGCTGCACTCCAGTATTTCTCCTTCAGCTTGTTCTCCATCTTCTTTTGAAATAGGGAGCCAGTTTTTACATTTACGTCATTTAGCAGACGCTCTTATCCAGAGCGACTTACAAATTGGTGCATTCTTTTGATTTTTTGGTGGGTGGGTTAAGGGGGGGGGTAGAAGGATTACTTTATCCTATCCCAGGTATTCCTTAAAGAGGTAGGGTTTCAAGTGTCTCCGGAAGGTGGTGAGTGACTCCGCTGTCCTGGCGTCGTGAGGGAGCTTGTTCCACCATTGGGGTGCCAGAGCAGCGAACAGTTTTGACTGGGCTGAGCGGGAACTATGCTTCCGCAGAGGTAGGGGAGCCAGCAGGCCAGAGGTGGATGAACGCAATGCCCTCGTTTGGGTGTAGGGACTGATCAGAGCCTGAAGGTACGGAGGTGCCGTTCCCCTCACAGCTCCGTAGGCAAGCACCATGGTCTTGTAGCAGATGCGAGCTTCAACTGGAAGCCAGGAGCGGGGTGACGTGAGAGAACATGGGAAGGTTGAACACCAGACGGGCTGCGGCATTCTGGATGAGTGGTAGGGGTTTAATGGCACAGGCAGGGAGTTTGTTTTCCATGACTGATCAAATCTAGTTTTCTCAAGCTCTCTCGTCTCTCTGCAGCAGATGGTGAACAACATGTTTGGAACATCAAATCGCAATAAAATCACAGTATCAAATCGCAAAACATATAGAATCGTGAGAATCGCAATACATATTGTATTGGCACCTAAGTATCGTATCGTGAGGTCCCTGGCAATTCCCAGCCCTAATAATCTGTTCACACAAACACACAAGCGCACTAACACATGACACAAGTGTTGTGATAAAGTTCATCGCCAAATTCGGCCATCGCCACTGCCAGCCTCTCCACCAATCACGAAA
This sequence comes from Coregonus suidteri, assembly GCA_036851935.1. Lineage (NCBI taxonomy): Eukaryota > Metazoa > Chordata > Actinopteri > Salmoniformes > Salmonidae > Coregonus > Coregonus suidteri. The sequence continues at coordinate 1,496,967 of CM072221.1, forward strand.
CAGGACACGCTGTGCTGTCACAGAGTAGAGGACTGAGTATTCCACTGTGGAAAGTTTTCAGAATGAGCATGAAGACGTTCCAAGATGGAAGAGAGAGTGTGTGTGTTGTTCCGATTACCATATTCCCATAATTCCTGTGCGCAGTAGGCTGTGATGTCACAGGGGGGTAGAATTTGCTCGGGGGCGCATTCCATTCCCAGACAAATGTGTGTTCGTTCTTCCTAAATGTGTGTGTGGGAGAGGAGTGAGGGGTGCTGAGAAGGGTTTCTCCACGTCACCTGATCCTAACGAGCTCCCCTTAACGGATAAACGGAAACACAATCACAGCACTACCACCTCTCCTTGTTAACCATGTCAGCCTCGTTTACAGGCTGTAATATTAGGTCCCTTCAGTAACACTGCACTGCTCTACAGGCACACAGAAGCAATCATGTGCGACATTCTGCACACGCTTGGAATATTTCACTGGAATACACTTAACATATAATACACTGAAACATCTGACAGGTTGGAAACACAGGAAGTCTTCTAGAATGACAGGCTTCACCGAATGACTTTAGAATCACCAGATAACTGGACCCTTACAGAACCCTGGACCTCTCTGCTGCTAAAACTGTCCTAGTGAGTGAAGACAGGTGTGTGTGTGTGTTTAGCCCGTGTGCGTGTGTGTGTGTGTGTGTGTGTGTGTGTAGCCCGTGTGTGTGTGTGTGTAGGCCGTGTGTGTGTTTGGGAGAGTGATAGAAGACTATTAGTTACAGTGCCTTCAGAAAGTATTCATACCCCTTGACTTATTCCACATGTTGTTGTTGCAGCCTGAATTCAAAATGGATTCAATTTGTTGTTTTTTTTTTACCCCATAATGAGAAAGTGAAAACATATATATATATATATATATGTTTTAATGAAATACAGAAATCTCTCATTCACATACAGTGTGGAGAACAAGTATTTGATACACTGCCGATTTTGCGATGCAAATGAATTACTTAAAAATCATACAATGTGATTTTCTGGATTTTTGTTTTAGATTCCGTCTCTCACAGTTGAAGTGTACCTATGATAAAAATTACAGACCTCTACATGCTTTGTAAGTAGGAAAACCTGCAAAATCGGCAGTGTATCAAATACTTGTTCTCCCCACTGTAAGTTTTTAAACCTTTCAGTCAATACATGTTAGAATCACCTTTGCCAGTGATTACAGCCGAGAGTCTTTCTGGGTAAGTCTCTAAGAGCTTTCCACACCTGGATTGTATAATATTTGCACATGATTATATTTTTAAAATTCTTCAAGCTCCGTCAAGTTGGTTGTTGATCATTTCTAGACAGACATTTTCAAGTCTTGCCATCGATTTTCAAGCCAATTTAATTCAAAACTGTAACTAGGCCACTTAAGAACATTCAATGTAGTCTTGGTAAGCAACTCCAGTGTAGATTTGGTGTGGGTGTATTGATACACTACCCAAAGTGTAATTAATAACTTCACCATGCTCAAAAGGATATTCAATGTCTGCTTTTTTTTATATTTTTACCCATCTACCAATAGGTGCCCTTCTTGGCGAGGGATTGGAAAACCTCCCTGGTCTTTGTGGTTGAATGTGTGTTTGAAATTCACTGCTCGACTGAGGGACCTTACAGTTAATTGTATGTGGTGGGTACAGAGATGAGGTAGTCATTCAAAAATCATTATTGCACACAGAGTTCATGCAACTTACGTGACTTGTTAAGCACATTTTTAATCCTTAACTTGTTTAGGCTTGCCATAACAAAGGGGTTGAATACTTATTGACTCAAGACATTTCAGCTGTTCATTTTCTATTTGTAAAAATTTCTAAAAACATAATTCCACTTTGACATTATGGGGTATTGTGTGTAGATCAGTGACACAAAATCGCAATGTCATCCCTTTTAAATGCTGTAACAACAACATGTGGAAAAAGTAAAGGAGTGTGAATACTTTCCTCCTGATAGTTCCTATATCTGAAGACGAAGAGAGAGAAGAAGAGCGGGAGAAAGATCGAAAGAGAGAGAGAGGGGGAGAGAAGGAGAGGAGGGGAGAGAAGGAGAGGAGGGGAGAGAAGGAGAGGAGAGGAGAGAAGGAGAGGAGTGGAGAGAAGGAGAGGAGTGGAGAGAAGGAGAGGAGAGGAGAGAAGGAGAGGAGGGGAGAGAAGGAGAGGAGGGGAGAGAAGGAGAGGAGAGGAGAGAAGAGAGGAGGGGAGAGAAGGAGAGGAGGGGAGAGAAGGAGAGGAGTGGAGAGAAGGAGAGGAGTGGAGAGAAGGAGAGGAGGGAGAAGAGAGGAGTGGAGAGAAGGAGAGGAGTGGAGAGAAGGAGAGGAGAGGAGAGAAGGAGAGGAGGGGAGAGAAGGAGAGGAGTGGAGAGAAGGAGAGGAGTGGAGAGAAGGAGAGGAGAGGAGAGAAGAGAGAGAGAGAGGGGAGAGAAGGAGAGGAGAGGAGAGAAGGAGAGGAGGGGAGAGAAGGAGAGGAGTGGAGAGAAGGAGAGGAGAGGAGAGAAGGAGAGGAGAGGAGAGAAGGAGAGGAGTGGAGAGAAGGGGAGGAGGAGAGGGAGAGAAGGAGAGAAGAGAGGAGGAGAGAGAAGGAGAGGAGAGGAGAGAAGGAGAGGAGGGGAGAGAAGGAGAGGAGGGGAGAGAAGGAGAGGAGTGGAGAGAAGGAGAGGAGTGGAGAGAAGGAGAGGAGTGGAGAGAAGGAGAGGAGAGGAGAGAAGGAGAGGAGAGGAGAGAAGGAGAGGAGTGGAGAGAAGGAGAGGAGAGGAGAGAAGGAGAGGAGGGGAGAGAAGGAGAGGAGGGGAGAGAAGGAGAGGAGGGGAGAGAAGGAGAGGAGGAGAGAGGAGAGGTGTGGAGAGAAGGAGAGGAGTGGAGAGAAGGAGAGGAGAGGAGAGAGGAAGGAGAGGAGGGGAGAGAAGGAGAGGAGAGGAGAGAAGGAGAGGAGGGGAGAGAAGGAGAGGAGTGGAGAGAAGGAGAGGAGTGGAGAGAAGGAGAGAAGGTCACAGACTGTCACAAAACCTCCCCCCAACACACAAACAGACCCCCCCTCTGTCTCCGTACCTGTAGTTTGTTGGTTGTCGCGGTGACACGGTGACATTCCTTGCTGCAGCTGTGGTTACCACAGGTCAAGGTTCGACCACACACACGCTTACAGGAGAAAGGCCCTCGACGGTGGCACGGGACAGGGCTCACCTAATACACACACACACACACACACACACACACACACACACACACACACACACACACACACACACGTTAAAAACGTCATCAACCCCAATAATAAACATCAACACGCAGCACATACACATCTCCATCACACTAATTCATATTTCTACTGGATTTATTTATTATGGATCCCCATTAGTTCCTGCCAAGGCAGCAGCTACTCTTCCTGGGGTTTATTATGGGTGATCCCCATTAAGTTCCTGCCAAGGCAGCAGCTACTCTTCCTGGGTTTTCTATAGGATCCCCATTAGTTCCTGCCAACCGGCAGCAGATACTCTTCCTGGGGTTATATATGGATCCCCATTAGTTCCTGCCAAGGCAGCAGCTACTCTTCCTGGGGTTATTATGGATCCCATTAGTTCCTGCAAAGGCAGCAGCTACTCTTCCTGGGGTTTATTATGGATCCCCATTAGTTCCTGCCAACGCAGCAGCTACTCTTCCTGGGGTTTATTAGGATCCCCATTAGTTCCTGCCAAGGGCAGCAGCTACTCTTCTGGGGTTTATTATGGATCCCCATTAGTTCCTGCCAACGCAGCCAGCTACTCTTCCTGGGGTTTATTATGGATCCCCATTAGTTCTGCCAATGGCAGCAGCTACTCTTCCTGAGGGTTTATTATGGATCCCCATTAGTTCCTGCCAAGGCAGCAGAAGCTACTCTTCCTGGGGTTGATTATGGATCCCCATTAGTCCTGCCAGGCAGCGGCTACTCTTCCTGGGGTTTATTATGGATCCCCATTAGTTCCTGCCCAAGGAGCGGATACTCTTCCTGGGGTTTATTATGGATCCCCATAGTTCCATGCCAAGCAGCAGCTACTCTGTCTGGGGTTTATATGGATCCCCATGAGTTCCTGCCAATGGCAGGCAGCACTATTCTTCCTGGGGTTTATTATGGATCCCCATTAGTTCCGGCCAAGGCAGCAGCTACTCTTCCTGGGTTTTATTACGGATCCCCATTAGTTCCTGCCAAGGCAGCAGCTACTTTCCTGGGGTTTATTACGGATCCCCATTAGTTCCTGCCAAGGCACAGCGATCTACTCTTCATGAATGGGGTTTATTACGGATCCCCCGTTTCGTTCCGCCAGCTACTCTCTTCCTGGGTTTATTACGGATCCCCCATTAGTTCCTGCCAAGGCAGCAGATACTCTTCCTGGGGTTTATTATGGATCCCCATTAGTTCCTGCCAAAGGCAGCAGCTACTACCTTCCTGGGGTTATTATGGATCCCCATAGTTCCTGCCAAGGCAGCAGCTACTCTTCCTGGGGTTTATTATGGATCCCCATTAGTTTTTTCCTGCCAAGGCAGCAGCTACTCTTCCTGGGGTTTATTATGGATCCCCATTAGTTCCTGCCAAGGCAGCAGCTACTCTTCCTGGGGTTTATATGGATCCCATCTAGTTCCTGCCAAGGCAGCAGCTACTCTTCCTGGGGTTATTATGGATCCCCATTAGTTCCTGCCAAGGCAGCAGCTACTCTTCCTGGGTTTTATTATGGATCCCCATTAGTTCCTGCCAAGGCAGCAGCTACTCTTCCTGGGTTTATTATGGATCCCCATTAGTTCCTGCCAAGGCAGAGCAGCTACTCTTAACCTGGGTTTTTAATGGATCCCATTAGTTCTGCCAAGGCAGCAGCTACTCTTCCTGGGTTTATTATGGATCCCCATTAGTTCCTGCCAAGGCAGCAGCTACTCTTCCTGGGGTTTATTATGGATCCCCATTAGTTTCTGCCAAGGCAGCAGCTACTCTTCCTGGGGTTTATTATGGATCCCCATTAGTTCCTGCCAAGGCAGCAGCTACTCTTCCTGGGGTTTATTATGGATCCCCATTAGTTCCTGCCAAGGCAGCAGCTACTCTTCCTGGGGTTTATTATGGATCCCCATTAGTTCCTGCCAAGGCAGCAGCTACTCTTCCTGGGGTTTATTATGGATCCCCATTAGTTCCTGCCAAGGCAGCAGCTACTCTTCCTGGGGTTATTATGGATATCCATTAGTTCTGCCAAGGCAGCAGCTTACTCTTCCTGGGGTTTTATTATGGATCCCCATTAGTTCCTGCCAAGGCAGCGGCTACTCTTACTGGGGGTTATTTATGGATCCCCATTAGTTCCTGCCAAGGCAGCGGCTACTCTTCCTGGGGTTTATTATGGATCCCCATTAGTTCCTGCAAAAGGCAGCAGCTACTCTTCCTGGGTTTATTAGGATCCCCATTACGTTGGATCTTCCAAAGGCAGCAGCTACTCTTCCTGGGGTTTATTATGGATCCCCATTAGTTCCTGCCAAGGCAGCAGCTACTCTTCTGGGGTTTATTATGGATCCCCCATTAGTTCCTGCCAAGGCAGCAGCTACTCTTTCTGGGGTTTATTATGGATCCCCATTAGTTCCTGCCAAGGCAGCAGCTACTCTTCCTGGGGTATATATGGATCCCCATTAGTTCCTGCCAAGGCAGCGGCTACTCTTCCTGGGGTTTATTATGGATCCCATTAGTTCCTGCCAAGGCAGCGGCTACTCTTCCTGGGGTTTATTATGGATCCCATTAGTTCCTGCCAAGGCAGCAGCTACTCTTCCTGGGGTTTATTATGGATCCCCATTAGTTCCTGCCAAGGCAGCAGCTACTCTTCCTGGGGTTTATTATGGATCCCCCATTAGTTCCTGCCAAGCAGGCATCTACTCTTCCTGGGGTTTATTATGGATCCCCATTAGTTCCTGCCAAGGCAGCAGCTACTCTTCCTGGGGTTTATTATGGATCCCCATTAGTTCCTGCCAAGGCAGCAGCTACTCTTCCTGGGTTTATTATGGATCCACCATTAGTTCCTGCCAAGGCAGCAGCTACTCTTCCCTGGGGTTTATTATGGATCCCATTAGTTCCTGCCAAGGCAGCAGCTACTCTTCCTGGGGTTATTATGGATCCCCATTAGTTCCTGCCAAGGCAGCAGCTACTCTTCCTGGGGTTTATTATGGATCCCATTAGTTCCTGCCAAGGCAGCAGCTACTCTTCCTGGGGTTTATTATGGATCCCCATTAGTTCCTGCCAACAGGCAGCAGCTACTCTTCCTGGGGTTTATTATGGATCCCCATTAGTTCCTGCCAAGGCAGCAGCTACTCTTCCTGGGGTTTATTATGGATCCCCATTAGTTTCCTGCCAAGGCAGCAGCTACTCTTCCTGGGGTTTATTATGGATCCCAATTAGTTCCTGCCAAGGCAGCAGCTACTCTTCCTGGGTTTATTATGGATCCCATTAGTTCCTGCCAAGGCAGCAGCTACTCTTCCTGGGGTTTTATTATGGATCCCCATTAGTTCCTGCCAAGGCCAGCAGCTACTCTTCCTGGGTTTATTATGGATCCCAATTAGTTCCTGCCAAGGCAGCAGCTACTCTTCCTGGGGTTTATATGGATCCCCATTAGTTCCTGCCAAGGCAGCAGCTACTCTTCCTGGGGTTTAATTATGGATCCCCATTAGTTCCTGCCAAGGCAGCAGCTACTCTTCCTGGGGTTTATTATGGATCCCCATTAGTTCCTGCCAAGCAGCAGCTACTCTTCCTGGGGTTTATTATGGATCCCCATTAGTTCCTGCCAAGGCCCGCAGCTACTCTTCCTGGGGTTATTATGGATCCCCATTAGTTCCTAGCCAAGGCAGCAGCTACTCTTCCTGGGGTTTATTATGGATCCCCATTAGTTCCTGCCAAGGCAGCAGCTACTCTTCCCTGGGGTTATTATGGATCCCCATTAGTTCCTGCCAAGGCAGCAGCTACTCTTCCAAGGGGTTTATTATGGATCCCCATTAGTCCTGCCAAGGCAGCGGCTACTCTTCCTGGGGTTTATTATGGATCCCCATTAGTTCCTGCCAAAGGCAGCGGCTACTCTTCATGGGGTTTATTATGGATCCCCATTAGTTCCTGCCAAGGCAGCAGCTACTCTTCCTGGGGTTATTATGGATCCCCATTAGTTCCTGCCAAGGCAGCAGCTACTCTTCCTGGGGTTTATTATGGATCCCCATTAGTTCCTGCCAAGGCAGCAGCTACTCTTCCTGGGGTTTATTATGGATCCCCATTAGTTCCTGCCAAGGCAGCAGCTACTCTTCCTGGGGTTTATTATGGGATCCCATTAGTTCCTGCCAAGGCAGCAGCTACTCTTCCTGGGGTTTATTATGGATCCCCATTAGTTCCTGCCAAGGCAGCGGCTACTCTTCCTGGGGTTTATTATGGATCCCCATTAGTTCCTGCCAAGGCAGCGGCTACTCTTCCTGGGGTTTTATTATGGATCCCCATTAGTTCCTGCCAAGGCAGCAGCTACTCTTCCTGGGGTTTATTATGGATCCCCATTAGTTCCTGCCAAGGCAGCAGCTACTCTTCCTGGGGTTTATTATGGATCCCCATTAGTTCCTGCCAAGGCAGCATCTACTCTTCCTGGGGTTTATTATGGATCCCCATTAGTTCCTGCCAAAGGCAGCAGCTACTCTTCCTGGGGTTTATTATGGATCCCCATTAGTTCCTGCCAAGGCAGCAGCTACTCTTCCTGGGGTTTATTATGGGTCCCCATTAGTTCCTGCCAAAGGCAGCAGCTACTCTTCCTGGGGTTTATTATGGATCCCCATTAGTTCCTTCAAAGGCAGCGCTACTCTTCCTGGGGTTTATTATGGATCCCCATTAGTTCCTTCAAAGGCAGCGGCTACTCTTCTGGGGTTTATTATGGATCCCCATTAGTTCCTGCCAAGGCAGCGGCTACTCTTCCTGGGTTTTATTATGGATCCCCATTTAGTTCCTGCCAAGGCAGCAGCTACTCTTCCTGGGGTTTATTATGGATCCCCATTAGTTCCTGCCAAGGCAGCAGCTACTCTTCCTGGGGTTTATTATGGATCCCCATTAGTTCCTGCCAAGGCAGCAGCTACTCTTCCTGGGGTTTATTATGGATCCCCATTAGTTCCTGCCAAGGCAGCAGCTACTCTTCCTGGGGTTTATTATGGACCCCATTAGTTCCTGCCAAGGCAGCAGCTACTCTTTCCTGGGTTTTATTATGGATCCCCATTAGTTCCTGCCAAGGCAGCAGCTACTCTTCCTGGGGTTTATTATGGATCCCCATTAGTTCCTGCCAAGGCAGCAGCTACTCTTCCTGGGGTTTATTATGGATCCCCATTAGTTCCTGCCAAGGCAGCAGCTACTCTTCCTGGGGTTTATTATGGATCCCCATTAGTTCCTGCCAAGGCAGCAGCTACTCTTCCTGGGGTTTATTATGGATCCCCATTAGTTCCTGCCAAGGCAGCAGCTACTCTTCCTGGGTTTATTATGGATCCACATTAGTTCCTGCCAAGGCAGCAGCTACTCTTCCTGGGGTTTATTATGGATCCCCATTAGTTCCTGCCAAGGCAGCAGAGCTACTCTTCCTGGGGTTTATTATGGATCCCCATTAGTTCCTGCCAAGGCAGCAGCTACCTTCCTGGGGTTTATTATGGATCCCCATTAGTTCCTGCCAAGGCAGCAGCTACTCTTCCTGGGGTTTATTATGGATCCCCATTAGTTCCTGCCAAGGCAGCAGCTACTCTTCCTGGGGTTTATTATGGATCACCATTAGTTCCTGCCAAGGCAGCAGCTACTCTTCCTGGGGTCCAGCAACATTAAGGCAGTTATACAATTTAAGATATTACATGACATTACATTTCATAACACTTTACACAACACATTAAGTGTGTTCCCTCAGGCCACTACTCCACTACCACATATCTACAATATAACATCCATGTGTACATGTGTGTGGAGTGTGTGTCTGTGCCTGTATGTGTGTGTCTCTTCAGAGTCCCCACTGTTCCATAAGGTTTATTTTTATGTGTTTTTTAAATCTGATTCTACTGCTTGTATCAGTTACCTGATGTGGAATAGAGTTCCATGTAGTCATGGCTCTATGTAGTACTGTGTGTCTCCCATAGTCTGTTCTGGACTTGGGGACTGTGAAGAGACCTCTGGTGGCATGTCTTGTGGGGTATGCATGGGTGTCCGAGCTGTGTGCTAGTAGTTTAAACAGACCTCTGTGCACCTTACGGTAGGGCTTAAATGAGCTGCCAGCCGTGCTGCCCTGTTCTGAGCCAATTGTAATTTTCCTAAGTCCCTCTTAATTTTCCTAAATCCGTCTTTGTGGCACCTGACCACACGACTGAACAGTAGTCCAGGTACGACAAAACTAGGGCCTGTAGGACCTGCCTTGTTGATAGTGCTGTTAAGAATGCAGAGTAGCGCTTTATTATGGACAGACTTCTCCCCATCTTAGCTACTGTTGTATCAATATAATATAGTTTTGACCATGACAGTTTACAATCCAGGGTTACTCCAAGCAGTTTAGTCTCCTCACATTATTTATTACAAGATTTAGTTGAGGTTTAGGGTTTAGTGAATGATTTGTCCCAAATACAATGCTTTAAGTTTTAGAAATATTTAGGACTAACTTATTCCTTGCCACCCATTCTGAAACGAACTGCAACTCTTTGTTAAGTGTTGCAGTCATTTCAGTCGCTGTATTAGCTGATGTGTATAGTGTTGAGTCATCCGCATACATAGACACACTGGCTTTACTCAAAGCCAGTGGCATGTCGTTAGTAAAGATTTAATAAAGTAAGGGGCCTAGACAGCTGCCCTGGGGAATTCCTGATTCTACCTGGATTATGTTTGAGGCTTCCATTAAAGAACACCCTCTGTGTTCTGTTAGACAGGTAACTCTTTAACCACAATATAGCAGGGGGTGTAAAGCCATAACACATACGTTTTTTTCCAGCAACAGACTATGATCGATAATGTCAAAAGCCAACACTGAAGTCTAACAAAACAGCCCCCACAATCTTTTTATCATCAATTTCTCTCAGCCAATCATCAGTCATTTGTGTAAGTGCTGTGCTTGCTGAGGTATCATGGTAACACGAAGCAGTCTACATTTCCTGAGGAAAACAGTCCTAATTTTAGAAACAAGCAGCCTTATATTGTCACCCAGAATCCTGTTTGTTTTCCAAGCTACAGTATATCACACTATGTTACATACACTAGGTTTTAAAGAACCAAAGAGATTAGTCTGCTTTGGAAAACATACTGGTACCATGACAACCCTCACACACAATATACAGAGGCATGTTACTGCCCTGTTGGTCCTCTGCTCTCCTCTCATCAACAGCTTTGCACAGCTCTGTGGCAACGCCCCCCAAACACAGCGAGCCAGACTACGTAAGGGAACTCGTACAATGCTCGCAATAGCCCAAGCTAAAGGAAAGTGCTTTTTTCCAGTGTGTGTGTGTGAGTTATTTTTTTTTATTGTGTTCCTTGTGTTCCTCCGCCAGCTGCTGACGGGAGACTCGATGCCGAAAACTTCAGAACTCAAGAGCTCGGATACTTTTGTCAACACCTGCTACCAACTAGCCAGCTAGCTAGCTAGCTAGCTAGGTTGCAATGGAGTCCGCTTTACCTGGAATAGCTAACGAACGTTTCCAGCGCTGTAGAAGGCTAGCTAGCTATGTTGCAATGGAGTCCGCTTTACCTGGAATAGCTAGCGAACGTTTCCAGCGCTGTAGAAGGCTAGCTAGCTATGTTGCAATGGAGTCCGCTTTACCTGGAATAGCTAACGAACGTTTCCAGCGCTGTAGAAGGCTAGCTAGCTAGGTTGCAATGGAGTCCGCTTTACCTGGAATAGCTAACGAACGTTTCCAGCGCTGTAGAAGGCTAGCAAGCCAGGTTGCAATGGAGTCCGCTTTACCTGGAATAGCTAACGAACGTTTCCAGCGCTGTAGAAGGCTAGCTAGCTAGGTTGCAATGGAGTCCGCTTTACCTGGAATAGCTAACGAACGTTTCCAGCGCTGTAGAAGGCTAGCTAGCTAGGTTGCAATGGAGTCCGCTTTACCTGGGACTGCCTGCGTCTGGGACTGCCTGCGTCTGGGACTGCCTGCGTCTGGGACTGCCTGGGTCTGGGACTGCCTGGGTCTGGGACTGCCTGGGTCTGGGACTGCCTGGGTCTGGGACTGCCTGGGTCTGGGACTGCCTGGGTCTGGGACTGCCTGGGTCTGGGACTGCCTGGGTCTGGGACTGCCTGTGTATGGGACTGCCTGGGTCTGGGACGGCGGTGCTGACTCCAACTACGCTGACTCCAGCAGTGGCTTCGTCATCGAGTTCGGCTCCTTTCCCTCTCTCTGGATCTGACGGGACACTTTAGTACTAACTACCCTGGTAGGTTGACTGATAACCTGAACCAGGTTGACTGATAACCTGAACCAGGTTGACTGATAACCTGAACCAGGTTGACTGATAACCTGAACCAGGTTGCAGGCACTGGTTACAGTTAGAAGCTTTTTCTTGAGTGGGCAGCCTGATGAAAGCCAGTCAATATTTAAAATCACCCAGAAAGTATACCTCTCTATTGATATCACATACATTATCAAGCATTTCACACATGTTATCCAGATACTGACTGTTAGCACTTGGTGGTCTATAGCAGCTTCCCACCAGAATGGGCTTTAGCTGAGGCAGGTGAACCTGTAGCCATATTACTTCAACAGTATTTAACAGGAGATCCTCTCTAAGGTTCTGAATATAAACAGCAACACCTCCACCGTTGGCATTTCTATATTTTCTGTAAATGTTATAACCTTCTATTGCTACCACTGTATCCTCAAAGGTATTATCTAAGTGAGTTTCAGAGATAGTCAGAATATGAATGTCATCTGTTACTAGCAAATTATTGAATTTCATGAACTTTGTTTCTTAAGCTACAACGTGGGCTATTTTGAGCACTTTTCTTCTGGGATGCTTACTTGTTTTTATTGCTTTACTGGGAAGCTTAGCAGCAGTAGATATTCTCATGTTAGTGCAGGGTGAGCTGCACACAGTGGAAGTCCTACTAGGGCACACCAACTCAGTGCTAACAGTATTACTTTGGTTCATAGGCACATGATTACTGCATCCAATAGCTGTAGGATCAGCAGAGGCATTCAGGGCAGTTAGAGGAACATAAATTAGGTTACTTACATTGTGTCTTCCAATGCCCCTGGGATAATGTACATTTGCTGAAGCATTATGATAACTCAGCGACACAATGGTAGGGATTAGCTGAGCTGGGCTTGGGTCATTGATAAGTCATTGTCTCAACGCAGCCTTATAATGCTGTGAAAGGATCCAGGAACCCAAATGATTTGGGTGGATCCCATCCTCCTTATAAGACGAGCTTTGTTTCCAGAAGGTATCGAAATTGTCAATAAATGTTACACCTACAGAGCTGCAATTGTCTCGTAGCCAGTTATGGAGGGCTAAAAGTCTGCTGGACCATTCAATGCCATGATTTAGGGAGGGCAGAGGGCCAGATATTATGGGGCGTTTGTTGGTGTCAAGTAGAGACCCAATCAGTTCTTTAAAATCCATCTTCTGAGCTGCCCTTCATAATGTCATTGAATCCCACATTAACTATGATTTCCTGATGCTGGTTTAAAATGTTTGGGAGCAGCTTATTGATGTCCTGTACTCGTGCTCCTGGATACCACAATGTTTTTGCTCCAGGGACTGAGACATTTCTTATCATTGAACTGCCCAATACAACGGCCGGAGAAGGCAATTGAGAAATACCCCCATTCCAATACAACAGACAGAAGACAGAACAGAACAGAACAGAACAGAACAGAGCAGAGAGCTCTGAAGGTGAACATGAGTTTGCTTTTTGTCTATGTGTCCCTACTAAAGAAGGGGGAGTGTGTGTGTGTGTGTGTGTGTGTGTGTGTGTGTGTGTGTGTGTGTAGTGAATACTAAAGCAGTCTAAATGGGATAAATGAGAAGAGTGTATTAGAGATCAGAACAGATAACCTTGAGATAGAGACGGACAGAGGGAGGGAGGGAGGGGGAGAGAGGGATGGGGGGGGAGAGGGAGAGAGAAACAGAAGAGAAAGAGAAAAACAGGGCCTATGTTTTTATTGTTAATGCTATAAGTTGAGGAGTAACAACATCCTGAACATGTGACATTGATGTATGACCTCTCTCTCTCTCTCTCTCTCTCTCCTCTCTCTCTCTCTCCCTCCTCCCTCCCTCCTCCCTCCCTCTCTCCCTCCCTCCCCCTCTCTCCCTCTCTCTCTCTCTCCCCCTCCCGCTCCCCCACACTCCCTCCCTCCCACCCCCTCCCTCCCTCCCTCCCTCCTCTCTCTCCCCCTCCCTCTCTCTCCCATGTTTTCACAAGAACACTCTGTTAATGTTCTTCCTGTTTTGTTTTGCTAGGCTCCCATTGGTTGAAAGGTCAGAGAGAGAGAAAGCTAGAAAGAGGGATGACATGACATTTAGAAATGAGGAAAGGAGTGAAGGAGGAATGGGAAAAACAAACAAGACTTCTGCTGGTCTGACAACCTTTAGGTTATCACCGGAGAGATGGAGGGAGGGAGGGAGACACGGTGAGGGGAGGGAGGGAGACACGGTGAGGGGAGGGAGGGAGGGAGGGAGGGAGACACGGTGAGGGGAGGGAGGGAGGGAGACACGGTGAGGGGAGAGGGAGAGATGGAGAGAGACACGGTGAGGGGAGAGGGAGAGATGGAGAGAGAGAGAGTGAAGGGAGAGAGAGTGAGAGGCGAGAGAGAGAGAGATGGAGAGAGACACAGTGAGGGGAGAGGGAGAGAGACAGTGAGGGGAGAGGGAGAGAGACAGTGAGGGGAGAGGGAGAGACACAGTGAGGGGAGAGGAGAGAGACACAGTGAGGGGAGAGGGAGAGAGACAGTGAGGGGAGGGGGAGAGAGACAGTGAGGGGGAGGGAGAGAGACAGTGAGAGGGAGGGAGAGACACAGTGAGGGGAGAGGAGAGAGAGTGAGGGGAGAGGAGAGAGACACAGTGAGGCGAGAGGGAGAGACACAGTGAGGGGGAGAGGGAGTGAGGGGAGAGGGAGAGAGGACAGTGAGGGGAGAGAGAGAGAGACAGTGAGGGGAGAGGGAGAGACACAGTGAGGGGGAGAGGAGAGAGACACAGTGAGGGGAGAGGAGAGAGACACAGTGAGGGAGAGGGAGAGACACAGTGAGGGGAGAGGAGAGAGACACAGTGAGGCGAGAGGGAGAGAGACACAGTGAGGGGAGAGGGAGAGAGACACAGTGAGGCGAGAGGGAGAGAGACACAGTGAGGGGAGAGGGAGAGACACAGTGAGGGGAGGGAGAGAGACACAGTGAGGGGAGAGGGAGAGAGACAGTGAGGGGAGAGGAGAGAGACACAGTGAGGGGAGAGGGAGAGAGACAGTGAGGGGAGAGGAGAGAGACAGTGAGGGGAGAGGGAGAGAGACACAGTGAGGGGAGAGATGGAGAGAGACAGTGAGGGGAGAGAGGGAGAGAGACAGTGAGGGGAGAGAGAGAGAGACACAGTGAGGGGAGAGGGAGAGACACAGTGAGGGGAGAGATGGAGAGAGACAGTGAGGGGAGAGGGAGAGAGACAGTGAGGGGAGAGATGGAGAGAGACAGTGAGGGGAGAGAGGGAGAGAGACAGTGAGGGGAGAGATGGAGAGAGACACAGTGAGGGGAGAGGAGAGACACAGTGAGGGGAGAGGGAGAGAGACAGTGAGGGGAGAGGGAGAGAGACAGTGAGGGGAGAGGAGAGACACAGTGAGGGGAGAGGGAGAGACACAGAGGGGAGAGAGACAGGAGACAACAGTGAGGGGGAGAGGAGAGAGACAGTGAGAGGAGAGAGACAGTGAGGGGGAGAGGGAGAGACACAGTGAGGGGAGAGGGAGAGACACAGTGAGGGGAGAGGAGAGAGACAGTGAGGGGAGAGATGGAGAGAGACAGTGAGGGGAGAGGGAGAGAGACAGTGAGGGGAGAGATGGAGAGAGACAGTGAGGGGAGAGATGGAGAGAGACAGTGAGGGGAGAGGAGAGAGACAGTGAGGGGAGAGATGGAGAGAGACAGTGAGGGGAGAGATGGAGAGAGACAGTGAGGGGAGAGATGGAGAGAGACAGTGAGGGGAGAGGAGAGAGACACAGTGAGGGGAGAGATGGAGAGAGACAGTGAGGGGAGAGATGGAGAGAGACAGTGAGGGGAGAGGGAGAGAGACAGTGAGGGGAGAGGGAGAGAGACAGTGAGGGGGAGAGGGAGAGAGACAGTGAGGGGAGAGGGAGAGAGACAGTGAGGGGAGAGGGAGAGAGACAGTGAGGGGAGAGAGGAGAGAGAGACAGTGAGGGGAGAGATGGAGAGAGACAGTGAGGGGAGAGGGAGAGAGACAGTGAGGGGAGAGGGAGAGAGACAGTGAGGGGAGAGGGAGAGAGACAGTGAGAGATGTGGAAAGTAAGTTTCATTACCTCATGCTCTCCAAGACAGGCCCTGCACAGAGAGGAAAAACGAGTTCAGTCTCTCCTCTCAATTCAAATTCAATTTAAGGGCTTTATTGGCATGGGAAACATATGTTAACATTGCCAAAGCAAGTGAAAAAGATAATAAACAAAAGTGAAATAACCAATAAATATTAACAGTAAACATTACACTCAGAAGTTTCAAAAGAATAAAGACATTTCAAATGTCATATTATGTCTATATACAGTGTTGTAACAATGTGCAAATAGTTAAAGTACAAAAGGGAAAATAAATTACATAAATATGGGTTGTATTTACAATGGTGTTTGTTCTTCACTGGTTGCCCTTTTCTTGTGGCAACAGGTCACAAATCTTGCAGCTGTGATGGCACACTGTGGTATTTCACCCAGTAGATAAGGGAGTTTATCAAAATTGGGTTTGTTTTCTAATTCTTTGTGGATCGCTGTAATTTGAGGGAAATGTGTGTCTCTAATATGGTCATACATTTGGCAGGAGGTTAGGAAGTGCAGCTCAGTTTCCACCTCATTTTGTGGGCAGTGTGCACATAGCCTGTCTTCTCTTGAAAGCCAGGTCTGCCTACGGCGGCCTTTCTCAATAGCAAGGCTATGCTCACTAAGTCTGTACATAGTCAAAGCTTTCCTTAAGTTTGGGTCAGTCACAGTGGTCAGGTATTCTGCCACTGTGTACTCTCTGTTTAGGGCCAAATAGCATTCTAGTTTGCTCTGTTTTTTTGTTAATTCTTTCCAATGTGTAAAGTAATTCTCTTTTTATTTTCTCATGATTTGGTTGGGTCTAATTGTGTTGCTGTCCTGGGGCTCTGTGGGGTCTGTTTGTGTTTGTGAACAGAGCCCCAGGACCAGCTTGCTTAGGGGACTCTTCTCCAGGTTCATCTCTCTGTAGGTGATGGCTTTGTTATGGAAGGTTTGGGAATCACTTCCTTTTAGGTGGTTGTAGAATTTAACGGCTCTTTTCTGGATTTTGATCATTAGCGGGTATCGGGCCTAATTCTGCTCTGCATGCATTATTTGGTGTTTTGCATTGTAGACGGAGGATGTTTTAGCAGAATTCTTCATGCAGAGTCTCAATTTGGTGTTTGTCCCATTTTGTGAATTCTTGGTTGGTGAGCGGACCCCAGACCTCAGAACCATAAAGGGCAATCGGTTCTATAACTGATTCAAGTATTTTTAGCCAGATCCTAATTGGTATGTCAGATTTTATGTTCCTTTTGATGGCATAGAAGGCCCTTCTTGCCTTGTCTCTCAGATCGTTCACAGCTTTGTGGAAGTTACCTGTGGCGCTGATGTTTAGGCCGAGGTATGTATAGTTTTTTGTGTGCTCTAGGGCAACGGTGTCTAGATGGAATTTGTATTTGTGGTCCTGGCAACTGGACCTTTTTTGGAACACCATTATTTTTGTCTTACTGAGATTTACTGTCAGGGCCCAGGTCTGACCGAATCTGTGCAGAAGATCTAGGTGCTGCTGTAGGCCCTCCTTGGTTGGGGACAGAAGCACCAAATCATCAGTGTTACGGATACAGGTATCCTGTGTCTTTTTCCTCTCCTTCTGTCCTGTATGTTCCTGATTGGTGGTCGTTGGGGTGTCTGCTGATTGCTGAGGTGGACCAATCAGTGGACATTCCTCTGCATTGCACCACCTGTTTCTGGTTTTTCAATCACACATCCCATTGTTTAAAAGCCGGTCATTTGTGTTTGTAGAGAGAGACTATTTTCCGTATGCGAGTATGGATACTGTGGTGTCCTGTGTTTTGTGTACTCACTCATTTGCTGGTTACTCTGTTTGGTAACTTTGTTGTGTGTTTCTGGGAAAAGGGGAGTTTAAGCAAGTTGCCCTTGGGCATACATTACCCGTAGGAAGAAAACTGTCTAAAAACACTAGTTAGACCTGAGCGGACCACCCACTGTAATATTTGTATGATTAGCAGTAGCTTAGCGGTTCTTGAGGCAGGTGTTTTACACTATTGTTTCATTTCTTGGGTCCTGCTCAGCCCTTTTTCCCAAACCTTTACCGTGTGTTCAAAAATAAACCTTTTATGTTTTGACGGTAGTTTAAGGTTGTCGTGTAGTTTTTGTTCTCACTGTTCCATGTCACGATTCTGATTTGCATGAATGATGTTACGGGTCCCACCCTAGACGTTTAAAGCCACGGGGTTCGTAACATAATGTGTCTCGTCAGCAAACAGAAGACATTTGACTTCAGATTCTAGTAGGGTGAGGCCGGGTGCTGCAGACTGTTCTAGTGCCCTCGCCAATTTCTTGATATATATGTTGAAGAGTGTGGGGCTTAAACTGCATCCCTGTCTCACCCCACGACCCTGTGGAAAGAAATGTGTGTGTTTTTTGCCAATTTTTACCACACACACTTGTTGTTTGTGTACATGGATTTTATAATGTCGTATGTTTTTCCCCCAACAACACCACTTTCCATCAATTTGTATAGCAGACCCTCATGCCAAATTGAGTCAAAAGCTTTTTTGAAATCAACAAAGCATGAGAATACTTTGCCTTTGTTTTGGTTTGTTTGTTTGTCAGTTAGGGTGAATACGTGGTCTGTCGTACGGTAATTTGGTAAAAAGCCAATTTGACATTTGCTCAGTACATTGTTTTCACTGAGGAAATGAACTAGTCTGCTGTTAATGATAATGCAGAGGATTTTCCCAAGGTTGCTGTTGACGCATATCCCACGGTAGTTATTGGGGTCAAATTTTTCTCCACTTTTGTGGATTGGGGTGATCAGTCCTTGGTTCCAAATATTGGGGAAGATGCCAGAGCTAAGGATGATGTTAAAGAGTTTAAGTATAGCCAATTGGAATTTGTGGTCTGTATATTTTATCATTTCATGTAGGATACCATCAACACCACAGGCCTTTTTGGGTTGGAGGGTTTGTATTTTGTTCTGTAGTTCATTCAATGTAATTGGAGAATCCAGTGGGTTCTGGTAGTCTTTAATAGCTGATTCTAAGATTTGTATTTGATCATGTATATGTTTTTGCTGTTTGTTCTTTGTTATAGGGCCAAAAAGATTGGAGAAGTGGTTTACCCATACATCTCCGTTTTGGATAGATAACTCTTCGTGTTGTTTGTTTAGTGATTTACAATCTTCCCAGAAGTGGTTAGAGTCTATGGGTTCTTCAATTACATTGAGCTGATTTCTGACATGCTGTTCCTTCTTTTTCCGTAGTGTATTTCTGTATTGTTTTAGTGATTCACCATAGTGAAGGCGTAGGCTCAGGTTTTCTGGGTCTCTATGTTTTTGGTTGGATAGGTTTCTCAATTTCTTTTAGGTTTTTGCATTCTTTATCAAACCATTTGTCATTGTTGTTACTTTTCTTCGGTTTTCTGTTAGAGGTTTTTAGATTTGATAGGGAAGCTGAGAGGTCAAATATACTGTTTAGGTTTTCTACTGCCAAATTTACACCTTCATTATTATTTTGTCCAGGAAGTTGTCTAAAGGGGATTGAATTTGTTGTTGCCTAATTGTTTTCTGGTAGGTTTCGACACTACTTTCCTTCCAGCTATAGCATTTCTTAATATTATTCAGTTCCTTTGGCTTTGATGCCTCAAGATTGAGTATTGCTCTGTTCAAGTAGACTGTGATTTTCTCTCTCTCTCTCTCTCTGCAGTGACGCAGTCTAGGATCATACCACACCAGCGTGACCCCCGCACCGGTGGCCAACAGTGACACACAGATCAGTGTGTTGCCAATGAAAGAATGGTGTGTTTTGGAGCTACACCACCCCACAACACACACACCACACCAGTTACTAGTTGAGTGTTTGCTTTCACATCAACTAACTTGGCTGCCTACTGCAGTGGTCTGGACACCACATGGTAGAAACAGTTAGCTTTGTTATGGTGTGTGTGTGTCTGTGAGTGTGTGTCTGTGACTGTGTGTGTGTGACTGTGTGTGTGTGTGTGTGTGTGTGTGTGTGACGTGTGTGTGTGTGGTGTGTGTGTGTGTGTGTGTGTGTGTGTGTGTGTGTGTGTGTGACTGTGTGTGTGTGTCTGTGACTGTGTGTGTGTGTGTGTGTGTGTGTGTGTGTGTGTGTGTGTGTGTGACTGTGTGTGTGTCTGTGACTGTGTGTGTGTGTGTGTGTGTGTGTGACATACGTGGGTATAGGGACCACACAGGGTGGGCAGGGGAGAGCTTTACGGACAAACGCTGGTTCTGACGACTGCTCCCATGGACCTGCTAGGACCTGCAAAACAACACACAGGGAGGGATGTAGGAGTCTAGTGTAAACATTCTGAATCAGCCCTTATATAACTAATGTAAGTAACTTATATAACTAAATGATATAGTCACAACACTAAGGCTGTGCCCTAACACAACTAGCACCCTATTATATATAGAGCACTATTTTAGAAAATACGGTGCCGTTTGGGATTTTACATAAATAATCAAAAATAACCACAAAGCCAGCCAAACACAATGACTGACGAACTAGACTGACAAACTAGACTGACGAACTAGACTGACGAACTAGACTGACGAACTAGACTGACGAACTAGACTGACGAACTAGACTGACGAACTAGACTGACGAACTAGACGGACGAACTAGACTGACGAACTAGACTGACGAACTAGACTGACGAACTAGACTGACGAACTAGACTGACGAACTAGACTGACGAACTAGACTGACGAACTAGAGAGAGATCAGGGAAAGAGGCCAATATGACTCAGATCTGTATCTGGTATTTTTTTTATCTCTGCTATAGCATCTATGAATAACATATGGCTGACTAGCAGTCTCCTGACAGATCTCACAACGCTCATATGATACAGCAATCTGATGCCCAACAGCAGAGTTGATGACCTGGCAATTCTGAAACTGTCCTGGCAGCAAGACTCACCCTGTCGCTGGTCTTCACCATAACTTGGTCATGGCAGGGTTGGGGACAGAGGTGTTGGCATCGTGGCAGAGCCAGGAGACAGGCCTGGTGACAGGGAGGGCAGGGACCAGGGTGGCAGCGATGGGTCTCTCTGCTGGGGTGGTGGCAGGACGGGGGAGACCTGGGAGGGGGGAGGGATGATCATATCTCAAAACAAATACAACAATGGAAATCACAACCAATATATCACAAAGTGTGTAGTGTGTGTGTATATATATATATATATATACATACACTACCAGTCAAAAGTTTGGACACACTTTCTCATTCAAGGGTTTTTCTTTATTTTTACTATTTTCTACACTGTAGAATAAAAGTGAAGACATCAAAACTATGAAATAACACATATGGAATCATGTAGTAACCCAAAAAAGTGTTAAATCAAAATGTGGCACCCTTTGCCTTGATGACAGCTTTACAAGGTCTCGGCCGCCCGGCCAAACAGAGCAATTGGGGGAGAAGGGCCTTGGTCAGGGCGGTGACCAAGAACCCAATGGTCACTGACAGAGCACCAGAGTTTCTCTGTGGAGAACCTTCCAGAAGGACAACCATCTTTGCAGCACTCCACCAATCAGGCCTTTATGGTAGAGTGACCAGACGGAAGCCACTCCTCAGTAAAAGGCACATGACAACCCACTTGGAGTTTGCCAAAAGGCACCTAAAGGACTCTCAGACCATGAGAAACAAGATTCTCTGGTCTGACAAAACCAAGATTGAACTCTTTGGCCTGAATGCCAAGCGTCATGTCTGGAGGAAACCTGGCACCATCCCTACGGTGAAGCATGGTGGTGGCAGCATCATGCTGTGGGGATGTTTTTCAGTGGCAAGGACTGGGAGACTAGTCAGGATCGAGGGAAAGATGAACGGCGCAAAGTACAGAGAGATCCTTGATGAAAACCTGCTCCAGAGCGCTCAGGACCTCAGACTGGGGCGAAGGTTCACCTTCCAACAGGACAACGACCCTAAGCACACAGCCAAGACAAAGCAGGAGTGGCTTCAGGACAAGTCTCTGAATGTCCTTGAGTGGCCCAGCCAGAGCCTGGACTTGAACCCGATCGAACATCTCTGGAGAGACATGAAAATAGTTGTGCAGCGACGCTCCCCATCCAACCTGACAAAGCTTGAGAGGATCTGCAGAGTGGAGTGAGAGAAACTCACCAAAAACAGGTGTGCCAAGCTTGTAGTGTCATACCCTAGAAGACTCGAGGCTGTAATCGCTGCCAAAGGTGCTTCAACAAAGTACTGAGTAAAGGGTCTGAATACTTATGTAATATTTAAATGTTTTTTACATTTGCAAAAATGTATAAAAACCTGTTTTTGCTTTGTCATTATGGGGTATTGTGTGTAGATTGATAAGGGGTAGGGGAAAAATGCCTACATTTTAGAAAAAGGTTGTAACGTAACAAAATATGGAAAAGTCACAGGGTCTGAATACTTTCCGAATGCACTGTCTGTATGTACAGCACCAGTCTTTTGGCAATATCTTCAGAACGTGTGTGTCGTCCTGTGTGTGTCGTCCTGTGTGTGTGTGTGTGTCGTCCTGTGTGTGTGTGTGTGTGTCGTCCTGTGTGTGTGTGTGTGTGTGTGTGTCGTCCTGTGTGTGTGTGTGTGTGTGTCCTGTGTGTGTGTGTGTGTGTCGTCCTGTGTGTGTGTGTGTGTGTGTGTGTGTCCTGTGTGTGTGTGTGTGTCGTCCTGTGTGTGTGTGTGTGTGTCGTCCTGTGTGTGTGTGTGTGTGTGTCGTCCTGTGTGTGTGTGTGTGTCGTCCTGTGTGTGTGTGTGTGTGTGTGGTGTGTCGTCCTGTGTGTGTGTGTGTGTGTGTGTCGTCCTGTGTGTGTGTGTGGTCCAGTGTGTCCAGTGTGTGTGTGTGTGTCCTGTGTGTGTGTGTGTCGGTGTGTGTGTGTGTGTCCTGTGTGTGTGTGTGTGTCGTCCTGTGTGTGTGTGTGTCGTCCTGTGTGTGAGATACGTCGTGTGTGTCCTCCTGTGTGTGTGTGTGTGTGTGTGTCGTGTGTGTGTGTGTGTGTCGTCCTGTGTGTGTGTGTGTGTGTCGTCCTGTGTGTGTGTGTGTCGTCCTGTGTGTGTGTGTGGTGTGTGTGTGTCCCTGTGTGTGTGTGTGGTGTCGTGTGTGTGTGTGTGTCGTCCTGTGTGTGTGTGTGTGTGTCGTCCTGTGTGTGTGTGTGTGTCGTCCTGTGTGTGTGTGTGTCGTCCTGTGTGTGTGTGTGTGTGTGTGGTGTCGTCCTGTGTGTGTGTGTGTGTGTGTCCTGTGTGTGTGTGTGTGTCGTCCTGTGTGTGTGTGTGTGTCGTCCTGTGTGTGTGTGTGTCCTGTGTGTGTGAGTTGTCGTCCTGTGTGTGTGTCGTCCTGTGTGTGTGTGTGTCGTCCTGTGTGTGTGTGTGTCGTCCTGTGTGTGTGTGTGTCGTCCAGTGTGTGTGTGTGTCGTCCTGTGTGTGTGTGTGTCGTCCTGTGTGTGTGTGGTGTTGTCGTCCTGTGTGTGTGTGTGTCGTCCTGTGTGTGTGTGTGTGTCGTCCTGTGTGTGTGTGTGTGTGTGTGTCGTCCTGTGTGGTGTGTGTGTCGTCCTGTGTGTGTGTGTGTGTGTGTGTGTCCTGTCCCTGTGTGTGTGTGTGTGTGTCGTCCTGTGTGTGTGTGTGTGTTACCTGCACAGTTCTTTACAGCGTGGCGGCTTGGTACTCCTCTCCCTCCCACAGGGAACCGTCAGAGAGGTGGAGCCACACACACACTTTACCTCCACAGTCTCTGGACAGGGGTAGCAGCTACCTGTAACAAACACACAATTTACCTCCACAACAGGGTAGCAGCTACCTGTAAACAAACACATTCAACACACACACTTTACCTCCACAGTCTCTGGACAGGGGTAGCAGCTACCTGTAACACACACATTCAACACACACACTTTACCTCCACAGTCTCTGGACAGGGGTAGCAGCTACCTGTAACACACACATTCAACACACACACTTTACCTCCACAGTCTCTGGACAGGGGTAGCAGCTACCTGTAACAAACACATTCAACACACACACTTTACCTCCACAGTCTCTGGACAGGGGTAGCAGCTACCTGTAACAAACACATTCAACACACACACTTTACCTCCACAGTCTCTGGACAGGGGTAGCAGCTACCTGTAACAAACACATTCAACACACACACTTTACCTCCACAGTCTCTGGACAGGGGTAGCAGCTACCTGTAACACACACATTCAACACACACACTTTACCTCCACAGTCTCTGGACAGGGGTAGCAGCTACCTGTAACAAACACATTCAACACACACACTTTACCTCCACAGTCTCTGGACAGGGGTAGCAGCTACCTGTAACACACACATTCAACACACACACTTTACCTCCACAGTCTCTGGACAGGGGTAGCAGCTACCTGTAACAAACACATTCAACACACACACTTTACCTCCACAGTCTCTGGACAGGGGTAGCAGCTACCTGTAACACACACATTCAACACACACACTTTACCTCCAGTCTCTGGACAGGGGGTAGCAGCTACCTGTAACAAACACATTCAACACACACACACACTTTACCTCCACAGTCTCTGGACAGGGGTAGCAGCTACCTGTAACACACACATTCAACACACACACTTTACCTCCACAGTCTCTGGACAGGGGTAGCAGCTACCTGTAACACACACATTCAACACGGAAAGCGGAAATCTATTTGGGGAATAATAAATTAACATATAGCAAGTGATTCTTGAAGTACAGAAGTTAGAAATGTCTCATGAGCTTAGTTCAACTAAAATATAACCTTGTTTTACTCATTTGTTTGTAAAGAAACACTGTATAACCTGAAAATAAAACATGGTTAGAACTATCATGGATGGCCATTCCTTTCCTCCACAGGGTTAACCCTAACCCTAACTATCATGGATGGCCATTCCTTTCCTCCACAGGGTTAACCCTAACCCTAACTATCATGGATGGCCATTCCTTTCCTCCACAGGGTTAACCCTAACCCTAACTATCATGGATGATGGTTAACCCTATTCCTTCCTTTCCTCCACAGGGTTAACCCTAACCCTAACTATCATGGATGGCCATTCCTTTCCTCCACAGGGTTAACCCTAACCCTAACTATCATGGATGGCCATTCCTTTCCTCCACAGGGTTAACCCTAACCCTAACTATCATGGATGGCCATTCCTTTCCTCCACAGGGTTAACCCTAACCCTAACTATCATGGATGGCCATTCCTTTCCCTCCACAGGGTTAACCCTAACCCTAACTATCATGGATGGCCATTCCTTCCTCCACAGGGTTAACCCTAAACCAACTATCATGGGGCCATTCCTTTCCCCCTAACCCTAACTATCATGGATGGCCATTCCTTTCCTCCACAGGGGATGGCCATTAACCCTAACCCTAACTATCATGGATGGCCATTCCTTTCCTCCACAGGGTTAACCCTAACCCTAACTATCATGGATGGCCATTCCTTTCCTCCACAGGGTTAACCCTAACCCTAACTATCATGGATGGCCATTCCTTTCCTCCACAGGGTTAACCCTAACCCTAACTATCATGGATGGCCATTCCTTTCCTCCACAGGGTTAACCCTAACCCTAACTATCATGGATGGCCATTCCTTTCCTCCACAGGGTTAACCCTAACCCTAACTATCATGGATGGCCATTCCTTTAACCTCCACAGGGTTAACCCTAACCCTAACACATAGAGCTATCATGGATGGAGGCTCATTGGTCATTCAACTGAGCTTTCCTCCACAGGGTTAACCCTAAGTTAGTATACACCTAACTATCATTAGTTAGGATGGCCATGATCCTTTCCTCCACAGGGATGGTGTTAACCCTAACCCTAACTTATCATGGATGGCCTGATTCCTTGATGGTCCTCCACAGGGGTTAACCCTAACCCTAACTGATCATGGATGGTCATTCCTTTCCTCACACAGCCCCTGTATACATTTCTCACATCCTGAGCTGATGAACCAAAACAGTGGTGGGGGGCTTGGTGTTTTTGTTTGAAAGTTAGTATACTGCAGATTACCCCTGATGGTGTTAGTTAGTATACATCTCAAGCTGGGTGTTAGTTAGTATACACTGTTAGTTAGTATACACAGAGCTGATGGTGTTAGTTAGTATACACAGAGCTGATGGTGTTAGTTAGTATACACAGAGCTGATGGTGTTAGTTAGTATACACAGAGCTGATGGAGCTGTTGTTAGTTAGTATACACTGAGCTGATGGTGTTAGTTAGTATACACTGAGCTGATGGTGTTAGTTAGTATACACAGAGCTGATGGTGTTAGTTAGTATACACAGAGCTGATGGTGTTAGTTAGTATACACAGAGCTGATGGTGTTAGTTAGTATACACAGAGCTGATGGTGTTAGTTAGTATACACAGAGCTGATGGTGTTAGTAGTATACACAGAGCTGATGGTGTTAGTATACACAGAGCTGATGGTGTTAGTTAGTATACACTGAGCTGAGCTGATGGTGTTAGTTAGTATACACGAGATTAGTATATACACTGACTGAGCTGATGGAGCTGATGGTGTTAGTTAGTATACACTGAGCTGATGGTGTTAGTTAGTATACACTGAGCTGATGGTGTTAGTTAGTATACACTGAGCTGATGGTGTATACAGTTAGTATACACTGAGCTGATGGTGTTAGTTAGTATAGTATACACTGAGCTGATGGTGTTAGTTAGTATACACTGAGCACTGAGCTGATGGTGTTAGTATACACTGAGCTGATGGTGTTAGTATATACACTGACTGATGGTGTTAGCTGAGCTGGTGTGTAGTTAGTATACACTGAGCTGATGGTGTTAGTTAGTATACACTGAGCTGATGGTGTTAGTTAGTATACACTGAGCTGATGGTGTTAGTTAGTATACACTGAGCTGATGGTGTTAGTATACACTGAGCTGATGGTGTTAGTATACACTGAGCTGATGGTGTTAGTTAGTATACACTGAGCTGATGGTGTTAGTTAGTATACACTGAGGTGTGATGGTGTTGTAGTTAGTATACACTGAGCTGATGGTGTTAGTTAGTATACACTGAGCTGATGGGTGTTAGTTAGTATACACTGAGCTGATGGTGTAGTAGAGCTTGGTGTTAGTAGTATACACTGAGCTGAGTATGGAGTTGAGTTAGTTAGTACACTGAGCTGATGGTGTTAGTTAGTATACACTGAGCTGATGGTGTTAGTTAGTATACACTGAGCTGATGGTGTTAGTTAGTATACACTGAGCTGATGGTGTTAGTTAGTATACACTGAGCTGATGGTGTTAGTATACACTGAGCTGATGGTGTTAGTTAGTATACACTGAGCTGATGGTGTTAGTTAGTATACACTGAGCTGATGGTGTTAGTTAGTATACACACTGATGGTGTGATGGTGTTAGTGTATATACACTGAGCTGATGGTGTTAGAGCTGATGGTGTTAGTATACACTGAGCTGATGGTGTTACACTGAGCTGATGGTGTTAGTATACACTGAGCTGATGATGGTGTTAGTTAGTATACACTGACTGATGGTGTTAGTTAGTATACACTGAGCTGATGGTGTTAGTTAGTATACACTGAGCTATGGGTGTTAGTTAGTATACACTGAGCTGATGGTGTTGTAGTATAGTATACCTGGATACACGATGGATGCTGTTAGTTAGTATACACTGAGCTGATGGTGTTAGTTATATACACACTGAGCTTAGTTAGTGGCTGATGGTTTAGTTAGTATACACTGAGCTGATGGTGTTAGTAGTTAGTATACACTGAGCTGATGGTGTTAGTTAGTATACACTGAGCTGATGGTGTTAGTTAGTATACACTGAGCTGATGGTGTTAGTTAGTATACACTGAGCTGATGGTGTTAGTTAGTATACACTGAGCTGATGGTGTTAGTTAGTATACACTGAGCTGATGGTGTTAGTTAGTATACACTGAGCTGAGCTGATGTATGTGATGGTGTTAGTTAGTATACACTGAGCTGATGGTGTTAGTTAGTATACACTGAGCTGATGGTGAGCTGATGGTTTTAGTACACTGACACTGAGCTGATGGTGTTAGTTAGTATACACTGAGCTGATGGTGTTGTTAGTTAGTATACACTGAGCTGATGAGTTAGTATACACTGAGCTGATGGTGTTAGTTAGTATACACTGAGCTGATGGTGTTAGTTAGTATACACTGAGCTGATGTTAGTTAGTATTAGTTAGTATACACTGAGCTGATGGTGTTAGTTAGTATACACTGAGGTGTTAGTTAGTATACACTGAGCTGATGGTGTTAGTTAGTATACACTGAGCTGATGTGTTAGTATACACTGAGCTGATGGTGTTAGTAGTATACACTGAGCTGATGGTGTTAGTTAGTATACACTGAGCTGATGGTGTTAGTTAGTTAGTATACACAGAGCTGATGGTGTTAGTTAGTATACACTGAGCTGATGGTGTTAGTCAAGATACACATTCCAGCCACCCAAGTCAGACTGTTCTCTCTGCTACCACACGGCCAGTGGTACCGGAGCACCAAGTCTGGGACCAAAAGGCTCCTGAACAGCTTCTACCCCCAAGCCATAAAACTGCTGAACAGTTAATCGAATGGCTACCCGGACTATTTTCATTGACCCCCTTATTTTATGAAATATATATATTTATTTATTTTTACTGACTCTTGCACAGCTCGATGTACACACACTGGACTCTACCCCCACACTACACTGACACTCCAACACACACACACACACGCATATGGACTACACACACACACACACACACACTCCTAAACACTCATCACATACGCTGCTGCTACTCTGTTTATTATCAATGCATTACATCCTACAACACCATATGGACAAAAGTATGTGGACACCCCTTCAAATAAGTGGATTCGACTATTTTCAGCCACACCCGAGCACACATCCATGCATTCTCCATAAACAAACATTGGCAGTAGAACGGCCTTACTGAAGAGCTCAGTGACTTTCAACGTGGCACCGTCATAGGATGCCACCTTTCCAACAAGTCAGTTCGTCAAATTTCTTCCCTGCTAGAGCTGCCCCGGTCAACTATAAGGGCTGTTATTGTGAAGTGGAAACGTCTAGGAGCAACAACGGCTCAGCCGCGAAGTGGTAGGCCACACAAGCTCACAGAACGGGACCGCAGAGTGCTGAAGCGCGTAGCGTGTAAAAATGGTCTGTCCTCGGTTGCAACACTCACTACCGAGTTCCAAACTGCCTTTGGACGCAACGTCAGCACAAGAACTGTTCGTCGGGAGCTTCATGAAATGGGTCTCCATTTCCATGGCCGAGCAGCCGCACACAAGCCTAAGATCACCATGCGCAATGCCAAGTGTAGGCTGGAGTGGTGTAAAGCTCGCCGCCATTGGACTCTGGAGCAGTGGAAACGCGTTCTCTGGAGTGATGAATCACGCTTCTCCATCTGGCAGTCCGATGGACAAATCTGGGTTTGGCGGATGCCAGGAGAACGCTACCAGCCAGAATGCATTGTGCCAACTGGAAAGTTTGTCCATGCAGCAATGTTCCAACAAAAGCCTTCCCAGAAGAGTGGAGGCTGTTATAACAGAAAAGGGGGGACCAACTCCATTTTATGCCCATGATTTTGGAATGAGATGTTGGGACGAGCAGGTGTCCACATACTTTTGGTCATGGAGTGTATTACCTCAATTACCTCGACTAAACCGTACTCCTGCACATGGACTCGGTACCGGTACCCGTTGTATATAGCCTCATTATTGTTATTTTATTGTTACTATTTTTACTTTAGTATATTTAGTAATAATTTTCTTTACTATTTCTTAAAACTGCATTGTTGGTTAAGGGCTTGTAAGTAAGCATTTCACTGTAAGGTCTACATGTGACAAATACAATGTGATTTGATATTAAAGCAGTCAAAATGACTCGTCATGAAGGCCAGATTGACCTTACAGAGTTCCATTGTCCCCCTCAACAATAGTTTTCTAAAAACAACCTTTGGAACCACAGTGTGTGTGTTTCTGATTGTGTGTGTGTGTGTGTGTGTGTGTGTGTGTTTCTGATTGTGTGTGTGTGTGTGTGTGTGTGTGTGTGTGTGTGTGTGTGTGTGTGTGTGTGTGTGTGTCCTTTCCACTCCATCAGTATATATGATTGACCTATCACCATCAGCTAAACTGATAACCTATCCTCTCCGTGTCCCATCCAAACCTTTTCCCCAGGCGGCAAGGCGCCCGCCCAAAGGTCAGCCAATGAGAACAGAGACGAGGAGTGTGAATAAATTATCACTGTTCTGCCCGCTCGCCTGTTATCAGCCAATCAGGTCACAGCACAGGAAACAATAAATTAATTATACAAGAGACACAGGAGAGGAAGTAGGGGCCACACACACACCACGTACGGTCTGAGGACTACACACCACGTACGGTCTGAGGACTACACACCACGTACGGTCTGAGGACTACACACCACGTACGGTCTGAGGACTACACACCACGTACGGTCTGAGGACTACACACCACGTACGGTCTGAGGACTACACACCACGTACGGTCTGAGGACTACACACCACGTACGGTCTGAGGACTACACACCACGTACGGTCTGAGGACTACACACCACGTACGGTCTGAGGACTACACACCACGTACGGTCTGAGGACTACACACCACGTACGGTCTGAGGACTACACACCACGTACGGTCTGAGGACTACACACCACGTACGGTCTGAGGTCTACATCAGACAGATGTGAATAGACTCAGCGTCTACATCAGACAGATGGGAATAGACTCAGCGTCTACATCAGACAGATGGGAATAGACTCAGCGTCTACATCAGTGGGAATAGACTCAGCGTCTACATCAGACAGATGGGAATAGACTCAGCGTCTACATCAGACAGATGGGAATAGACTCAGCGTCTACATCAGACAGATGGGAATAGACTCAGCGTCTACATCAGACAGATGTGAATAGACTCAGCGTCTACATCAGACAGATGTGAATAGACTCACAGCATTACATCCTACCACACACACACACAGCATTACATCCTACAACACACACACACAGCATTACATCCTACCACACACACACACACACACACACAGCATTACATCCTACAACACACTACACACACACAGCATTACATCCTACAACACACACACACACACACACAGCATTACATCCTACAACACACACACACACACACACACACAGCATTACATCCTACAACACACTACACACACAGCATTACATCCTACCACACACACACACAGCATTACATCCTACCACACACACACACAGCATTACATCCTACAACACACACACACTACACACAGCATTACATCCTACCACACACACACACAGCATGACATCCTACAACACACACACACACACACAGCATTACATCCTACAACACACACACACTACACACAGCATTACATCCTACAACACACACACACTACACACAGCATTACATCCTACCACACACACACACAGCATTACATCCTACAACACACACACAGCATTACATCCTACCACACACACACACAGCATTACATCCTACAACACACACACACTACACACAGCATTACATCCTACCACACACACACACAGCATGACATCCTACAACACACACACACACACACACAGCATTACATCCTACAACACACACACACTACACACAGCATTACATCCTACAACACACACACACACACACACAGCATTACATCCTACCACACACACACACAGCATGACATCCTACAACACACACACACACACACAGCATTACATCCTACAACACACACACACTACACACAGCATTACATCCTACAACACACACACACTACACACAGCATTACATCCTACCACACACACACACAGCATTACATCCTACAACACACACACACACACACACAGCATTACATCCTACATCACACAGGGCATTGACTATTTAACCCAGTAGCGTTGGTAAGCTGTAGAATATTCCATTATTTGACCTTTAACCCCTGTCTGTTATGCGTCTCTCTTGACCAATCACACCATCACACTGTGTCTAACATGCTGTTTGTGTTACCTTGGTGGCAGACGGAGGGACATTTGTGGTTTCGGCAGCCCAGCGATCGTCCACAGCTCTGGTCACATGGTGGGCAGTTACCAGAGCAGCACTGTCAACACAGGACCCACTGCATTATGGGAAACGTAGTCTTTGAACCGACTTCCGCCAAACCACAACAGAACTCAGAACTCAGGGGTTAGAACTCAGGGGTTAGAACTCAGGGGTTAGAACTCAGGGGTTAGAACTCAGGGGTTAGAACTCAGAGCTCACCTTCCTCCTGCACTGATGCCGTGAACAGCCTCTGGTTTTGGGACATTTAGACTCACACAGGTACTCCTTGTGACACGGCATGACACGCGTGTACTTCCCACAACGACACTGTTTCTCTACCTCCTGGAGGGGGGGGGGGGGGGGGGATAGAGAGGAGAGAGAGGAGAGAGGGAATATAAGAGAGAAGATGAGAGAGAGAAGAGAGGTTAGTGAAATACCACCATTTGTCATTTAGCTGTAATACACCCCCCCTAGTGGTGAGAATGAAATAAAGATACTTTTTGTTTTGTGTTGCTCGGTTGGTTGGTAGGATGGATGGATGGAGAGAATATGGGTGTGTGTGTTTTAACCGTGTGTACCTGTCTGCAGGTTTCACAGGCCCCTCTATGGCACCTCATGGAACAGGTGTGTAAGCCACATTCCATCACCTTGTCACAGGTGTCACCACAGGTAGGGACATCCTCAGTACAGGGGAGAGAACACTCTGGAAGAAAGAGAGAGAGAGAGACAGAGACAGACAGAGACAGACAGAGACAGAGACAGAGACAGAGAGAGAGAGAGAGAGAGAGAGAGAGAGAGAGAGAGAGAGAGAGAGAGAGAGAGAGAGAGAGAGAGAGAGAGAGAGAGAGAGAGAGAGTCAGAGACGAGAGTACAGCGATTGTAAGACACTGAAAAAAGGTGAAGAAAGGTGTGCGTGTGCTCTTACTTGACTTGCCGCAGGGACAGGCTCTGTTGCCAGATCGAGGACAAGCCCCACACAGACCTGAATGACACGTTCTCTCACATGTATGATTACCACAGGAGAGAGGAAGACCACAGAGCTAGAGAGGGAGAGAGAGGGAGGGAGAGAGAGAGAGAGAGAGAGAGAGAGAGAGAGAGAGAGAGAGAGAGAGAGACACAGAGAGAGAGAGACACACAGAGAGAGAGAGAGAGAGAGAGAGAGAGAGAGAGAGAGAGAGAGAGAGAGAGAGAGAGAGACAGAGAGACAGAGAGACAGAGAGACAGAGAGACAGAGAGACAGAGAGACAGAGAGACAGAGAGACAGAGAGACAGGAGAGACAGGAGAGACGGGAGAGAGGGGAGAGAGGGGAGAGAGAGACAGAGAGAGACAGAGAGAGACAGAGAGAGACAGAGAGAGACAGAGAGACAGAGAGACAGGAGAGACAGGAGAGACGGAGAGAGGGGAGGAGAGGGAGAGAGAGACAGAGAGAGACAGAGAGAGACAGAGAGACAGAGAGACAGAGAGAGAGAGAGACAGAGAGAGACAGAGAGAGAGAGAGAGAGAGAGAGAGAGAGAGAGAGACAGAGAGAGAGAGAGAGAGAGAGAGAGAGAGAGACAGAGAGAGAGAGAGACAGAGAGAGAGACATAATTATTTTCGCAACGTCGTGGTGTGAGACAAGGCTGCAGTTTGAGTCCAAACCTTTTCAACATTTATATCAATGAATTAGCAGACATGTTGGACCATTCTCCAGCCCCAGGACTCACACTATTTGACACAGAGGTAAAATACCTTCTATATGCTGATGATTTAGTTATTCTATCACAAACCAAAGAAGGTCTTCAACAGAACCTTAACATTCTAGAGCAATATTGCCATAATTGGGCACCGTCAGTAAATTTCAAAGAAACAAAAATCATGATTTTCCATAAATAAACCAGATGTCAGAAACACAAATATAAATTAAGCTTAAACACCATAATTGAACACACCAAAAATTACTCATACCTTGGTCTGACCATATCTGCATCGGGAAACTTTAATATGGCAGTGAATGCACTCAAAGAAAAAGCCTGCAGAGCATTGTATTCAATAATAATGACATTATTCAAAATCAACATCCCAATTAGAATTTGGACCAAAATATTTGACAGCATAATCCTACCAATAGCTCTTTACGGAAATGAGGTTTGGGGGCCACTCAATAAATTGGACTTGAAAATGTGGGACAAACATCCAAATGAAGCCCTACATGCAGAATTCTGTCTGAAAAAAGTCCAAAAAAATACACCAACTAATGCATGTAGGGCAGAATATCAAATATTTTGGCTACACTTAAATTCAAGTCCAAATTCAAGTCTCCAATTTAAAGCACTTCAAACCCAAGAGCTGAGCCCAGAAACGAGCCCTCTCAGTCAGCTGGTGTTGGACCGAACCAACCAAGCTGACACCAGCACTGCTTCAAAATAAATAATTCCAATGAACAAAATCATGAACCAATCAAAGGACTCATATTTACAACATTACTATTATTACTATTATTATTATTGTTGTGATTATTATTGTGAATAGTAGTGGTACGGGCAGTTTAATGATGGTGGTGGTGGTAGTAGTAGTAATGATGATGGTAGTAGGGGTGATGGTAATGATAGCAGTTTAATGATGGTGGTAGTAGTAGTAGTAGTAATGATGATGGTAGTAGGGGTGATGGTAATGATAGCAGTTTAATGATGGTGGTGGTGTAGTAGTAGTAGTAATGATGATGGTAGTAGGGTGATGGTAATGATAGCAGTTTAATGATGGTGGTAGTAGTATTAGATGGTGAGTAGGGGTGATGGTAATGATATCAGTTTAATGATGGTGGTGGTAGTAGTAGTAGTGATGATGGTGGTAGTAGGGGTGATGGTAATGATGGCAGTTTAATGATGGTGGTGTGGTAGTAGTAGTAATAATGATGATGGTAGTAGGGGTGATGGTAATGATAGCAGTTTAATGGTGGTGGTGGTGGTAGTAGTAGTAGTAATGATGATGGTAGTAGTAGGGGTGATGGTAATGATATCAGTTTAATGATGATGGTGGTGGTAGTAGTAGTAGTAATGATGATGGTAGTAGGGGTGATGGTAATGATAGCAGTTTAATGATGGTGGTGGTAGTAGTAGTAGTAATGATGATGGTAGTAGGGGTGATGGTAATGATAGCAGTTTAATGATGGTGGTGGTAGTAGTAGTAGTAGTAATGATGATGGTAGTAGGGGTGATGGTAATGATAGCAGTTTAATGATGGTGGTGGTAGTAGTAGTAGTAGTAATGATGATGGTAGTAGGGGTGATGGTAATGATAGCAGTTTAATGATGGTGGTAGTAGTAGTAGTAGTAATGATGATGGTAGTAGGGGTGATGGTAATGATAGCAGTTTAATGATGGTGGTGGTAGTAGTAGTAGTAATGATGATGGTAGTAGGGGTGATGGTAATGATATCAGTTTAATGATGGTGGTAGTAGTAGTAGTAGTAATGATGATGGTAGTAGGGTGATGGTAATGATAGCAGTTTAATGATGGTGGTGGTAGTAGTAGTAGTAATGATGATGGTAGTAGGGGTGATGGTAATGATAGCAGTTTAATGATGGTGGTGGTAGTAGTAGTAGTAGTAGTAGTAGTAATGATGATGGTAGTAGGGGTGATGGTAATGATAGCAGTTTAATGATGGTGGTGGTAGTAGTAGTAGTAGTAGTAATGATGATGGTAGTAGGGGTGATGGTAATGATAGCAGTTTAATGATGGTGGTGGTAGTAGTAGTAGTAGTAATGATGATGGTAGTAGGGGTGATGGTAATGATATCAGTTTAATGATGGTGGTGGTAGTAGTGATAGTAATGATGATGGTAGTAGGGGTGATGGTAATGATAGCAGTTTAATGATGGTGGTGGTAGTAGTAGTAGTAGTGATGATGATGGTAGTAGGGGTGATGGTAATGATAGCAGTTTAATGATGGTGGTGGTAGTAGTAGTAGTAATGATGATGGTAGTAGGGGTGATGGTAATGATAGCAGTTTAATGATGGTGGTGGTAGTAGTAGTAGTAATGATGATGGTAGTAGGGGTGATGGTAATGATATCAGTTTAATGATGGTGGTGGTAGTAGATGATGGTAGTAGGGGGGTGATGGTAATGATAGCAGTTTAATGTGGTAGTAGTAGTAGTAGTAGTGGTAATGATGATGGTAGTAGGGGTGATGGTAAATGATAGCAGTTTAATGATGGTGGTGGTAGTAGTAGTAGTAATGATGATGGTAGTAGGGGTGATGGTAATGATAGCAGTTTAATGATGGTGGTGGTAGTAGTAGTAGTAATGATGATGGTAGTAGGGGTGATGGTAATGATAGCAGTTTAATGATGGTGGTGGTAGTAGTAGTAGTAGTAATGATGATGGTAGTAGGGGTGATGGTAATGATAGCAGTTTAATGATGTGGTGGTAGTAGTAGTAGTGATGATGATGTAGTAGGGGTGATGGTAATGATAGCAGTTTAATGATGGTGGTAGTAGTAGTAATGATGATGGTAGTAGGGGTGATGGTAATGATAGCAGTTTAATGATGGTGGTGGTAGTAGTAGTAGTAATGATGATGGTAGTAGGGGTGATGGTAATGATAGCAGTTTAATGATGGTGGTGGTAGTAGTAGTAGTAATGATGATGATGGTAGTAGGGGTGATGGTAATGATAGCAGTTTAATGATGGTGGTGGTAGTAGTAGTAGTAATGATGATGGTAGTAGGGGTGATGGTAATGATAGCAGTTTAATGATGGTGGTGGTAGTAGTAGTAGTAATGATGATGATAGTAGTAGGGGTGATGGTAATGATAGCAGTTTAATGATGGTGGTGGTAGTAGTAGTAGTAGTAAGTAGTGATGATGGTAGTAGGGGTGATGGTAATGATAGCAGTTTAATGATGGTGGTGGTAGTAGTAGTAGTAATGATGATGGTAGTAGGGGTGATGGTAATGATAGCAGTTTAATGATGGTGGTGGTAGTAGTAGTAGTAGTAATGATGATGGTAGTAGGGGTGATGGTAATGATAGCAGTTTAATGATGGTGGTGGTAGTAGTAGTAGTAATGATGATGGTAGTAGGGGGTGATGGTAATGATAGCAGTTTAATGATGGTGGTGGTAGTAGTAGTAGTAATGATGATGGTAGTAGGGGTGATGGTAATGATAGCAGTTTAATGATGGTGGTGGTAGTAGTAGTAGTAGTAGTAATGATGATGGTAGTAGGGGTGATGGTAATGATAGCAGTTTAATGATGGTGGTAGTAGTAGTAGTAGTAGTAATGATGATGGTAGTAGGGGTGATGGTAATGATAGCAGTTTAATGATGGTGGTGGTAGTAGTAGTAGTAATGATGATGGTAGTAGGGGTGATGGTAATGGTAGTAGTTTAATGATGGTGGTGGTAGTAGTAGTAGTAATGATGATGGTAGTAGGGGTGATGGTAATGATAGCAGTTTAATGATGGTGGTGGTAGTAGTAGTAGGAATGATGATGGTAGTAGGGGTGATGGTAATGATAGCAGTTTAATGATGGTGGTGGTAGTAGTAGTAGTAATGATGATGGTAGTAGGGGTGATGGTAATGATAGCAGTTTAATGATGGTGGTGGTAGTAGTAGTAGTAATGATGATGATGGTAGTAGGGGTGATGGTAATGATAGCAGTTTAATGATGGTGGTGGTAGTAGTAGTAGTAGTAATGATGATGGTAGTAGGGGTGATGGTAATGATAGCAGTTTAATGATGGTGGTGGTAGTAGTAGTAGTAATGATGATGGTAGTAGGGGTGATGGTAATGATAGCAGTTTAATGATGGTGGTGGTAGTAGTAGTAGTAGTAGTAATGATGATGGTAGTAGGGGGTGATGGTAATGATAGCAGTTTAATGATGGTGGTAGTAGTAGTAGTAGTAATGATGATGGTAGTAGGGGTGATGGTAATGATAGCAGTTTAATGATGGGTGTAGTAGTAGTAGTAGTAGTAATGATGATGGTAGTAGGGGTGATGGTAATGATAGGGGTGTTTAATGATGCATTTAAGTGTGGTAGTAGTAGTAGTAATGATGATGGTAGTAGGGGTGATGGTAATGATAGCAGTTTAATGATGGTGGTGGTAGTAGTAGTAGTAGTAATGATGATGGTAGTAGGGGTGATGGTAATGATAGCAGTTTAATGATGGTGGTGGTAGTAGTAGTAGTAATGATGATGGTAGTAGGGGTGATGGTAATGATAGCAGTTTAATGATGGTGGTGGTAGTAGTAGTAGTAGTAGTAATGATGATGGTAGTAGGGGTGATGGTAATGATAGCAGTTTAATGATGGTGGTGGTGTAGTAGTAGTAGTATGATGATGGTAGTAGGGGTGATGGTAATGATAGCAGTTTAATGATGGGTGGTAGTAGTAGTAGTAATGATGATGGTAGTAGGGGTGATGGTAATGATAGCAGTTTAATGATGGTGGTGGTAGTAGTAGTAGTAATGATGATGGTAGTAGGGGTGATGGTAATGATAGCAGTTTAATGATGGTGGTGGTAGTAGTAGTAGTAATGATGATGGTAGTAGGGGTGATGGTAATGATAGCAGTTTAATGATGGTGGTGGTAGTAGTAGTAGTAGTAATGATGATGGTAGTAGGGGTGATGGTAATGATAGCAGTTTAATGATGGTGGTGTAGTAGTAGTAGTAATGATGATGGTAGTGGTGATGGTAATGATAGCAGTTTAATGATGGTGGTGGTAGTAGTAGTAGTAATGATGATGGTAGTAGGGGTGATGGTAATGATAGCAGTTTAATGATGTGGTGGTAGTAGTAGTAGTAGTAATGATGATGGTAGTAGGGGTGATGGTAATGATAGCAGTTTAATGATGTGTGGTGGTAGTAGTAGTAATAGATGATGGTAGTAGGGGTGATGGTAATGATAGCAGTTTAATGATGGTGGTGTAGTAGTAGTAGTAAATGATGATGGTAGTAGGGGTGATGGTAATGATAGCAGTTTAATGATGGTGGTGGTAGTAGTAGTAGTAATGATGATGGTAGTAGGGGTGATGGTAATGATAGCAGTTTAATGATGGTGGTAGTAGTAGTAGTAGTAATGATGATGGTAGTAGGGGTGATGGTAATGATAGCAGTTTAATGATGGTGTAGTAGTAGTAGTAATGATGATGGTAGTAGGGGTGATGGTAATGATAGCAGTTTAATGATGGTGGTGGTAGTAGTAGTAGTAATGATGATGGTAGTAGGGGTGATGGTAATGATAGCAGTTTAATGATGGTGGTAGTAGTAGTAGTAAGTAGTAATGATGATGGTAGTAGGGGTGATGGTAATGATAGCAGTTTAATGATGGTGGTGGTAGTAGTAGTAGTTTAATGATGATGATGGTAGTAGGGGTGATGGTAATGATAGCAGTTTAATGATGGTGGTGGTAGTAGTAGTAATGATGATGGTAGTAGGGGTGATGGTAATGATAGCAGTTTAATGATGGTGGTGGTAGTAGTAGTAGTAGTGATGATGGTAGTAGGGGTGATGGTAATGATAGCAGTTTAATGATGGTGGTAGTAGTAGTAGTAGTAATGATGATGGTAGTAGGGGTGATGGTAATGATAGCAGTTTAATGATGTGGTGGTAGTAGTAGTAGTAATGATGATGATGGTAGTAGGGGTGATGGTAATGATAGCAGTTTAATGATGGTGGTAGTAGTAGTAGTAGTAATGATGATGGTAGTAGGGGTGATGGTAATGATAGCAGTTTAATGATGGTGGTGGTAGTAGTAGTAGTAATGATGATGGTAGTAGGGGTGATGGTAATGATAGCAGTTTAATGATGGTGGTAGTAGTAGTAGTAGTAATGATGATGGTAGTAGGGGTGATGGTAATGATAGCAGTTTAATGATGTGGTGGTAGTAGTAAGTAGTAATGATGATGTAGTAGGGGTGATGGTAATGATAGCAGTTTAATGATGGTGGTGGTAGTAGTAGTAATGATGATGGTAGTAGGGGTGATGGTAATGATAGCAGTTTAATGATGGTGGTGGTAGTAGTAGTAGTAATGATGATGGTAGTAGGGGTGATGGTAATGATAGCAGTTTAATGATGGTGGTGGTAGTAGTAGTAATGATGATGGTAGTAGGGGTGATGGTAATGATAATGATAGCAGTTTAATGATGGTGGTAGGTAGTAGTAGTAATGATGATGATGGTAGTAGGGGTGATGGTAATGATAGCAGTTTAATGATGGTGGTGTAGTAGTAGTAGTAATGATGATGGTAGTAGGGGTGATGGTAATGATAGTTAGTTTAATGATGGTGGTGGTAGTAGTAGTAGTAGTAATGATGATGGTAGTAGGGGTGATGGTAATGATAGCAGTTTAATGATGGTGGTGGTAGTAGTAGTAATGATGATGATGGTAGTAGGGGTGATGGTAATGATAGCAGTTTAATGATGGTGGTAGTAGTAGTAGTAGTAAATGATGATGGTAGTAGGGGTGATGGTAATGATAGCAGTTTAATGATGGTGGTAGTAGTAGTAGTAGTAGTAATGATGATGGTAGTAGGGGTGATGGTAATGATAGCAGTTTAATGATGGTGGTAGTAGTAGTAGTAATGATGATGGTAGTAGGGGTGATGGTAATGATAGCAGTTTAATGATGGTGGTGGTAGTAGTAGTAGTAATGATGATGGTAGTAGGGGTGATGGTAATGATAGCAGTTTAATGATGGTGGTGGTAGTAGTAGTAGTAATGATGATGGTAGTAGGGTGATGGTAATGATAGCAGTTTAATGATGGTGGTAGTAGTAGTAGTAGTAATGTATGTAGTATGATGGTAATGATGGTTTAGTAGTGGGTGATGGTAATGAATGGTAGCAGTTTAATGATTTAATGTGGTGGTAGTAATGTAATGATGATGGTAGTAGGGGTGATGGTAATGATAGCAGTTTAATGATGGTGGTGGTAGTAGTAGTAGTAATGATGATGGTCGTAGGGGTGATGGTAATGATAGCAGTTTAATGATGTTGGTGGTAGTAGTACAGATGTAATGGTGAGGATGACAGTTATAAGTTAGTTATAGTTTCAGAGAGAAGAGACAGACACAGAGAGAGAGAGAGACACAGAGACAGAGACAGGTCAGACAGGTGTATAGGAGAATTCCCAGGTGTCCTGTTATTCTCTCCTGATTCAAGGAATCTTCTGAGGGAATTAGGGGAAAGTTAGCAGAATTTGGCAGCCATAAATAGGACAGGTGTACATGTTACCTGTTGGCAGTGCCACACAGGGCTGGCACACTGTCTCTCTGCCTCCTCCCGTCCACACACACACTTCTGGACGCTGACCCTCGGACACGGCTCACACACACCTGAGACAGACGGGAGGGGGGGGGGGGGTGTTTAACAATATGATCAATATAGTTCAATAAACTATAGTATTTCAAATCACTTCCGTGGGAGATGCACGGTCAATAACCTGTAAACTAGCCTGTCATCTCTAAACTCCACTGTCTGTTCTACCTGAGTGACAGCGTCTGTTACAGGTGTGTTGTCCACACGGCAGAGTCCAGCCGCATCTCTTCTGACAGCTCCAGGGCTTGTTGCTACAGCGACGAGGGACAGGCATGGCCTTAGCACACATGCAGCTGACGGATACCATCTTAGGACAGGGTGGGCATGGACCTGTGGCACACACAGGGTTAAACATATTAAACATACACAGCAATACATCTACATACACATTCTGTGTGTGTGTGTGTGTGTGTGTGTCATTGTGCGTCCTTACCTGGATGGCAGAGCAGCAGACAGTGGTGTCCGCAGGCCGGGTTCAGGGTCCTATCACAGACCAGCCCACAGGAGTGAGGTAACAGCCACGGATCCAAAGGAGGGTCCTGAACCTTGCCACAGTAACAGACATACCTACTGGGGGTCTGGGAGGGGCGGTACTCATAGCGACATTTAGGACTGGAGAGGAGAGAAGACAGAAACAAAAGCTGTTGATTTACTCATTTATATCTAGGAGATGCTAACAACGTTAAGGACTGGAGGGGAGATGCTAACAACGTTAAGGACTGGAGGGGAGATGCTAACAACGTTAAGGACTGGAGGGGAGATGCTAACAACGTTAAAGGACTAACAACGTTAAGGACTGGGAGATGCTAACAACGTTAAGGACTGGAGGGGAGATGCTAACAACGTTAAGGACTGGAGGGGAGATGCTAACAACGTTAAGGACTGGAGGGGAGATGCTAACAACGTTAAGGACTGGAGGGGAGATGCTAACAACGTTAAGGACTGGAGGGGAGATGCTAACAACGTTAAGGACTGGAGGGGAGATGCTAAGGACAGGGGAGATGCTAACAACGTTAAGGACTGGAG
This sequence comes from Coregonus suidteri, assembly GCA_036851935.1. Lineage (NCBI taxonomy): Eukaryota > Metazoa > Chordata > Actinopteri > Salmoniformes > Salmonidae > Coregonus > Coregonus suidteri. The sequence continues at coordinate 1,538,817 of CM072221.1, forward strand.
GGTTAAGGAGATGCTAACAACGTTAAGGACTGGAGGGGAGATGCTAACAAAGGACTTAAGGCTAACTGGAGGGGAGATGCTAACAACGTTTAAGGACTGGAGGGGAGATGCTAACAACGTTAAGGACTGGAGGGGAGGAGATGCTAACAACGTTAAGGACTGGAGGGGAGATGCTAACAACGTTAAGGACTGGAGGGGAGATGCTAACAACGTTAAGGACTGGAGGGGAGATGCTAACAACGTTAAGGACTGGAGGGGAGATGCTAACAACGTTAAGGACTGGAGGGGAGATGCTAACAACGTTAAGGACTGGAGGGAGATGCTAACAACGTTAAGGACTGGAGGGAGATGCTAACAACGTTAAGGACTGGAGGGGAGATGCTAACAACGTTAAGGACTGGAGGGGAGATGCTAACAACGTTAAGGACTGGAGGGGAGATGCTAACAACGTTAGGACTGGAGGGGAGATGCTAACAACGTTAAGGACTGGAGGGGAGATGCTAACAACGTTAAGGACTGGAGGGGAGATGCTAACAACGTTAAGCTAGGGGACAACAACGTTAAGGACTGGAGGGAGATGCTAACAACGTTAAGGACTGGAGGGGAGAGGCTGCTAACAACGTTAAGGACTGGAGGGGAGATGCTAACAACGTTAAGGACTGGAGGGGAGATGCTAACAACGTTAAGGACTGGAGGGGAGAGATGCTAACAACGTTAAGGACTGGAGGGAGATGCTAACAACGTTAAGGACTGGAGGGGAGATGCTAACAACGTTAAGGACTGGAGGGGAGATGCTAAACGTTTAAGGACTGGAGGGGAGATGCTAACAACGTTAAGGACTGGAGGGGAGATGCTAACAACGTTAAGGACTGGAGGGGAGATGCTGTTAAGGAGGAGGGGAGATGCTAACAACGTTAAGGACTGGAGGGAGATGCTAACAACGTTAAGGACTGGAGGGGAGATGCTAACAACGTTAAGGACTGGAGGGGAGATGCTAACAACGTTAAGGACTGGAGGGGAGATGCTAACAACGTTAAGGACTGGAGGGGAGATGCTAACAACGTTAAGGACTGGAGGGAGATGCTAACAACGTAAGGACTGGAGGGGAGATGCTAACAACGTTAAGGACTGGAGGGGAGATGCTAACAACGTTAAGGACTGGGAGGGGGGAGATGCTAACAACGCTAACAACGTTAAGGACTGGAGGGGAGATGCTAACAACGTTAAGGACTGGAGGGGAGATGCTAACAACGTTAAGGACTGGAGGGGGAGATGCTAACAACGTTAAGGACTGGAGGGGAGATGCTAACAACGTTAAGGACTGGAGGGGAGATGCTAACAACGTTAAGGACTGGAGGGGAGATGCTAACAACGTTAAGGAGGGGAGATGCTAACAACGTTAAGGACTGGAGGGGAGATGCTAACAACGTTAAGGACTGGAGGGGAGATGCTAACAACGTTAAGGACTGGAGGGGAGATGCTAACAACGTTAAGGACTGGAGGGGAGATGCTAACAACGTTAAGGACTGGAGGGGAGATGCTAACAACGTTAAGGACTGGAGGGGAGATGCTAACAACGTTAAGGACTGGAGGGGAGATGCTAACAACGTTAAGGACTGGAGGGGAGATGTAACAACGTTAAGGACTGGAGGGGAGATGCTAACAACGTTAAGGACTGGAGGGGGAGATGCTAACAACGTTAAGGACTGGAGGGGAGATGCTAACAACGTTAAGGACTGGAGGGGAGATGCTAACAACGTTAAGGACTGGAGGGGAGACGCTAACAACGTTAAGGATGGAGGGGAGATGCTAACAACGTTAAGGACTGGAGGGGAGATGCTAACAACGTTAAGGACTGGAGGGGTTAAGGACTGGAGGAGATGCTAACAACGTTAAGGACTGGAGGGGAGATGCTAACAACGTTAAGGACTGGAGGGGAGATGCTAACAACGTTAAGGACGGGAGGGGAGATGCTAACAACGAAGGACTGGAGGGGAGATGCTAACAACGTTAAGGACTGGAGGGGAGATGCTAACAACGTTAAGGACTGGAGGGGAGATGCTAACAACGTTAAGGACTGGAGGGGAGATGCTAACAACGTTAAGGACTGGAGGGGAGATGCTAACAACGTTAAGGACTGGAGGGGAGATGCTAAACAACTGTTAAGGAGGGGGGAGATGCTAACAACGTTAAGGACTGGAGGGGAGATGCTAACAACAACGTTAAGGACTGGAGGGGAGATGCTAACAACGTTAAGGACTGGAGGGGAGATGCTAACAACGTTAAGGACTGGAGGGAGATGCTAACAACGTTAAGGACTGGAGGGGAGATGCTAACAACGTTAAGGAGGGGAGATGCTAACAACGTTAAGGACTGGAGGGGAGATGCTAACAACGTTAAGGACTGGAGGGGAGATGCTAACAACGTTAAGGAGGGAGGGGGGAGATGCTAACAACGTTAAGGACTGGAGGGGAGATGCTAACAACGTTTAAGACTGGAGGGGAGATGCTAACAACGTTAAGGACTGGAGGGGAGATGCTAACAACGTTTAAGGACTGGAGGGGAGATGCTAACAAACGTTAAGGACTGGGGGGGAGATGCTAACAACGTTAAGGACTGGAGGGGAGATGCTAACAACGTTAAGGACTGGAGGGGAGATGCTAACAACGTTAAGGACTGGAGGGGAGATGCTAACAACGTTAAGGGACTGGAGGGGAGAGATGCTAACAACGTTAAGGACTGGAGGGGAGATGCTAACAAACGTTAAGGACTGGAGGGGAGATGCTAACAACGTTAAGGAGTTAAGGGGAGATGCTAACAACGTTAAGGACTGGAGGGGAGATGCTAACAACGTTAAGGACTGGAGGGGAGATGCTAACAACGTTAAGGGACTGGAGGGGAGACGCTAACAACGTTAAGGACTGGAGGGGAGATGCTAACAACGTTAAGGACTGGAGGGGAGATGCTAAGATGCTAAACGTTAAGGACTGGAGGGGAGATGCTAACAACGTTAAGGACTGGAGGGGAGATGCTAACAACGTTAAGGACTGGAGGGGAGATGCTAACAACGTTAAGGACTGGAGGGAGATGCTAACAACAACGTTAAGGGACTGGAGGGGAGATGCTAACAACGTTAAGGACTGGAGGGGAGATGCTAACAACGTTAAGGACTGGAGGGGAGATGCTAACAACGTTAAGGACTGGGACTGGAGGGGAGATGCTAACAACGTTAAGGACTGGAGGGAGATGCTAACAACGTTAAGGACTGGAGGAGAGATGCTAACAACGTTAAGGAGGGGAGATGCTAACAACGTTAAGGACTGGAGGGGAGATGCTAACAACGTTAAGGACTGGAGGGGAGATGCTATGCTGGAACAACACGTTAAGGACTGGAGGGGAGATGCTAACAACGTTAAGGACTGGAGGGGAGATGCTAACAACGTTAAGGACTGGAGGGGAGATGCTAACAACGTTAAGGACTGGAGGGGAGATGCTAACAACGTTAAGGACTGGAGGGGAGATGCTAACAACAACGTTAAGGAGGAGGGGAGATGCTAACAACGTTAAGGACTGGAGGGAGATGCTAACAACGTTAAGAGGGGAGGGGAGATGCTAACAACGTTAAGGAGGGGGAGATGCTAACAACGTTAAGGACTGGAGGGGAGATGCTAACAACGTTAAGGAGGGGAGATGCTAACAACGTTAAGGAGGGGAGATGCTAACAACGTTAAGGACTGGAGGGGAGATGCTAACAACGTTAAGGACTAACAACGTTAAGGACTGGAGGGGAGATGCTAACAACGTTAAGGAGGGGGAGATGCTAACAACGTTAAGGACTGGAGGGGAGATGCTAACAACGTTAAGGACTGGAGGGAGAGATGCTAACAACGTTAAGGACTGGAGGGGAGATGCTAACAACGTTAAGGACTGGAGGGGAGATGCTAACAACGTTAAGGACTGGAGGGGAGATGCTAACAACGTTAAGGACTGGAGGGGAGATGCTAACAACGTTAAGGACTGGAGGGGAGATGCTAACAGGGGACGTTAAGGACTGGAGGGGAGATGCTAACAACGTTAAAGGACTGGAGGGGAGATGCTAACAACGTTAAGGACTGGAGGGGAGATGCTAACAACGTTAAGGACTGGAGGGGAGATGCTAACAACGTTAAGGAGGGGGGAGATGCTAACAACGTTAACAACGTTAAGGAGGGGAGATGCTAACAACGTTAAGGAGGACTGGAGGGGGAGATGCTAACAACGTTAAGGAGATGCTGTTAAGGAGGGGGGAGATGCTAACAACGTTAAGGACTGGAGGGGGCTAGATGCTAACAACGTTAAGGACTGGAGGGGAGATGCTAACAACGTTAAGGACTGGAGGGGAGATGCTATGCTAAGGACTGGAGGGGAGATGCTAACAACGTGGAGGAGGGGAGATGCTAACAACGTTAAGGACTGGAGGGGAGATGCTAACAACGTTAAGGACTGGAGGGGAGATGCTAACAACGTTAAGGACTGGAGAGGGGAGATGCTAACAACGTTAAGGACTGGAGGGGAGAGATGCTAACAACGTTAAGGACTGGAGGGGAGATGCTAACAACGTTAAGGACTGGAGGGGAGATGCTAACAACGTTAAGGACTGGAGGGGAGATGCTAACAACGTTAAGGACTGGAGGGGAGATGCTAACAACGTTAAGGACTGGAGGGGAGATGCTAACAACGTTAAGGACTGGAGGGGAGATGCTAACAACGTTAAGGACTGGAGGGGAGATGCTAACAACGTTTAAGGACTGGAGGGGAGATGCTAACAACGTTAAGGACTGGAGGGGAGATGCTAACAACGTTAAGGACTGGAGGGGAGAGATGCTAACAACGTTAAGGAGGAGGGGAGATAACTAAGGACAACGTTAAGGACTGGAGGGGAGACGCTAACAACGTTAAGGACTGGAGGGGAGATGCTAACAACGTTAAGGGGACTGGAGGGGGAGATGCTAACAACGTTAAGGACTGGAGGGGAGATGCTAACAACGTTAAGGACTGGAGGGGAGATGCTAACAACGTTAAGGACTGGAGGGGAGATGCTAACAACGTTAAGGACTGGAGGGAGATGCTAACAACGTGGAGGGGGGAGATGCTAACACAACGTTAAGGAGGGGAGATGCTAACAACGTTAAGGACTGAGGGGAGATGCTAACAACGTTAAGGACTGGAGGGGAGATGCTAACAACAAGGACGGAGGGGAGATTAAGGACTGGAGGCTAACAACGTTAAGGAGGAGGGAGATGCTAACAACGTTAAGGAGGGGAGATGCTGGACTGGAGGGGAGATGCTAACAACGTTAAGGACTGGAGGGGAGATGCTAACAACGTTAAGGACTGGAGGGGAGATGCTAACAACGTTAAGGACTGGAGGGGAGATGCTAACAACGTTAAGGACTGGAGGGGAGATGCTAACAACGTTAAGGACTGGAGGGGAGATGCTAACAACGTTAAGGAGGAGGGAGAGATGCTAACAACGTTAAGGACTGGAGGGGAGATGCTAACAACGTTAAGGACTGGAGGGAGATGCTAACAACGTTAAGGACTGGAGGGGAGATGCTAACAACGTTAAGGACTGGAGGGGAGATGCTAACAACGTTAAGGACTGGAGGGGAGATGCTAACAACGTTAAGGACTGGAGGGGAGATGCTAACAACGTTAAGGACTGGACTGGAGGGGAGATGCTAACAACGTTAAGGACTGGAGGGGAGATGCTAACAACGTTAAGGACTGGAGGGGAGATGCTAACAACGTTAAGGAGGGGAGATGCTAACAACGTTAAGGACTGGAGGGGAGATGCTAACAACGTTAAGGACTGGAGGGGAGATGCTAACAACGTTAAGGACTGGAGGGGAGATGCTAACAACGTTAAGGACTGGAGGGGAGATGCTAACAACGTTAAGGACTGGAGGGGAGATGCTAACAACGTTAAGGACTGGAGGGGAGATGCTAACAACGTTAAGGACTGGAGGGGAGATGCTAACAACGTTAAGGACTGGAGGGGAGATGCTAACAACGTAAGGAGGGGAGGATGGAGGGGAGATGCAACGTTAAGGACTAACAACGTTAAGGAGGGGAGATGCTAACAACGTTAAGGACTGGAGGGGAGATGCTAACAACGTTAAGGACTGGAGGGGAGATGCTAACAACGTTAAGGACTGGAGGGGAGATGCTAACAACGTTAAGGACTGGAGGGGAGATGCTAACAACGTTAAGGACTGGAGGGGATAAGCTAACAACGTTAAGGACTGGAGGGGAGATGCTAACAACGTTAAGGACTGGAGGGGAGATGCTAACAACGTTAAGGACTGGAGGGGAGATGCTAACAACGTTAAGGACTGGAGGGGAGATGCTAAATGCTAACGTTAAGGACTGGAGGGGAGATGCTAACAACGTTAAGGACTGGAGGGGAGATGCTAACAACGTTAAGGACTGGAGGGGAGATGCTAACAACGTTAAGGACTGGAGGGGAGATGCTAACAACGTTAAGGACTGGAGGGGAGATGCTAACAACGTTAAGGACTGGGGGAGATGCTAACAACGTTAAGGACTGGAGGGGAGATGCTAACAACGTTAAGGACTGGAGGGGAGATGCTAACAACGTTAAGGACTGGAGGGGAGATGACAACGTTAAGGACTGGAGGGGAGATGCTAACAACGTTAAGGACTGGAGGGGAGATGCTAACAACGTTAAGGACTGGAGGGGAGATGCTAACAACGTTAAGGACTGGAGGGGAGATGCTAACAACGTTAAGGACTGGAGGGGAGATGCTAACAACGTTAAGGACTAACAACGTTAAGGAGGGGAGATGCTAACAACGTTAAGGACTGGAGGGGAGATGCTAACAACGTTAAGGACTGGAGGGGAGATGCTATGCTAACAACGTTAAGGACTGGAGGGGAGATGCTAACAACGTTAAGGACTGGAGGGGATGCTAACAACGTTAAGACTGCTAACAACGTTAAGGACTGGAGGGGAGATGCTAACAACGTTAAGGACTGGAGGGGAGACGCTAACAACGTTAAGGACTGGAGGGGAGATGCTAACAACGTTAAGGACTGGAGGGGAGATGCTAACAACGTTAAGGACTGGAGGGGAGATGCTAACAACGTTAAGGACTGGAGGGGAGATGCTAACAACGTTAAGGACTGAGGGGAGATGCTAACAACGTTAAGGACTGGAGGGGAGATGCTAACAACGTTAAGGACTGGAGGGGAGATGCTAAAGGACTGGAGGGAGATGCTAACAACGTTAAGGACTGGAGGGGAGATGCTAACAACGTTAAGGACTGGAGGGGAGATGCTAACAACGTTAAGGACTGGAGGGGAGAAGACATGGAAACAAACAGCTGTTTTATTGACACAGGTCGGGTTGCACAATTCTGCTCACTTTCCTAAAATTCTCAGGTTCTCCTAAAAAAATCCAGGAGGGAATCAATCCAACTAGATAGTTAGGGGTCAGAGGTCAGTTAGACTCACCAAGGCCAGGGGTGTTCTTTCTTCCCAAAGTCTTCATCAGTGGCAGAGGAGAGGAGAAAGACGGAGTCCTTCGCCCACTTCTGAATACAGGGGATATGGAACAGACAGAAACAACCAGCACAACTCCACACCTACAGAGACACAGAGAGACAGAGAGACAGAGAGACAGAGAGACAGAGAGACAGAGAGACAGAGAGACAGAGAGACACAGAGACAGAGAGACACAGAGACAGAGAGACAGAGAGACAGAGAGACAGAGAGACAGAGAGACAGAGAGACAGAGAGACAGAGAGACAGAGAGACAGAGAGACAGAGAGACAGAGAGACAGAGAGACAGAGAGACAGAGAGACAGAGAGACACAGAGACACAGAGACACAGAGACACAGAGACACAGAGACAGAGAGACAGAGAGACAGAGAGACAGAGAGACAGAGAGACATTATTATTCCCAAGCTATACAGCAAATGTTCTGGCAAACAAACAGAACCCTGAAAACACCATCCAACCTGGAACTGAGTGAGTCATGTTTAGTCTGAAGCTACTTTTAAAGCCAAGAAGAAAAATACATTACAATGACATATTTTACTTTATAAAGGCTTGAATGCTAAGTTAAGGCTACCAAGCTTGCTAGGACAGAACATATCTGACTGCAACTTCAATAAGCACTGATGTGTCAAAGCCCTTGAGCCCAACAATGGCAGGAGAGTTCCACAGCCTCCCCAACCCAAATGGAAAGGTCTTTGAAGCCCAGGAGAGTTCCACAGCCTCCCCCACCCAAATGGAGAGGCCTTTGAAGCCCAGGAGAGTTCCACAGCCTACCCCACCCAAATGGAGAGGCCTTTGAAGCCCAGGAGAGTTCCACAGCCTCCCCCACCCAAATGGAGAGGTCTTTGAAGCCCAGGAGAGTTCCACAGCCTACCCCACCCAAATGGAGAGGCCTTTGAAGCCCAGGAGAGTTCCACAGCCACCCCCAGAGGTCTTTGACCCAAATGCAGTTCCACAGTCTTTGAAGCCCAGGAGAGTTTCCACAGCCTACCCCACCCAAATGCAGAGGTCTTTGAAGCCCAGGAGAGTAACCCCACCCAAGGAAAGGCCACAGCCTACCCCACCCAAATGCAGAGGTCTTTGAAGCCCCCTCCCGCTGTTCAGATGTCATTACAATACAGTATCCTCTGGAGGTAAAAAATGACAAGGCACGGAAAGAGTGCAAAAAGAAGCTCCTTATGGAAAATCAAGATACACTTTTTGTTGACTATTTTAAAAAATTGGAACATTTTAATATTTTAACAACTTAATGTTCCACACAGACTATCCCCTGGCATGGCACAGTGCTATATTAACACACCACCCCTCTGTTAAGATGGGTGGAAACTCAGGATACTAGACAACGAGGAATCTGAGTCAGCCAAAGTCAACCTGTATAAGTCTGGAGCAGTAATGGTCCAGGGCAACCCCAAACAGTTTCAGATGGACTTTCACATAATCAAAGAGCGAGCGCTGCAGGAGAAGCTCTCTCTGAGAAAGATAGCCCCACCCCGAGCGTGTCAGACCAGACCTCTTCATTATACAACCCCACAGACGACCAACCCCAAGCAGAAAGTCAACCTCCCAGCACAGAGTACTACTCCCTCGTTGAAATGAAGGATAAATTCCCCCAGCTGGAGGTAAGGCAGGTGGAGCTGGAACAGCAGGTGAACACACTCCAGTCAGCACAGACCCAGACAACAGTCCAGCACAACAACACCCCCTTAACTAGACCCAGAGAGCTGGAGGTAGAGAGAGACATGTCTGCACTCTGGACTGTGGTGAGACAACATCAACAGGAGAAAGAGCAGGAGAAGAACAGAGCACTAGAGGAGAGGATCAGAGTGCTGGAGGAGAAGGTGAGAACGATGACGGGTGACAGAGAACAACCCATTAGAGAGCTGGCCACCCCCGCAGAGAAGCCAGCAGAACAGCCCACCTCAGATCCTGGCCATAGCCTCGACATCACAGCTGGACAGACAAATGAAGAACCCCAAGCCCAGGGGATCCCACCCCTCTGAGAAGCCCCCCCCCCCCCCCCCCATCCTGCCCTCCTGATGACCCCCCCACACCCACTGAGGACATACACAAGCAACAGATTGTACTCCTTATGGACTCAAACGGGAAATATATACAAGAAAATAAACGTTTTCCCAAACACAGTATAATCACTATAATCACCATAACCACTATAATCCCCATAATCACAACCACTATAATCCCCATTACCACTATAATCCCCATAACCACTATAATCCCCATAACCACTATAATCCCCATAATCACAACCACTATAATCCCCATAATCACAACCACTATAATCCCCATAATCACAACCACTATAATCCCCATAACCACTATAATCCCCATAATCACTATAATCCCCATAACCACTATAATCCCCATAACCACTATAATCCCCATAACCCCCATAATCACTATAATCCCCATAACCACTATAATCCCCATAATCACAACCACTATAATCCCCATAACCACTATAATCCCCATAATCACAACCACTATAATCCCCATAACCACTATAATCCCATAACCACTATAATCCCATAACCACTATAATCCCCATAATCCCTATAATCCCCATAACCACTATAATCCCCATAACCACTATAATCCCCATAATCACAACCACTATAATCCCCATAACCACTATAATCCCCATAACCACTATAATCCCCATAATCACTATAATCCCCATAACCACTATAATCCCCATAATCACTATAAATCACCATAACCACTATAATCCCCATAATCACTATAATCCCCATAATCACTATAATCCCCATAATCCCCATAACCACTATAATCCCCATAACCACTATAATCCCCATAACATCTATAATCCCCATAACATCTATAATCCCCATAACCACTATAATCCCCATAATCACAACCACTATAATCCCCATAACCACTATAATCCCCATAACCACTATAATCCCCATAACCACTATAATCCCCATAACCACTATAATCCCCATAACCACTATAATCCCCATAACCACTATAATCCCCATAACCACTATCAATCAATCAATTTTATTTTATATAGCCCTTCGTACATCAGCTAATATCTCGAAGTGCTGTACAGAAACCCAGCCTAAAACCCCAAACAGCTAGTAATGCAGGTGTGTAGAAGCACGGTGGCTAGGAAAAACTCCCTAGAAAGGCCAAAACCTAGGAAGAAACCTAGAGAGGAACCAGGCTATGAGGGGTGGCCAGTCCTCTTCTGGCTGTGCCGGGTGGAGGTTATAACAGAACCATGCCAAGATGTTCAAAAAATGTTCATAAGTGACAAGCATGGTCAAATAATAATCAGGAATAAATCTCAGTTGGCTTTTCATAGCCGATCATTAAGAGTTGAAAACAGCAGGTCTGGGACAGGTAGGGGTTTCGTAACCGCAGGCAGAACAGTTGAAACTGGAATAGCAGCAAGGCCAGGCGGACTGGGGACAGCAAGGAGTCACCACGGCCGGTAGTCAGTCCCGACGTATGGTCCTAGGGCTCAGGTCTCTCAGTTGGCTTTTCATAGCCGATCATTAAGAGTTGAAAACAGCAGGTCTGGGACAGGTAGGGGTTCCATAACCGCAGGCAGAACAGTTGAAACTGGAATAGCAGCAAGGCCAGGCGGACTGGGGACAGCAAGGTGTCAGCATGCCCGGTAGTCCTGACGTATGGTCCTAGGGCTCAGGTTCTCAGAGAGAAAGAGAGAACGAGAGAATTAGAGAGAGCATACTTAAATTCACACAGGACACTGGATAAGACAGGAGAAGTACTCCAGGTATAACCAACTAACCCCAGCCCCCCGACACATAAACTACTGCAGCATAAATACTGGAGGCTGAGACAGGAGCGGTCCGGAGACACTGTGGCCCCATCCGAAGAAACCCCCGTGGTTGCACCTACGGAAACACCTATAAATCACTATAATACCCATAACCACTATAATCCCCATAACCACTATAATCCCCATAACCACTATAATACCCATAACCACTATAATCCCCATTACCACTACAATCACCATAACTACTATAAATCACTATAATCCCCATAACTACTATAAATCACTATAATCCCCATTACCACTACAATCACCATAACTACTATAATCCCCATTACCACTACAATCACCATAACTACTATAAATCACTATAATCCCCATTACCACTACAATCACCATAACTACTATAATCCCCATTACCACTACAATCACTATAACTACTATAAATCACTATAATCCCCATTACCACTACAATCACCATAACTACTATAAATCACTATAATCCCCATTACCACTACAATCACCATAACTACTATAAATCACTATAATCCCCATTACCACTACAATCACCATAACTACTATAAATCACTATAATCCCCATAACTACTATAAATCACTATAATCCCCATTACCACTACAATCCCATAACTACTATAAATCACTATAATCCCCATAACCACTACAATCACCATAACTACTATAATCCCCATAACCACTATAATACCCATAACCACTATAATCCCCATTACCACTACAATCACCATAACTACTATAATCCCCATAACCACTACAATCACCATAACTACTATAAATCACTATAATCCCCATAACTACTATAAATCACTATAATCCCCATAACTACTATAAATCACTATAATCCCCATAACTACTATAAATCACTATAATCCCCATTACCACTACAATCACTATAATCACCATAACTACTATAATCCCCAAGTCCAACCAGTTTAGTTTGGACAACCTCATTATGTTAGACATCTGCCTGGTTAACAATCTAGCACCTCCACCCCTGAGGGTCCATGTAAACCTCCGCTCCCAGCAAAACAGCAGGGGAACAAGAACCTCCACCATGGGGACTGTAGCATCCCCAAGAACCTCCACCATGGGGACTGTATCGGGAACAAGAACCTCCACCATGGGGACTGTAGCGGGAACAAGAACCTCCACCATGGGGACTGTATCGGGAACAAGAACCTCCACCATGGGGACTGTAGCATCCCCAAGAACCTCCACCATGGGGACTGTATCGGGAACAAGAACCTCCAACATGGGGACTGTAGCATCCCAAGAACCTCCACCATGGGGACTGTATCGGGAACAAGAACCTCCACCATGGGGACTGTATCGGAACAAGAACCTCCACCATGGGGACTGTAGCATCCCCAAGAACCTCCACCATGGGGACTGTATCGGCAACAAGAACCTCCACCATGGGGACTGTATCGGGAACAAGAACCTCCACCATGGGGACTGTAGCGGGAACAAGAACCTCCACCATGGGGACTGTAGCATCCCCAAGAACCTCCACCATGGGGACTGTAGTGGGAACAAGAACCTCCACCATGGAGACTGTAGCGGGAACAAGAACCTCCACCATGGAGACTGTATCGGGAACAAGAACCTCCACCATGGGGACTGTAGCGGGAACAAGAACCTCCACCATGGGGACTGTAGCGGGAACAAGAACCTCCACCATGGGGACTGTAGCGGGAACAAGAACCTCCACCATGGGGACTGTAGTGGGAACAAGAACCTCCACCATGGGGACTGTAGCATCCCCAAGAACCTCCACCATGGGGGACTGTAGCATCCCCAAGAACCTCCACCATGGGGACTGTAGTGGGAACAAGAACCTCCACCATGGAGACTGTAGCGGGAACAAGAACCTCCACCATGGGGACTGTATCGGGAACAAGAACCTCCACCATGGGGACTGTATCGGGAACAAGAACCTCCACCATGGGGACTGTAGCGGGAACAAGAACCTCCACCATGGGGACTGTAGTGGGAACAAGAACCTCCACCATGGGGACTGTAGCGGGAACAAGAACCTCCACCATGGGGACTGTAGCGGGAACAAGAACCTCCACCATGGGGACTGTATCGGGAACAAGAACCTCCACCATGGGGACTGTAGCATCCCCAAGAACCTCCACCATGGGGACTGTATCGGGAACAAGAACCTCCAACATGGGGACTGTAGCATCCCCAAGAACCTCCACCATGGGGACTGTATCGGGAACAAGAACCTCCACCATGGGGACTGTATCGGGAACAAGAACCTCCACCATGGGGACTGTAGCGGGAACAAGAACCTCCACCATGGGGACTGTATCGGGAACAAGAACCTCCACCATGGGGACTGTAGCGGGAACAAGAACCTCCACCATGGGGACTGTAGCATCCCCAAGAACCTCCACCATGGGGACTGTAGTGGGAACAAGAACCTCCACCATGGAGACTGTAGCGGGAACAAGAACCTCCACCATGGGGACTGTAGCGGGAACAAGAACCTCCACCATGGGGACTGTAGCATCCCCAAGAACCTCCACCATGGAGACTGTATCGGGAACAAGAACCTCCACCATGGGGACTGTAGCGGGAACAAGAACCTCCACCATGGGGACTGTAGCGGGAACAAGAACCTCCACCATGGGGACTGTAGCGGGAACAAGAACCTCCACCATGGGGACTGTAGCATCCCCAAGAACCTCCACCATGGGGACTGTAGCGGGAACAAGAACCTCCACCATGGGGACTGTAGCATCCAAGAACCTCCACCATGGAGACTGTAGCGGGAACAAGAACCTCCACCATGGGGACTGTATTGGGGAACAAGAACCTCCACCATGGGGACTGTAGCATCCCCAAGAACCTCCACCATGGGGACTGTATCGGGAACAAGAACCTCCACCATGGGGACTGTAGCATCCCCAAGAACCTCCACCATGGGGACTGTAGCATCCAAGAACCTCCACCATGGGGACTGTAGCGGAACAAGAACCTCCACCATGGGGACTGTAGCGGGAACAAGAACCTCCACCATGGGGACTGTAGCGGGAACAAGAACCTCCACCATGGGGACTGTAGCGGGAACAAGAACCTCCACCATGGGGACTGTAGCGGGAACAAGAACCTCCACCATGGGGACTGTAGCGGGAACAAGAACCTCCACCATGGGGACTAGCGCATCCCCTCCACAAGATCCCCAGAACCTCCACCATGGGGACTGTAGCGGGAACAAGAACCTCCACCATGGGGACTGTATCGGGAACAAGAACCTCCACCATGGGACTGTAGCATCCCCAAGAACCTCCACCATGGGGACTGTAGTGGGAACAAGAACCTCCACCATGGAGACTGTAGCGGGAACAAGAACCTCCACCATGGGACTGTATCGGGAACAAGAACCTCCACCATGGGGACTGTAGCGGGAACAAGAACCTCCACCATGGGGACTGTAGCGGGAACAAAGAACCTCCACCATGGGGTAGCTGTAGCGGGAACAAGAACCTCCACCATGGGGACTGTAGCATCCCCAAGAACCTCCACCATGGGGACTGTAGCGGGAACAAGAACCTCCACCATGGAGACTGTAGCATCCCCAAGAACCTCCACCATGGGGACTGTAGCGGGAACAAGAACCTCCACCATGGGGACTGTAGCATCCCCAAGAACCTCCACCATGGGGACTGTAGCGGGAACAAGAACCTCCACCATGGGGACTGTAGCATCCAAGAACCTCCACCATGGGGACTGTAGCATCCCCAAGAACCTCCACCATGGGGACTGTAGCGGGAACAAGAACCTCCACCATGGGGACTGTAGCGGGAACAAGAACCTCCACCATGGGGACTGTAGCGGGAACAAGAACCTCCACCATGGGGACTGTAGCATCCCAAGAACCTCCACCATGGGGACTGTAGCGGGAACAAGAACCTCCACCATGGGGACTGTAGCATCCCCAAGAACCTCCACCATGGGGACTGTAGCGGGAACAAGAACCTCCACCATGGGGACTGTAGCATCCCCAAACGGTCTAGCGCCTTTCCACAATCAGCATTTTCATTCAAAGCATCTAATAAATGTAATGGCCTCCCTTCAGCTCTGAAAACATATAGCAGCGTCCAAGCCTTCTCCACTGAGAAATAAAAATGGATCAAGTCCAATCAGTCACGCACTAATTGATTTGAACTTACAAAAGGCCATATTGACTTTTAATGCAACAAAAGACAGTACATCCACAGCATAATGTCAATACTTGCTATGTACAATATTTCATTTCCCCCCCTGAAGTCCTCATGTCCTGATGTCTCCATGTCCTTAAAATGTATGATGTATTCCATGTCTAGATGTTTTAGGGACTACAGATGGAAATGAGCTATTAGCTAAATCTGGTTGCGACATGTTGTCATGGGTTTTTGTCCCTGCAAAATATAAGGAACAAATTCATGGCTGCCATAGAATGTTGTAGTGTCCTGTACATTTACATTTACATTTTAGTCATTTAGCAGACGCTCTTATCCAGAGCGACTTACAGGAGCATTTTAGGGTTAAGTGCCTTGCTTAAGGGCACATCGACAGATTTTTCACCTAGTCGGCTCGGGGATTAGAACCAGCGACCTTTCGGTTACTGGCACAACGCTCTTACCCACTAAGCTACCTGCCGCCCCAGTAAACAGGTCATAATGAGGAAACCTCAATGGCCAACTCTCTGAATGCATGGATCTGGTGCGTGGGTAGGGGTGGGTGTGTGTGTAGGTGTGTGTAGGTTTGTGTGTGTGTAGGTGTGTGTGTGTGTAGGTGTGTGTGTGTGTAGGTGTGTGTGTGTAGGTGTGTGTGTGTAGGTGTAGGTGTGTGTGTGTGTAGGTGTGTGTGTGTGTGTGTGTGTGTGTGTGTAGGTGTGTGTGCGTGTGTAGGTGTGTGTGTGTGTGTAGGTGTGTGTGCGTAGGTGTGTGTAGGTGTGTGTGTGTAGGTGTGTGTGTGTGTGTGTGTAGGTGTAGGTGTGTGTGTGCGTAGGTGTGTGTAGGTGTGTGTGTGTAGGTGTGTGTAGGTGTAGGTGTGTGTGTGTGTGTAGGTGTGTGTGTGTGTGTGTAGTGTGTGTGTGCGTGTGTAGGTGTGTGTGTGCGTAGGTGTGTGTAGGTGTGTGTAGGTGTAGGTGTGTGTGTGTGTAGGTGTGTGTGTGTGTAGGTGTGTGTGTGTGTGTAG
>CM072221.1:1560392-1620392 GCA_036851935.1 Coregonus suidteri
ATATCAGGGGGTCTGACAGTGTATAAGATATCAGGGGGTCTGACCGTGTATAAGATATCAGGGGGTCTGACAGTGTATAAGATATCAGGGGGTCTGACAGTGTATAAGATATCAGGGGGTCTGACAGTGTATAAGATATCACAGTATAAGACATCAGGGGGTCTGACAGTGTATAAGATATCAGGGGGTCTGACAGTGTATAAGATATCAGGGGGTCTGACCGTGTATAAGATATCAGGGGGTCTGACAGTGTATAAGATATCAGGGGGTCTGACAGTGTATAAGACATCAGGGGGTCTGACAGTGTATAAGATATCAGGGGGTCTGACAGATATCAGGGGGTCGTATAAAGACATCAGGGGGTCTGACCGTGTATAAGATATCAGGGGGTCTGAGAGTGTATAAGATATCAGGGGGTCTGACAGTGTATAAGATATCAGGGGGTCTGACAGTGTATAAGATATCAGGGGGTCTGACAGTGTATAAGATATCAGGGGGTCTGACAGTGTATAAGATATCAGGGGGTCTGACAGTGTATAAGACATCAGGGGGTCTGACAGTGTATAAGATATCAGGGGGTCTGACAGTGTATAAGATATCAGGGGGTCTGACAGTGTATAAGATATCAGGGGGTCTGACAGTGTATAAGATATCAGGGGGTCTGACAGTGTATAAGATATCAGGGGGTCTGATATGTGTATGTGAGTGTAACATCATCAGCCTGATAGCTGTGATTACTACTGTGAGACAAAGGGCCTTTCAGAAAGAGCGACAGACCCTAAAAAGCAACTTCTCCTTTTGAAAACGGTCTACGTGGCATCAATGAGTCACAAACATGTATTATTGTGTCAACATTTACTACAAAGTGTAAATAGGATAATTTTGGTGGTAAAGTCAGTCTCGTCCCAATTTTTTTTTGTATGTCACGGAATGAAGGGTACGCTAACAGTTTAAAATCTTACCCACAGCTGCCAGTAATCATCAATTCGGAGCGCAACTGCAGGATCATAATGCCCCTGTTCAATTTGGTTTGACATACCATATCCCTATGGGGCTAGTTAGGGACCATCAGGAAATTACACAACGGGATAACATGTAAAAATGTCAACAGCTCTACATTTCAATGACTTAAAAACCTCTAGCTATAGAAATTGTAGAAAATGCAGATATTGAAAGCATTTAATGATACAACTAAAATATGATGGAACCGCTCAAATCATTCCTATGTCCCATTTACATCCCCAGACACAGGCCACCCCCAGCCAAGTCGGAAGTTTACATACACCTTAGCCAAATACATTTAAACTCAGTTTTTCACAATTCCTGACATTTAATCCTAGTAAGAATTCCCTGTCTAAGGTCAGTTAGGATCACCACTTTATTTTAAAAATGTGAAATGTCAGAATAATAGTAGAGAGAATGATTTATTTCAGGTTTTATTTATTTCATCACATTCCCAGTGGAGTCAGAAGTTTACATACACTCAATTAGTGTTTGGTAGCATTGCCTTTAAATTGTTTAACTTGGGCCACAACGTATCGGGTAGCCTTCCACAAGCTTCCCACAATAAGTTGGGTGAATTTTGGCCCCATTCCTCCTGACAGAGCTGGTGTAACTGAGTCAGGTTTGTAGGCCTCCTTGCTCGCACATGCTTTTTCAGTTCTGCCCACACATTTTCTATAGGATTGAGGTCAGGGCTTTGTGATGGACACTCCAATACCTTGACTTTGTTGTCCTTAAGCCATTTTGCCACAACTTTGGAAGTATGCTTGGGGTCATTGTCCATTTGGAAGACCCATTTATGACCAAGCTTTAACTTCCTGACTGATGTCTTGAGATGTTGCTTCAATATATCCACATATTTTTCCTTCCTCATGATGCCATCTATTTTGTGAAGTGCACCAGTCCCCTCCTGCAGCAAAGCACCCCCACAGCATGATGCTGCCACCCCCGTGCTTCATGGTTGGGATGGTGTTCTTCGGCTTGCAAGTACCCCCTTTTTCCTCCAATAACGATGGTCATTGTGGCCAAACAGTTCTACTTTTGTTTAATCAGACCAGAGGACATTTCTCCAAAAAGTATGATCTTTGTCCCCATGTGCAGTTGCAAACCGTAGTCTGGCTTTTTTATGGCGGTTTTGGAGCAGTGGCTTCTTCCTTGCTGAGCGGCCTTTCAGGTTATGTCGATATAGGACTCGTTTTACTGTGGATATAGATACTTTTGTACCCGTTTCCTCCAGCATCTTCACAAGGTCCTTTGCTGTTGTTCTGGGATTGATTTGCACTTTTCGCACCAAAGTACGTTCATCTCTAGGAGACAGAACGCGTCTCCTTCCTGAGCGGTATGACAGCTGCGTGGTCCCATGGTGTTTATACTTGCGTACTATTGTTTGTACAGATGAATGTGGTACTTTCAGGCGTTTGGAAATTGCTCCCAAGGATGAACCAGACTTTTTTCTGAGGTCTTGGCTGATTTCTTTTGATTTTCCCATGATGTCAACAAATAGGCACTGAGTTTGAAGGTAGGCCTTGAAATACATCCAATTGACTGAAATGATGTCAATTAGCCAATCAGAAGCTTCTAAAGCCATGACATCATTTTCTGGAATTTTCCAAGCTGTTTAAAGGCACAGTCAACTTAATGTATGTAAACTTCTAACCCACTGGAATTGTGATACAGTGAATTATAAGTTAAATAATCTGTCTGTAAACAATTGTTGGAAAAATGACTTGTGTCATGCAAAAAGTAGATATCCTAACCGACTTGCCAAAACTATAGTTTTTTAACAAGATATTTTGTGGAGTGGTTGAAAAAACAAGTTTTAATGACTCCAACCTAAGTGTTTGTAAACTTCCGACTTCAACTGTAGGCCATCCCCAGACATAGGCCATCCCCAGACATAGGCCATCCCCAGACATAGGCCATCCCCAGGCATAGGCCATCCCCAGGCATAGGCCATCCCCAGACATAGGCCATCCCCAGACTTAGGCCATCCCCAGACATAGGCCATCCCAGACATAGGCCATCCCAGGCATAGGCCATCCCCAGACACTGGCCATCCCCAGACATAGGCCATCCCCAGAATAGGCCATTCCCAATGGTTTAACAGGCATAGGCCATCCCCAGACATAGGCCATCCCCAGACATAGGCCATCCCCAGGCATAGGCCATCCCCAGGCATAGGCCATCCCCAGGCATAGGCCATCCCCAGGCATAGGCCATCCCCAGGCATAGGCCATCCCGTCCAGGCCCTAGGACCTTCCCAGGCATCATCCATCATCCCAGGCATAGGCCATCCCCAGGCATAGGCCATCCCCAGGCATAGGCCATCCCCAGACATAGGCCATCCCCAAGACATAGGCAGCAGACCAGGCATTGGCCATCCCCAGACATAGGCCATCCCCAGACATAGGCCATCCCCAGACATAGCTATCCAGAAACGTCCAGAAAGACGACGTTCTAATGGTTTAACAGGCTGACTGTCAGACAGAGGGTCTTCCAGAAAGACGACGTTCTAATGGTTTAACAGGCTGGGACTGTGTGATCAACAGGGATCAGACACAAGCACTAACCACACATCAGTGTGTGTGTGTCATCTCTAATGGTTTAACAGGCTGACTGTCAGACAGAGGGTCTTCCAAAAAGACGACGTTCTATTGGTTTAACAGATGCGTGTCATCTCACCAGTCTGGTCAGTGTAGGTGGTGAGCGTCGAGGCCAGAATCTTCCCTCGTTTACCGTCCTTCCCCTGGACCTTCCCACCATCATCATCATCATCATCGTCGTCTGAGGAGGAGCTGTACTGGCTCTGAGCCAATCGCTGAGCAGCAGCCTGGTTGGACTTCCTGATCTCCTCAAACTTGGATTGGCTCGACGCAGCTGTCAATAAATCAATACAAGTAATCAATCAATCACGTAATCAGTCAGTCAGTTGATCAATCAATACAGATAATCAATCAATAGATAATCAATCAGTCAGTCAGTCAATCAGTCAGTCAGCAAGCACACTGACAGACAGACACTCTCTCTCTCGCTCACTGTTTTGCGGAGGGGCTGCCATGTTCTTCCCTCTGTTAACAGGCTGTAGCTGTGGGTCCTTCCCATCTCCTCCTCTCCCCCTCCCACTAGGAGTGTTAGGGGATTCTGCTGCCCTCTCTCTCTGAGGTCGCGACCCTTGACCCTGCGGCTGACCCCGGCCACGACCCCGACCCTGCTGACGCCAGGCCGGATCCATGGTGACGACCTGCCACATCACAACACAGGACATTAAAGAGAACGTGATGATAACACATACATGATCGGTGACTTTGTTTCCGTTTTACCGAAGACCAGCGGTTCATATTGTAGCGACCTTTGCCCAACACCTAGCGACCCCATAAAGAGGATATCTTGGCGTAGCAGCTAGGGCGTTGGGCTGACAGTCACTGGATTTGGGCTTGAGTTCTGAATTCGCTACAGTATAAAATATAATGAATTATTTTTAATACAAAACTTATCCAACTATAAGCCTGAGTGCCTGTGTTGTGCTATCATGCTAACTCCTTGTCACGTTTGGTATGACAATGACAGCAACAGCACAAACATATCTGAGACCAGGCTAGTAGACTATCTTGTTCTGCAGAGTTCAGTACAGCGAGAGGAACAGTGAATGAGCACTACTTTTGACCTGGGCAGGGCTCTACAGTGCGACCATTTTACTGTATGCAGCTAAATATTTTGCTTGTAATTTTCATTTAGGAACACCAGTGCTCCTTGAAAAAAATTTAACGATTCTAGCTTTAATACCTCAAATATTTTTTTGTTGTGCTCCTAAATGTCTTCGTGTGCGCCTACGTTTTTTAAACTTAGGCGCACACTTTACCCCTTGTAAAAAAAGGTCAGCGTAGAGCCCTGCAGGGCCCATAGGGTTAGTGCACTATATTATAGGGAATAGGGTGCCATTTTGGACATAATGAGTTCCATAGGCGCTGTTACTACTTGTTGCATAACTTCAGCAGACGGACTCTCTCCTACAGTCCATTGCAATCTATATGACGTGTCTCTCTCTACAAACCCTGCCAGACAAACCTATGGAGATAGACTTCGTCCCAAATGCCACCCTATTCCCCTATGTAGTGCGCTACTTTTATATAGGCGGTCGGGACGCAGGGCTGACTGCGGCAGAGGAGAGAGGGGGACTTCCATGCGCCGGACGAACATGCAGACAGCTACTATGCATAACAAGTTGATAGCCCCGATATCAGATATATCCAGAAAGCATATGGCGCGTCTAAGTTAGCTAGCTGATGAAAGCTAGCATCATATGCCACCAACAATCCACAGGGCTAGCTGGCTAGCTATGCTTCTACAGAGGGCTAGCTAACAAACCGACATAGTTTACTAGTGAGAAAAGCTATAGCTGGCTGTTTTAAAGGAGTTATCGCTGAGCTAGTTAGTTCACCAAGGGTTGAACAAAATATTATCTACCGTAGGCAGGTTTATGTTATTGGTGACAGCTAGCTAACGTTAGCCGGCTAACTGACAGTTAGATGGCCGTGTCATTCAACTAGGAAAGTGATAGCGTATCTAGCTACGTTTCTAACTCAACAAATACACAACTGCAATATTCGTAACACCCATGCATTACAGTACTGCGATTTGATGAACTAACAAACTCTGAATTCTAAAAAAAATATAGTTTGTTTCATTGATTCATGCAGACATACCAGACCGTTGACTCCACGCCGCTCGCTCACACAGGAACACACTGCGCAAACTCCAACCACTGTGGTGCAGGCTGGGAATTGTAGGGATGAACGGTAGTCGTTGTTACTTCACTCAACGGCGAGCCGGTGTCTCAAAAACTACAAGTCCAAAAGTATAAGGAACTAAATGGGGCTGTGCAACGTGTCAAACCAACGCTGTGCATGAAGTCCACTCCACATAACGTTGGGGTTACGGATGTAACCTTAGTTCTCTGAGTAGAGTAACCGGTCGCCAAACGAGGAATAGAAACTCCTTCTCTTCACGCAATGTGATTGAGATGCTTAATATCAAAAATGTTTACAGCACAGGAAGTTGGTGGCACCTTAATTGGGGAGGACGGCTCGTGGTAATGGCTGGAGTGGGATAAAGGAATGGTATTAAATCCATCAAACACATATGTTTGATGCCATTCCATTTGCTCCGTTCCAGACATTATTACGAGCCGTCCTCCCCTCAGCAGCCTCCACTGGTTTACAGACATGTTTACTGTCTGTTACTTCACTCGAACTCCACGGCGGAAAGACATGAAAGGTTGGCGACCCGTTACTCTACTCAGAGAATCAAGGATACATCCGTAACCCAACATTCTCGTAGCGGATCGCCAAATGACCTATGGGAGAGGCTGTACCAAAGAGGTCGTTTGGACAACAGAGTGGGATAACTCAACGTAGTCCAGATGAGTCCCTGGGACGTTCTTGTATCCACCACAGGATGCAAAATAATATAATTACCCAACAGGGTAACACAGAATTTCAAATGTGGCATACAACTGTATTCACAAGCAAGCTGAAAGCTACATGAGGCTCCAATTAGCCTCACTGATGGTTGATGAGTGGGTGATTTTGCAAATACGGACCTTTTTGTGTCTCAGGGTTGGATTTTAAAGATAAAATGTTAATTTAGATATTTTTATTTCACATGCATTAAGTAGAGACTAAAATAACCGTACACTTTTTTTTCAGCTTTCAATATGTTTTAAATTTTTTTAACATTTCATCAAATCACATTTTTTGGGACACCTACACATGTTTACATTTACATTTACATTTTAGTCATTTAGCTCTTATCCAGAGCGACTTACAGGAGCAATTATCCTTGCTCAAGGGCACATCGACAGATTTTTAGTCGGCTCGGGGATTAAAAACCAGCGACCTTTTCGGTTACTGGCACAACGCTCTTACCCACTAAGCTACCTGCCGCCCCGGCTCACTTTTACTTAGCAGATGTTATTGTGGGTGTAGCGAAATGCTTGTGTTTCTAGCTCCAACAGTGCAGTAATACCTAACAATTCAACAATACACACAAATCTAAAAGTAAAAGAATGGAATTAAGAAATATATAAATATTAGTTTGAGCAATGTCGGAGTGGCATTGACTAAAATACAGTAGAATAGAATACAGTATATACATTATTATTATTATTATTACATACTGTATGAGATGAGTAAAGCAAAAATATGTAAACATTATTAAAGTGACTAGTGTTCCATTATTAAAGTGGCCAGTGATTTCAAGTCTATGTACAGTTGAAGTCGGAAGTTTACATACATTTAGGTTGGAGTCATTAAAACTCGTTGTTCAACCACTCCACAAATATCTTGTTAACCAACTATGGTTTTGGCAAGTCGGTTAGGACATCTACTTTGTGCATGACACAAGTAATTTTTCCAACAATTGTTTACAGACTTATAATTCACAGTATCACAATTCCAGTGGGTCAGAAGTTTACATACACTAAGTTGACTGTGCCTTTAAACAGCTTGGAAAATTCCAGAAAATGATGTCATGGCTTTAGAAGCTTCTGATAGGCTAATTGACATAAATTTCAAACTGTTAGGGCAATAAAGCTGTCCCAACAGCAGAGTCCAACAGCAGAGTCCCGAATTCCCAACAGCAGAGTCCCAACAGCAGAGCCCAACAGCATGAGAGTCCCAACAGCAGCTGTCCAACAACAGCAGCAGTCCCAACAGCAGTCCCCGACAGCAGAGTCCCAACAGCAAGTCCCAGCAGAGTCCCAACAGCAGAGTCCCAACAGCAGAGTCCCACAGCAGAGTCCCAACACCTTACCACTGTTACACCTGGCTATCAGCGGAGCCTTGTCTGGCAGCGAAACAGTTCATTCAGCCTCATTTACTGCCTTAAAAAAAAAACATAGCTGATATGGCCGACTTGCTTAAACAAATGTGGTTTCTACTGACAATTGAGATGTACAAACTATGGCATAAGAGGACGCCGAGGAGATAAGAGGAAATCCGTAATTCCGATTAAGACATTAATGAGCGAGCTAGGACGGACGTAGTCAATATGACTATTTGTTCAGCACTTTTAAATTTACAGCGACAGAATTCAGAACATGGTCCGTTCTTACAGTATTCTCCCTGTACACCAAGTCAGAACCGTAGGATAAATAAAGGGGCCATATAAGCAGACAATGAAAGCTCTTACAATATTCAATGATGACATTTCTCTAAAACAGGTTATAGGCTACATGTGCACCACCAAGTCAGAACAGTAGGCTAAGTTATGAGGGGAAAAGGGACCAAATTATAATTTGAGGCACATGGGCTAATAACAGCTTACTACACAACATACACTTAGTATTACTTTCTTAGCTTCAGTATACATATCTCCCTGGCATATTACATCATTTATGCAGTAGCATACAAGACATTTTTGGACTCACCTTGTTGTGCTGTGCTCACTTGAATAGGTAGGTGGCGCGGTGGTCCTTCGTGGCCAAATTTTGTAATCAAACTTTGTCATCAAAGTCAAAGCATTCTCTGGATTTATGGTGCTTGCAAGACAACTGGGGGAAAAAAACAAAAAGTCGAATCATGATGACGTCAGTGATCTTCAGGTCGGAGGTCTAGAAGTCGGGAACTCAGGCCTCTTTCGACTCCCAGTTGGATGACCGTTCAAAACGTATTTTAACGTCGGAGCTCATCTTTATCCGAATTCCCAGTTGTCTTGAACTCACTTTTTATTTATTTGTTTATTTATTTTTATTTAACTAGGCAAGTCAGTTAAGAACAAATTCTTATTTACAATGACGGCCTACCAAAAGGCAAAAGGCCTCCTGAGGGGACGGGGGCTGGAATTTAAAAATTTAAAATTAGGACACCACAACACAGCCTGGTAGCAACATGGTTCGTTTGGGTGAAAGAGGAGCGATTACGATTGAGGAAACCAAGTCTAGATTTAACCTTAGCCTGCAGCTTGGATATGTGCTGAGAGAAGGACAGTGTACCGTCTAGCCATACTCCCAAGGACTTGTATGAGGTGACTACCTCAAGCTCTAAACCCTCAGAGGTAGTAATCACACCGGTGGGGAGAGGGGCATTCTTCTTACCAAACCACATGACCTTTGTTTTGGAGGTGTTCAGAACAAGGTTAAGGGCAGAGAAAGCTTGTTGGACACTAAGAAAGCTTTGTTGTAGAGCATTTAACACAAAATCCAGGGAGGGGCCAGCTGAATATAAGACTGTATCATCTGCATATAAGTGAATGAGAGAGCTTCCTACTGCCTGAGCTATGTTGTTGATGTAAATTGAGAAGAGCGTGGGGCCTAGGATGGAGCCTTGGGGTACTCCCTTGGTGACAGGCAGTGGCTGAGACAGCCGATGTTCTGACTTTACACACTGCACTCTTTGAGAGAGGTAGTTAGCAAACCAGGCCAAAGACCCCTCAGAGACACCAATACTCCTTAGCCGGCCCACAAGAATGGAATGGTCTACCGTATCAAAAGCTTTGGCCAAGTCAATAAAAATAGCAGCAGAACATTGCTTAGAATCAAGGGCAATGGTGACATCATTTAGGACCTTTAAGGTTGCAGTGACACATCCATAACCTGAGCGGAAACCAGATTGCATACCAGAGAGAATACTATAGACATCAAGAAAGCCTTCCAAGCAATGGGAACCTCCCCAGAGAGGAGAGACAGGTTAAAAAGGTCAGAGACAGGCTTGGCGATGATAGGGGCTGCAACCTTAAAGAAGAAAGGGTCTAAACCATCTGACCCAGATGTTTTTTTGGTGTCAAGTTTAAGGAGCTCCTTTAGCACCTCAGACTCAGTGACCTCCTGCAGGGAGAAACTTTGTAGCGGGGCAGGGGAAAAAGAGGGAGGAGCATCGGGGCTAGTCGCATTAGAAGGGCTGGACGATGAGGAAATGTTGGACAGGCAAGGAGGCGTGGCTGAGTCAAATAGGAATCCTGACTTAATGAAGTGGTGATTAAAGAGCTCAGCCATGTGCTCCTTGTCAGTAACAACCACATCATCAACATTAAGGGACATGGGCAGCTGTGAGGAGGAGGGTTTATTCTCCAGGTCTTTAACCGTTTTCCAGAACTTCTTGGGGTTTGACCCACAGAGAGATAACTGCTCCTTAAAGTAACTAACTTTGGCCTTCCGGATAGCCTGAGTGCACTTATTTCTCATTTGCCTGAACGAGAGCCAGTCAGCCTGAGTAAGCGTGTGCCGAGCCTTTCGCCAAATGGAATTCTCGAGGTGGAGTAACTCTGCCAGATCACGGTCGAACCAGGGGCTGAACCTGTTTTTAATTCTCATTTTCTTTATGGGGGCGTTTTTGTTAACAATACCACTGAAAATATAAAAAAGAAGGTCCAAGCGTCTTCGACAGAGGGGATCAAGCCGAGTCTATACCAATTTACAGAGGTCAGGTCATGAAGGAAGGCTTGCTCATTAAAGTTTTTTAGCAAGCGTCTATGACAAATCAGGACAGGTCGTTTAACTGAGCAGCCCGTTACGAACACAGGCTGTAAAACAGTGATCACTAAGGTCATTACAGAAAACACCAGACTGATACCTATCAGGATTATTTGTGAGGATAACATCAAGAAGAGTAGCCTTTTCTGGGTGTTTGGAGTCATACCTTGCGGGATTGGTAATAATCTGAGAAAGATTTAGGGAGTCCCATTGCTTTAGGACTTGGTCAGGTGGTTTAAGCTTGTTCCAGTTTAGGTCACCTAGCAGGACAAATTCAGACGTAGTGTAAGGGGCCAGGAGAGAGGTTAGGGCAGGTAGGGTACAGGCCGGTGCTGTGTAAGGGGCCAGGAGAGAGGTTAGGGCAGGTAGGGTACAGGCCGGTGCTGTGTAAGGGGCCAGGAGAGAGGTTAGGGCAGGTAGGGTACAGGCCGGTGCTGTGTAAGGGGCCAGGAGAGAGGTTAGGGCAGGTAGGGTACAGGCCGGTGCTGTGTAAGGGGCCAGGAGAGAGGTTAGGGCAGGTAGGGTACAGGCCGGTGCTGTGTAAGGGGCCAGGAGAGAGGTTAGGTAGGGTACAGGCCGGCTGTGTAAGGGGCCAGGAGAGAGGTTAGGGCAGGTAGGGTACAGGCCGGTGCTGATGGTGAACGATAACACCCAGCAACAGTCAACAAAGAGCTATTTGAAAGTTTAATTCTTAAAACCAGCAAATCAAATTGTTTGGGGACAGACTTGGTGGAGACAACCGAGCCCTGAAGGTGTTCCTTGGTAAAGATTGCCACTCCACCACCTTTGGAAGATCTGTCTTGCCGAAAAAGGTTATAACCAGAAAGGTTAACATCAGTGTTCAAAAACACTCTTTCTTAACGATGTCTCAGTAATGACCAACACATCTGGATTGAAGCAACCCGCACTTTCAATTGATCCATTTTAGGTAATACGCTTCTAGTATTAACGTGCAGAAAACCCAGGCTTTTTTTACGAGAGCAGGAATCAGTGAAGCAGATATCAGAGTACAAGTCAGAATTGGGGCTAGCAGCAGTAGATGGGCCAGGGTGTACATACACATTTCCAGAGATCATCAGCAGTAATACAATCAGGGCACGGCAGAGGACAGGGAGAGATCTGCAGTGATGATTTATGACATTTGAATGTGCATTAGATGGCAACAAGATCATATCGTACAGCAATTTCATCAGGTAACATGAATACAAAGCCGGCGAGAGGTGGTTAGAATAGGATGGAAGGCCAAGAGTCCGTGGAACCAATAGAGTCAGAGTCCCGATAGAGAGTCAGAGTCCCGATAGAGAGTCAGAGTCCCGATAGAGAGTCAGAGTCCCGATAGAGAGTCAGAGTCCCGATAGAGAGTCAGAGTCCAGATAGAGAGCCAGAGTCCCGATAGAGAGCCAGAGTCCTGATAGAGAGTCAGAGTCCCAATAGAGAGTCAGAGTCCCGATAGAGAGTCAGAGTCCCGATAGAGAGTCAGAGTCCCAATAGAGAGTCAGAGTCCCGATAGAGAGTCAGAGTCCCGATAGAGAGTCAGAGTCCCAATAGAGAGTCAGAGTCCCGATAGAGAGTCAGAGTCCCGATAGAGAGTCAGAGTCCCGATAGAGAGTCAGAGTCCCAATAGAGAGTCAGAGTCCCGATAGAGAGTCAGAGTCCCAATAGAGAGTCAGAGTCCCAATAGAGAGTCAGAGTCCCGATAGAGAGTCAGAGTCCCAATAGAGAGTCAGAGTCCCGATAGAGAGTCAGAGTCCCAATAGAGAGTCAGAGTCCCAATAGAGAGTCAGAGTCCAGATAGAGAGTCAGAGTCCTGAGTGTGGGAATAAACATTGTCTTGGGGCTAGCCATTGTAAGTTCAAAGAGTCACTCGCCCCAACAAGATAACTTGAGAGAGTAGCTCTCTATGTGTCCAGTAGGCTATAAAAGTCTGAGATAAAATAAATAGTTGAACTATGCTAGTTAATTAAAGCGTTTCAAGTTAATTAGCCTACATACAATTCCGATCAGTCCAAAGTCATGCTGGATTGACAGCATGGCCAATGTTGAATGTTTATCCCTTTAAGCTTGGAAAAGAGACCCTTAAACCCAGACTTGGACCACACAGCCACTCCACTGAATAGCAGGCTAGTGATCGCTTTGCAATGCTTTTAGTTAGCCACTGATTCCTTCCAAACCACTCATTGTTGAATTTGCGATTTCCAACTTGTTGTGTAATGTTTATGTCCAATGGCCGATGAGCACCGATATAATTGATCTATATAGGCCTATAGATATAATTGATAAAAACATGTAACCAGTAGGTTTGTTTTTTCTCATTAATATTTCCTGTTCATCTATTGGTTAATATTGTCCCTGTCACGATCGTTGAGAGACGGGTCAGACCAAGGTGCAGCGTGAAAAGC
Organism: Coregonus suidteri; assembly: GCA_036851935.1. Classification (NCBI taxonomy): domain Eukaryota; kingdom Metazoa; phylum Chordata; class Actinopteri; order Salmoniformes; family Salmonidae; genus Coregonus; species Coregonus suidteri. The sequence continues at coordinate 1,573,260 of CM072221.1, forward strand.
GTACATGTTTATTCACTCAACATACAACAAAACAAGAAACAACGTAACGTGAACTCCTCCGGCTAAACACACACACAAGCCTAAAACGGAACAAGATCCCACAACTAAGGTAGGCAACCAGGCTACCTAAGTATGATCCCCAATCAGAGACAACGAGCGACAGCTGCCTCTGATTGGGAATTACACCCGGCCAAACATAGAAATACAACCTAGATACACTACATAGAAATACACTAACATAGATCTCAACAGAAAACTCACACCCTGACCCAACCAACGAGAGTTCTCTGGATCAGGGCGTGACAGTCCCTTTAATTTCTGGACATTAACGTCCCCTGTCTATGCAGTGCACCCTGAAGAGGCCTCTGAGACACAAAGCGTTTTTTTTACTATGCAATAGCCGCTAAAATAAAGGCTTTTTAGCTTTTCCACAAAAAAACATTTAAAGATATATGGAAAATTATATTTTGTATTCGTGGATTAATTTACCTTTAGGCAATGCCTTTTATGAAGGTTTTTGATTATGAAAGAAGAAGAAAAAAGCCATCGAAAACCTTCATGAAAGACATCAGGTAGAAGTCAATTGAATATGAATATAATTGTACATCTTAAATGACCACGTTTTCATGAATTTGATTATATACCGTTAGCTTGAAGCCCATTGAAAAACAGTATTGGGACTTGCACCAGGAAGTAGGCGGGGCTTTCATAGTGTATTGGGCTGCCTGTATAAACGCAGCCTGAGAAATAAACTGTCCAATCGTACGTTCTGTTGTGTTCTGTGGACATATGTACATGACACTGAGACAGTACTTCCTTATAAAATGTCTTTATTATGTTTATTGCATGGCAGTGCTTCAACTTTATACTTCCATCGCTCATCACTACGGTAACAATACTTTACATGAACTAGCTTTTATTATCCAACACAATGATCCAACCAAACCACCAATTCACATATCCATTGATCCGTTGATTGGTTGATTGATTGATTAAAGATATTCAATAAGTATTTTGACACTTCAAATACTGTAATAACTTATTGTTTTTATATAAAAAATATTTTGCAGACTGACTGTATGTTGTGGATAATTTGTAAATTATTTCAATTCTACTGCACAGCAACATAAAGTAAACCAATTAAGTATTGTTATTATTAATAATATTAAATCAAATATCACATGTCAATGAAGTAGCATGTTACATCAAATATCACCTACAGATCTTGGATACTTTATTCAATGGTGAGCATATTTTAATAGAAAATAAATAACTTTATAAATAAGAAATAACTCAATCTTATTTTTTTGGCTTTTAAAAGGTTATTTAGTGGATATTTAGTGAAAAAAGGACAAATGTTTGGTGGTGAATATTTGGTGGACAGAATAAGACAACAAGAACAAATGTTAGTTTGATCTGACATTCTCTTTGTAACTATTCAGAAACGACTCTGTCTGTGAAGTAGATTATGCTGTTTTTTCCTATGGCTCTTTTGGTCACCTGTGGAACAACCAAGTTACTGAGAGGTCAGTCAACTCTTCATGTAACTCAATTCCTCTACACCACCTGAATGCCATTGACACCACCTGTTGTTGCTAGTGTTCCTTTAATGTCATTGACACCACCTGTTGTTGCTAGTGTTCCTTTAATGCCATTGACACCACCTGTTGTTGCTAGTGTCCCTTTAATGTCATTGACACCACCTGTTGTTGCTAGTGTCCGTTTAATGCTATTGACACCACCTGTTGTTGCTAGTGTCCCTTTAATGTCATTGACATCACCTGTTGTTGCTAGTGTCCCTTTAATGTCATTGACACCACCTGTTGTTGCTAGTGTCCCTTTAATGCTATTGACACCACCTGTTGTTGCTAGTGTCCCTTTAATGCTATTGACACCACCTGTTGTTGCTAGTGTCCCTTTAATGTCATTGACACCACCTGTTGTTGCTAGTGTCCCTTTAATGTCATTGACACCACCTGTTGTTGCTAGTGTCCCTTTAATGCTATTGACACCACCTGGTGTTGCTAGTGTTCCTTTAATGCCATTGACACCACCTGTTGTTGCTAGTGTCCCTTTAATGTCATTGACACCACCTGTTGTTGCTAGTGTCCGTTTAATGCTATTGACACCACCTGTTGTTGCTAGTGTCCCTTTAATGTCATTGACACCACCTGTTGTTGCTAGTGTCCCTTTAATGTCATTGACACCACCTGTTGTTGCTAGTGTCCCTTTAATGACATTGACACCACCTGGTGTTGCTAGTGTTCCTTTAATGCTATTGACACCACCTGGTGTTGCTAGTGTCCCTTTAATGCTATTGACACCACCTGTTGTTGCTAGTGTCCGTTTCCCAACCCACGTTGCTCTGCTTGCTTTTACATCATTAAATTTTGGTCATTTAGTAAAACACTCTTATTCAGAGTGACTTCCAGTCAGTGCATTCAACTACATTAGGTAGGATCGACAACCACACAATCACAGTCGTCGCAAGTAAAACCTTCAAAGACATAATGTTCTTCTTATAGCAGAAACGAACAGAACAGAAAGTTTGTTCAGATTCTGCCTCAACCTCACAGATCAATGGGACTATTTCTTCTCTTCTGTGGTTGCCACAGAACCCATCTCCACCCCTATCTCCTGGACCTCCTGGACCTCCTGGGCCGGAACCACCACCTTCTTCTCCAGTCTGGTGATTCTGCGTTTCAGTCTGCTCTGGCCCGCCTCGTGTTCGGCGAGGAGCCGGGCGTATTGAGTCTGGAGGGCGTCCAGCGTTGCTGTCATCTTCTCCACCTTCTCCTCCATATCCTTGGGGTCCGGGCCCTGCGCCGCCACCTAGTTAACGATCAAGACATTGATTAATGAGTTAATCAATCAATCAATCAATACATCAATCAATCATTATTAGTGAGTCTTCTCTTCCATGTCCCTGGGGTCCGGGCCCTGTGCTGCCAACTAGTGAACAATCAATACATTGATCAATTAGTAAATCAATTGGTCGGTCAGTTAGTCGATCAGATAATCAATTAATAACCAAATCTCCTCCATATCCTGGCGTCCGGGCCTTCTTCGCCACCTAATCATCAATCAATACATCCATCAGTTGGTCAGTCAGTCAATCAATTAAAAAGTAACTCAATCAGACGTCCAGGTCCAGCAGGTTGTCCTTCATCAGGATCTGTCATCCTACAGCATGGCCCTAGCATCATGACTATTATGACGATTATAGAGGTGTTATAGAGGTGTTATAGAGGTGTTATAGGTGTTATAGAGGTGTTATAGAGGTGTTATAGAGGTGTTATAGGTGTTATAGAGGTGTTATAGAGGTGTTATAGAGGTGTTATATGTATTATAGAGGTGTTATAGAGGTGTTATAGAGGTGTTATAGAGGTGTTATAGGTGTTATAGAGGTGTTATAGAGGTGTTATAGAGGTGTTATAGAGGTGTTATAGAGGTGTTATAGAGGCGTTACAGAGGTGTTATAGAGGTGTTATAGGTGTTATAGAGGTGTTATAGAGGTGTTATAGAGGTGTTATAGAGGTGTTATAGGTGTTATAGAGGTGTTATAGAGGTGTTATAGTAGTATTATAGAGGTGTTATAGAGGTATTATAGTAGTATTATAGAGGTGTTATAGAGGTGTAATAGAGGTGTTATAGAGGTGTTATAGAGGTGTTATAGGTGTTATAGAGGTGTTATAGAGGTGTTATAGAGGTGTTATAGTAGTATTATAGAGGTGTTATAGAGGTGTAATAGAGGTGTTATAGAGGTGTTATAGAGGTGTTATAGAGGCGTTACAGAGGTGTTATAGAGGTGATATAGGTGTTATAGAGGTGTAATAGAGGTGTTATAGAGGTGTTATAGAGGTGTTATAGTAGTATTATAGAGGTGTTATAGAGGTGTTATAGAGGTGTTATAGAGGTGTTATAGTAGTATTATAGAGGTGTTATAGAGGTGTTATAGAGGTGTTATAGAGGTGTAATAGAGGTGTTATAGAGGTGTTATAGAGGTGTTATAGAGGCGTTACAGAGGTGTTATAGAGGTGTTATAGGTGTTATAGAGGTGTTATAGGTGTTATAGAGGTGTTATAGGTGTTATAGTGTTATAGGTGTTATAGAGGTGTTATAGAGGTGTTATAGAGGTGTTATAGAGGTGTAATAGAGGTGTTATAGAGGTGTTATAGGTGTTATAGAGGTGTAATAGAGGTGTTATAGAGGTGTTATAGAGGTGTTATAGAGGTGTTATAGTAGTATTATAGAGGTGTTATAGAGGTGTAATAGAGGTGTTATAGAGGTGTTATAGAGGTGTTATAGAGGCGTTACAGAGGTGTTATAGAGGTGATATAGGTGTTATAGAGGTGTAATAGAGGTGTTATAGAGGTGTTATAGAGGTGTTATAGTAGTATTATAGAGGTGTTATAGAGGTGTAATAGAGGTGTTATAGAGGTGTTATAGTAGTATTATAGAGGTGTTATAGAGGTGTTATAGAGGTGTTATAGAGGTGTAATAGAGGTGTTATAGAGGTGTTATAGAGGTGTTATAGAGGCGTTACAGAGGTGTTATAGAGGTGTTATAGGTGTTATAGAGGTGTTATAGGTGTTATAGAGGTGTTATAGGGGTGTTATAGGTGTTATAGAGGTGTTATAGAGGTGTTATAGAGGTGTTATAGAGGTGTAATAGAGGTGTTATAGAGGTGTTATAGAGGTGTAATAGAGGTGTTATAGAGGTGTTATAGAGGTGTTATAGAGGTGTGATAGAGGTGTTATAGAGGTGTTATAGAGGTGTTATAGAGGTGTTATAGAGGTGTTATAGAGGTGTTATAGAGGTGTTATAGAGGTGTTATAGGTGTTATAGAGGTGTTATAGAGGTGTTATAGAGGTGTTATAGTAGTATTATAGAGGTGTTATAGAGGTGTTATATAGGTGTTATAGAGGTGTTATAGAGGTGTTATAGAGGTGTTATAGAGGTATTATAGAGGTGTTATAGAGGTGTTATAGGTGTTATATAGGCGTTACAGAGGTGTTATAGAGGTGTTATATAGGCGTTATAGAGGTGTTATAGTAGTATTATAGAGGTGTTATAGAGGTGTTATAGAGGTGTTATAGAGGTGTTATAGAGGTGTTATAGTAGTATTATAGAGGTGTTATAGAGGTGTTATAGAGGCATTATAGAGGTGTTATAGAGGTGTTATAGGTATTATAGAGGTGTTATAGAGGCATTATAGAGGTGTTATAGAGGTGTTATACCTCCAGGTCCAGCAGGTTGTCCTTCATCAGGATCTGCCGTCCCTTCTCCTCCAACATGGCTTTAGCATCAGGGTACTCCGACAGGGCCTCCATGAGGTCATCTTTAGAAAGGCAGAACAGGTCAGAGTACCCCACACTCCTGATGTTAGCGGTCCTCCTGTTCCCTGCCCTGGAACCTGGAAGAAAATGAAGCACAGCAACAACTTGTTGTGGTCCTCTGTAGCTCAGCTGGTAGAGCATGGCGCTTGTAACGCCAAGGTAGTGGGTTCGATCCCCGGGACCACCCATACACAAAAAAATGTATGCACGCATGACTGCAAGTCGCTTTGGATAAAAGCGTCTGCTAAATGGCATATTATTATTTATTATTATTATTATTATTGTTGATTGGAGGAATCTTTACTTTAGTATCCAACAGCAGAGCAGGAGACAATACAGCAGCAGTGAAGCAGTGTAGCCATGTTCCTAACTCTGGGTCCAGGAGAGGAGACTGAACCTGGGTCCAGGAGAGGAGACTGAACCTGGGTCCAGGAGAGGAGACTGAACCTGGGTCCAGGAGAGGAGACTGAACCCGGGTCCAGGAGAGGAGACTGAACCAGTCTGATTTGTCCTCAGGTGTTCCTAACTCTGGGTCCAGGAGAGGAGACTGAACCCGGGTCCAGGAGAGGAGACTGAACCAGTCTTAGTTTGTCCTCAGGTGTTTCTAGCTCTGGGTCCAGGAGAGGAGACTGAACCCGGGTCCAGGAGAGGAGACTGAACCAGTCTTAGTTTGTCCTCAGGTGTTCCTAACTCTGGGTCCAGGAGAGGAGACTGAACCAGTCTTAGTTTGTCCTCAGGTGTTCCTAACTCTGGGTCCAGGAGAGGAGACTGAACCTGGGTCCAGGAGAGGAGACTGAACCTGGGTCCAGGAGAGGAGACTGAACCAGTCTTAGTTTGTCCTCAGGTGTTCCTAGCTCTGGGTCCAGGAGAGGAGACTGAACCAGTCTTAGTTTGTCCTCAGGTGTTCCTAGCTCTGGGTCCAGGAGAGGAGACTGAACCTGGGTCCAGGAGAGGAGACTGAACCTGGGTCCAGGAGAGGAGACTGAACCCGGGTCCAGGAGAGGAGACTGAACCAGTCTTAGTTTGTCCTCAGGTGTTCCTAACTCTGGGTCCAGGAGAGGAGACTGAACCAGTCTTAGTTTGTCCTCAGGTGTTCCTAGCTCTGGGTCCAGGAGAGGAGACTGAACCAGTCTGTTTTGTCCTCAGCTCTAGTAGTGTTTTACCTATTTGATCTCTGCCCCAACCTGAAGAACCATTCTAATCATTAGCATGTCCACGTCGTACTTGTACGTTATTTATTTTGATAGTTCCTGTCACACCTAACTTGATTCCACACCATCACTGGGTGAAACCTCCTCCAAACGAATGACCTGATAACACACTCCATAAGGATAACATCAAACAAACCCTTTATGGCCAGAATACTGATCTCCCCGAAGTAGCTCCCGTCGCTAAGGACAACGAACTGTTTGATCCCGTCGTCGGCGACGACGGCCAGCTTCCCTTCCTTGATGATGTACATCTCTCGTCCGATGTCTCCCTTCTTGCAGATGTAATCACCTGGACTGTAAACCTGGGGCTGGAGCTTCAACACCAACTCTACCAGGAGGCCAGCCTCGCAGTCGGCAAAGATACGCACCTGGAGAAGGAGAGAGGGAGAGAGGGAGAGAGGGAGAGAGAGGGAGAGAGGGAAAGGGGGGAAAGTGGAGGATAGCTATTATGTTTTTATCAATTACTCTCTTCTATTCTGGAGTGATGGAGATCAAAATTAAGATGGAGAGGAAAGATTGTGGACAGAAAGCGAGTGCCATGTTTGCGTGAGAGAGTTCTCTACCTTCTTCAGTGTGTCCAGGTGTACGTTGATGGCGATCTCAGCCCTGAGTTTATCAGGAAGGAACTTTAGCACCTCCCGCTCGTCTACTGCCTTCTTATTGGTCCACAGGTAGTCAAACCACTTGATCACCCTCTTCTCCAGGTCCTGCAGATCACATGAAATTGTATTTTTTTTATTCCCCAAGGAGAAAAGTAATTCCCTTCCACTCCTCCCCAGAAATATCACTTAATACATCAGAAATATAATCTAAATGTACTGTCTTATCAATATATCTTAATATAACCTAAATATATCAGAAATATAACCCAAATATATCAGAAATATATCCTATGTATAACAGGTATGATCAGCCTACCTTAGTGACCTTGTAGAGCCTAGAGAGTTAGGGATCGGGGGTCAGAGGTTATCATCCTACCTTGGTGACCTTTCTGAAAGTCATGTACTGTTTGATGGCATCTATCCTGGCCTGGAAGTTTGCCCTGGCAGCGTTCATGTTGGTGATCATGGAACCTACGTTACCTACGATGGTAGCAAAGATCAACACGCCAACCTGGAGCACAGAGACACAGAGATGATGTAGGGCTGGAACAAAAGCCTGCACGCCCTGAAGCTCTCACGGATTTAGATAGCATCTGCAACCAGGAAGTGACCTCGTCCCTACTGAAGCTACACCCACCAGGAAGTGACCTCGTCCCTACTGAAGCTACACCCACCAGGAAGTGACCTCGTCCCTACTGAAGCTACACCCACCAGGAAGTGACCTCGTCCCTACTGAAGCTACACCCACCAGGAAGTGACCTCGTCCCTACTGAAGCTACACCCACCAGGAAGTGACCTCGTCCCTACTGAAGCTACACCCACCAGGAAGTGACCTCGTCCCTACTGAAGCTACACCCACCAGGAAGTGTCCCTACTGAAGCTACCCCACCAGAAGTGACCTCGTCCCTACTGAAGCTACACCCACCAGGAAGTGACCTCGTCCCTACTGAAGCTACACCCACCAGGAAGTCTGTGACGACGAAGAAGTACTCCGAGTTCTGTACAGGGGGCGGAGTCTCTCCGATGGTTGTGAGTGTCAGGGTCGACCAATACATGCTTTAAGAAAGGACAGAATAGGATTACTATACTACTACTATGTGATTACTGTAGAATTAATGTATTATTACTGCATTATTACTATATAATTACTATATTATAAGAGAGAGTATGTTTACTATAGTATTACTACATAATTACTATATTACTATAGAATTACTGTATTATTATTATGTAATGACTATATAATTACTGTATTATAGGAGAGGATAGGATTACTATACTATTACTATATAATTAATATATTATTATTAATGAATAGTACAGAATTACTGTATTATTATCATACCATTACTGTATTATAGGACAGGATGGCTATAGTATTACGATAATATGACTTTATAATGACTATATTATCACTTTATATTATGCGATAGGAAAGGATCAACTTTAATGTACAGCAAGTACCTGAGCTTCTCTTATTGCTGTTGAGGTATATATACAGTTGAAGTCGGAAGTTTACATACATTTAAAATCTGTTTTTCACAATTCCTGACATTTAATCTGACATTGGTCTCCCGAGTGGCGCAGTGGTCTAAGGCACTGCATCGCAGTGCTAGCTGTGCCACTAGAGATCCTGGTTCGAATCCAGGCTCTGTCGTAGCCTGCCGCGACCGGGAGACCCATGGGGCGGCGCACAATTGGCCCAGCGTCGTCCAGGGTAGGGGAGGGAATGGCCGGCAGGGATGTAGCTCAGTTGGTAGAGCATGGCGTTTGCAACGCCAGGGTTGTGGGTTCGATTCCCACGGGGGGCCAGTAAGAATAAAATAAAATGTAATGTACTCACTAACTGTAAGTCGCTCTGGATAAGAGCGTCTGCTAAATGACGTAAATGTAAATGTAAAATGTTAATCCTAGTAAAGATTCCCTGTCTTAGGTCAGTTAGGATCACCACTTTATTTTAAGAATGTGAAATGTCAGAATAATAGTAGAGAGAATGATTTATTTAAGCTTTTATTTCTTTCATCACATTCCCAGTGGATCAGAAGTTTACATACACTCAATTAGTATTTGGTAGCATTGCCTTTAAATTGTTTAACTTGGGTCAAACGTTTCGGGTAGCCTTCCACAAGCTTCCCACAATAAGTTGGGTGAATTTTGGCCCATTCCTCCTGACAGAGCTGATGTAACTGAGTCAGGTTTGTAGGCCTCCTTGCTCGCACGCGCTTTTTCAGTTCTGCCCACAAATGTTCTATAGGATTGAGATCAGGGCTTTGTGATGGCCACTCCAATACCTTGACTTTGTTGTCCTTAAGACATTTTGCCACAACTTTGGAAGTATGCTTGGGGTCATTGTCCATTTGGAAGACCCATTTGCGACCAAGCTTTAACTTCCTGACTATTATTGTGACATTTCACATTCTTAAAATAAAGTGGTGATCCTAACTGACCTAAGACAGGGAATTTTTACTAGGATTAAATGTCAGGAATTGTGAAAAACAGAGTTTAAATGTATTTGGCTAAGGTGTATGTAAACTTCCGACTTCAACTGTATATATTGATAGACATAGGAGTGCTTCTACCTGTAGGCATACTTCCGGACCAAACGGCCAAACTCAGGGTCAGTCGTGTCGGGGTAGACAAACTTATTAGCTCCGAAACCAATCGCCTTGGAGGGAAGAGATTTATTTTGATTTATTCTCATTTATTTAATCAGAGACAAACAACAAGCATTCACTAAGAAGAGAAGGAGGAGTAGAGACATGAGGTCCAGTGTGTGTGTGTGTGTGTGTGTGTGTGTGTGTGTGTGTGTGTGTGTGTGTGTGGTGTGTGTGTGTGTGTGTGTGTGTGTGTGTGTGTGTGTGTGTGTGTGTGTGTGTGTGTGTGTGTGTGTGTGTGTGTGTGTGTGTCCGTGTGTGTGTGTCCCCGTGTCTGTGTGTGTACCTTGGAGAAGGAGTAGTAGAGACATGCGTTCCAGTGTATGATGATGACGATGTACATGACAAGGTTGGAGATACGCAGAACGTTGGGGAAATTGGTCCTAGTCTCTGTCCTCTGGAAGAACTCCAACATCCTGGTGATAACATAGAGAGAGATGGAGGGATGAATGGATCGATGGAGGTAGAGAGAGAGAGAGAGAGAGAGAGAGAGAGAGAGAGAGAGAGAGAGAGAGAGAGAGAGAGAGAGAGAGAGAGAGAGAGAGAGAGAGAGAGAGAGAGAGAGAGAGAGAGAGAGAGAGAGAGAGAGAGAGAGAGAGAGAGAGAGAGAGAGAGAGAGAGAGAGACAGAGAGAGAGGGAATGAGGGATGGAGATACACAGCACATTGGGGAAGTTGGTACGAGTCTCTGTCCTCTGGAAGAACTCCAACATCCTAGAAAGTAGAGTACACTCTTAGAAAAAAAGGGTTATTTGGCTGTCCAGATAGGAGAACCCTTTGAAGAACCCATTTTGGTTCCATGAAGAACCATTTTTAACAAAGGGTTCTACGTGGAACCCCAAAAAGTTCTACATGGAACCAAAAAGAGTTCTACATGGAACCAAAAAGAGTTCTACATGGAACCAAAAAGAGTTCTACATGGAACCAAAAAGAGTTCTACATGGAACCAAAAATAGTTATCCTTTTGGGACAGCCACAGAACCCTTTTGTAACCCTTTTTTCCAAGAGTGTAGGGTAGAATAAAGTAAAGTAAAGTAGAATAAAGTAGAGTATAATAAAGTAGAGTAGAATAAAGTAGAGTAAAGTAGAATAAAGTAGAGTATAATAAAATAAAAAAGAGTAGAATAAAGTAGAGTATAATAAAATAAAAAAGAGAGAATAAAGTAGAGTATAATGAAATAAAGTAGATTAGAATAAAGTAGAGTAGAATAAAGTAAAGTAGAGGAGAATAAAGTAGAGTAGAATAAAGTAAAGTAGAGGAGAATAAAGTAGAGGAGAATAAAATAAAATAGAGTAGGGTAAAATAGAATAAAGTCGAGGATAGTATAATAAAGTAGAGTAGAATAAAGTAGAGTAGAATAGAACACAGTAGAGTAGAATATAATAAAGTAGAATATAATATAATAAAGTAGAGTAGAATAGAATAAAGTAGAGTAGAATAAAGTAGAATAAAGTAGAGTAGAGTTGAATAAAGAAGAGTATATTATAATAAAGTAGAGTAGAATATCATAAAGTATAATAGAATAAAGTAAAGTAGAGTAGAAAATAATAAAGTAGAGTAGAGTAGAATACAGTAGAGTAGAGTAGAATACAGTAGAGTAGAGTATAATAAAGCAGAGTAAAATAAAGTAGAGTAGAATAGAATAAAATAGAGTAGTATAGAATAAAGTAGAGTAGAGTAGAATATAATAAAGTCAAGTAGAGTAGAATGTAATAAAGTAGAGGAGAGTAGAATAAAGTAGAGTAGAATAAAGTAGAATAGAACACAGTAGAGTAGAATAGAATAAAGTAGTATAGAGTAGAATACATTAGAATAAAGTCAAGTCAAGTACCCCCCCCCCCCCCCCCCCCCCCTTACTAGCTCTGACTTTGCTGATAGCTTCTTTTTGAGGAAAATGTAAATTACTACGATTGAGGAAAAATGTGAATTACTACGATTGTGGTGGTCCCATCTAGCTATCTGAAGATGAATGAACTAACTGTGATGTGTCCCATCTAGCTCTGAAGATAATGCTGTGATATGTGGTGGTCCCATCTAGCTATGATGAATGAACTAACTGTGATATGTGGTGGTCCCATCTAGCTATCTGAAGATGAATGAACTAACTGTGATATGTGGTGGTCCCATCTAGCTATCTGAAGATGAATGAACTACCTGTGATATGTGGTGGTCCCACCTAGCTATCTGAAGATGAATGAACTAACTGTGATATGTGGTGGTCCCATCTAGCTATCTGAAGATGAATGAACTACCTGTGATATGTGGTGGTCCCATCTAGCTATCTGAAGATGAATGAACTACCTGTGATATGTGGTGGTCCCACCTAGCTATCTGAAGATGAACTAACTGTGATATGTGGTGGTCCCATCTAGCTATCTGAAGATGAATGAACTAACTGTGATATGTGGTGGTCCCACCTAGCTATCTGAAGATGAATGAACTAACTGTGATATGTGGTGGTCCCATCTAGCTATCTGAAGATGAATGAACTAACTGTGATATGTGGTGGTCCCACCTAGCTATCTGAAGATGAATGAACTAACTGTGATATGTGGTGGTCCCATCTAGCTATCTGAAGATGAATGAACTAACTGTGATATGTGGTGGTCCCACCTAGCTATCTGAAGATGAATGAACTAACTGTGATATGTGGTGGTCCCATCTAGCTATCTGAAGATGAATGAACTAACTGTGATATGTGGTGGTCCCATCTAGCTATCTGAAGATGAATGAACTAACTGTGATATGTGGTGGTCCCATCTAGCTATCTGAAGATGAATGAACTACCTGTGATATGTGGTGGTCCCACCTAGCTATCTGAAGATGAACTAACTGTGATATGTGGTGGTCCCACCTAGCTATCTGAAGATGAATGAACTCACTGTGATATGTGGTGGTCCCATCTAGCTATCTGAAGATGAATGAACTAACTGTGATATGTGGTGGTCCCATCTAGCTATCTGAAGATGAATGAACTACCTGTGATATGTGGTGGTCCCATCTAGCTATCTGAAGATGAATGAACTACCTGTGATATGTGGTGGTCCCACCTAGCTATCTGAAGATGAACTAACTGTGATATGTGGTGGTCCCACCTAGCTATCTGAAGATGAATGAACTCACTGTGATATGTGGTGGTCCCATCTGGCTATCTGAAGATGAACTAACTGTGATATGTGGTGGTCCCATCTAGCTATCTGAAGATGAATGAACTAACTGTGATATGTGGTAGTCCCACCTAGCTATCTGAAGATGAACTAACTGTGATATGTGGTGGTCCCATCTAGCTATCTGAAGATGAATGAACTAACTGTGATATGTGGTGGTCCCACCTAGCTATCTGAAGATGAATGAACTAACTGTGATATGTGGTGGTCCCACCTAGCTATCTGAAGATGAATGAACTAACTGTGATATGTGGTGGTCCCATCTAGCTATCTGAAGATGAATGAACTAACTGTGATATGTGGTGGTCCCATCTAGCTATCTGAAGATGAATGAACTAACTGTGATATGTGGTGGTCCCCACCTAGCTATCTGAAGATGAATGAACTAACTGTGATATGTGTGGTCCCACCTAGCTATCTGAAGATGAATGAACTAACTGTGATATGTGGTGGTCCCATCTAGCTATCTGAAGATGAATGAACTAACTGTGATATGTGGTGGTCCCATCTAGCTATCTGAAGATGAATGAACTACCTGTGATATGTGGTGGTCCCACCTAGCTATCTGAAGATGAATGAAACTAACTGTGATATGTGGTGGTCCCATCTAGCTATCTGAAGATGAATGAACTAACTGTGATATGTGGTGGTCCCACCTAGCTATCTGAAGATGAATGAACTAACTGTGATATGTGGTGGTCCCATCTAGCTATCTGAAGATGAATGAACTAACTGTGATATGTGGTGGTCCCACCTAGCTATCTGAAGATGAATGAACTAACTGTGATATGTGGTGGTCCCATCTAGCTATCTGAAGATGAATGAACTAACTGTGATATGTGGTGGTCCCATCTAGCTATCTGAAGATGAATGAACTAACTGTGATATGTGGTGGTCCCCATCTAGCTATCTGAAGATGAATGAACTAACTGTGATATGTGGTGGTCCCACCTAGCTATCTGAAGATGAATGAACTAACTGTGATATGTGGTGGTCCCACCTAGCTATCTGAAGATGAATGAACTAACTGTGATATGTGGTGGTCCCACCTAGCTATCTGAAGATGAATGCACTAACTGTAGCTCTCTCTGTATAGGAGCGTCTGCTAAATGACTAAAATGTACATCCTAGTGATAACATGGCGAGACATTAATGAATGATGCATTCATATCTCTAGTTACACACCTGTTGATTCTGAACAGACTCTAGTTAACTCACCTGTTGATTCTGAACAGACTCTAGTTAACTCACCTGTTGATTCTGAACAGCTTGTTGAGTCGTATTTCTAGTTGACTCACCTGTTGATTCTGAACAGCTTGTTGAGTCGTATTTCTAGTTGACTCACCTGTTGATTCTGAACAGACTCTAGTTAACTCACCTGTTGATTCTGAACAGCTTGTTGAGTCATATTTCTAGTTGACTCACCTGTTGATTCTGAACAGACTCTAGTTAACTCACCTGTTGATTCTGAACAGCTTGTTGAGTAGTATCTCTAGTTAACTCACCTGTTGATTCTGAACAGCTTGTTTATCGTATTTCTAGTTAACTCACCTGTTGATTCTGAACAGCTTGTTCATCGTATTTCTAGTTAACTCACCTGTTGATTCTGAACAGCTTGTTGAGTAGCATCTCTTGTTGACTCACCTGTTGATTCTGAACAGCTTGTTGAGTCGAATCTCGGGGTAGTTGAGTCCAAAGTAAAGATAGAAGACGTCAGTAGGGATCATGGAGATCAGGTCGAGTTTAAACTGGAGGCTGTTTATGTAGCGATCTCTCAGCTTCTTCTGATCCTTCACCAACAGACCCTGTTCCAGGTAACCTATACACAGGGACAGACTTTACCAACAGACCCTTTTCCAGGTAACCTACACAGGGACAGACTTTACCAACAGACCCTGTTCCAGGTAACCTATACACAGGGACAGACTTTACCAACAGACCCTGTTCCAGGTAACCTACACAGGGACAGACTTTACCAACAGACCCTGTTCCAGGTAACCTATACACAGGGACAGACTTTACCAACAGACCCTGTTCCAGGTAACCTATACACAGGGACAGCCTTCACCAACAGACCCTGTTCCAGGTAACCTACACAGGGACAGACTTTACCAACAGACCCTGTTCCAGGTAACCTACACAGGGACAGACCTTACCAACAGACCCTGTTCCAGGTAACCTACACAGGGACAGACTTTACCAACAGACCCTGTTCCAGGTGACCTACACAGGGACAGACTTTACCAACAGACCCTGTTCCAGGTAACCTACACACACAGGGACAGACTTTACCAACACAGACCCTGTTCCAGGTAACCTACACAGGGACAGACTTTACCAACAGACCTGTTCCAGGTAAGCTACACAGAGGGACATACTTTACCAACAGACCCTGTTCCAGGTAACCTACACAGGGACAGACTTTACCAACAGACCCTGTTCCAGGGAACCTATACAGGGACAGACTTTACCAACAGACCCTGTTCCAGGTAACCTACACAGGGACAGACTTTACCAAAAGACCTGTTCCAGGTAAGCTACCACACAGGGGACAGACTTTACCAACAGACCCTGTTCCAGGTAACCTACACAGGGACAGGGTTTACCAACAGACCCTGTTCCAGGTAACCTATACACAGGGACAGACTTTACCAACAGACCCTGTTCCAGGTAACCTACACAGGGACAGACTTTACCAACAGACCCTGTTCCAGGTAACCTATACACAGGGACAGACTTTACCAACAGACCCTGTTCCAGGTAACCTACACAGGGACAGACCTTACCAACAGACCCTGTTCCAGGTAACCTATAAACAGGGACAGACTTTACCAACAGACCCTGTTCCAGGTAACCTACACAGAGACAGACTTTACCAACAGACCCTGTTCCAGGTAACCTATACACAGGGACAGACTTTACCAACAGACCCTGTTCCAGGTAACCTACACAGGGACAGACTTTACCAACAGACCCTGTTCCAGGTAACCTACGCACAGGGGACAGACTTTACCAACAGACCCTGTTCCAGGTAACCTACACAGGGACAGACTTTACCAACAGACCCTGTTCCAGGTAACCTACACATGGACAGACTTTACCAACAGACCCTGTTCCAGGTAAGCTACCACACAGGGACAGACTTTACCAACAGACCCTGTTCCAGGTAACCTCCACACAGGGACATACTTTACCTACAGACCCTGTTCCAGGTAACCTACACAGGGACATACTTTACCAACATACCCTGTTCCAGGTAACCTCCACACAGGGACAGACTTTACCTACAGACCCTGTTCCAGGTAACCTACACAGGGACAGACTTTACCAACAGACCCTGTTCCAGGTAACCTATACACAGGGACAGACTTTACCAACAGACCCTGTTCCAGGTAACCTACACACACAGGGACAGACTTTACCAACATACCCTGTTCCAGGTAACCTACACATGGACAGACTTTACCAACAGACCCTGTTCCAGGTAAGCTACCACACAGGGACAGACTTTACCAACATACCCTGTTCCAGGTAACCTACACACACAGGGACAGACTTTACCAACAGACCCTGTTCCAGGTAACCTACACATGGACAGACTTTACCAACAGACCCTGTTCCAGGTAAGCTACCACACAGGGACAGACTTTACAAACAGACACTGTTCCAGGTAACCTCCACATAGGGACAGAATTTACCTACAGACCCTGTTCCAGGTAACCTACACATGGACAGACTTTACCAACAGACCCTGTTCCAGGTAACCTCCACACAGGGACAGACTTTACCTACAGACCCTGTTCCAGGTAACCTACACAGGGACAGACTTTACCAACAGACCCTGTTCCAGGTAACCTATACACAGGGACAGACTTTACCAACAGACCCTGTTCCAGGTAACCTACACACACAGGGACAGACTTTACCAACAGACCCTGTTCCAGGTAACCTACACATGGACAGACTTTACCAACAGACCCTGTTCCAGGTAAGCTACCACACAGGGACAGACTTTACCAACAGACCCTGTTCCAGGTAACCTATACACAGGGACAGACTTTACCAACAGACCCTGTTCCAGGTAACCTACACACACAGGGACAGACTTTACCAACAGACCCTGTTCCAGGTAACCTACACATGGATAGACTTTACCAACAGACCCTGTTCCAGGTAAGCTACCACACAGGGACAGACTTTACCAACAGACCCTGTTCCAGGTAACCTCCACACAGGGACATGACTTTACTAGAGACCCTGTTCCAGGTAACCTCCACACAGGGACAGACTTTACCAACAGACCCTGTTCCAGGTAACCTGAACACAGGGACAGACTTTACCAACATACCCTGCTCCAGGTAACCTACACAGGGACAGACCTTACCAACAGACCCTGTTCCAGGTAACCTACACAGGGACAGCCTTTACCAACAGACCCTGTTCCAGGTAACCTACACAGGGACAGACCTTACCAACAGACCCTGTTCCAGGTAACCTACACAGGGACAGCCTTTACCAACAGACCCTGTTCCAGGTAACCTATACACAGGGACAGACTTTACCAAAAGACCCTGTTCCAGGTAACCTACACAGGGACAGACTTTACCAACAGACCCTGTTCCAGGTAACCTACACACAGGGACAGACTTTACCAACAGACCCTGTTCCAGGTAACCTACACAGGGACAGACTTTACCAACAGACCCTGTTCCAGGTAACGTACACACAGGGACAGACTTTACCAACAGACCCTGTTCCAGGTAACCCTACACAGGGACAGACTTTACCAACAGACCCTGTTCCAGGTAACCTACACACAATGACAGACCTTACCAACAGACCCTGTTCCAGGTAACCTACACACAATGACAGACTTTACCAACAGACCCTGTTCCAGGTAACCTACACACAAGACAGACCTTACCAACAGACCCTGTTCCAGGTAACCTACACACAATGACAGACTTTACCAACAGACCCTTTTCCAGGTAAGCTACACAGGGACAGACCTTACCAACAGACCCTGTTCCAGGTAACCTACAAACAGGGACAGACTTTACCAACAGACCCTGTTCCAGGTAACCTAAACAGGGACAGACTTTACCAACAGACCCTGTTCCAGGTAACCTACACAGGGACAGACTTTACCAACAGACCCTGTTCCAGGTAACCTACACAGGGACAGACTTTACCAACAGACCCTGTTCCAGGTAACCTACGCACAGGAACAGACTTTACTAACAGACCCTGTTCCAGGTAACCTCCACACAGGGACAGACTTTACCAACAGACAATGTTCCAGGTAACCTATACACAGGGACAGACTTTACCAACAGACCCTGTTCCAGGTAACCTACACACAGGGACAGACTTTACCAACAGACCCTGTTCCAGGTAACCTACACAGGGACAGACTTTACCAACAGACCCTGTTCCAGTTAACCTACACACAGGGACCTTACCAACAGACCCTGTTCCAGGTAACCTACACAGGGACAGACTTTAGCAACAGACCCTGTTCCAGGTAACCTACACATGGACATACTTTACCAACAGACCCTGTTCCAGGTAACCTACACAGGGACAGACTTTACCAACAGACCCTGTTCCAGGTAACCTACACATGGACATACTTTACCAACAGACCCTGTTCCAGGTAACCTACACAGGGACAGACTTTACCAACAGACCCTGTTCCAGGTAACCTACACAGGGACATACTTTACCAACAGACCCTGTTCCAGGTAACCTACACACATGGACAGACTTTACCAACAGACCTGTTCCAGGTAAGCTACCACACAGGGACAGACTTTACCAACAGACCCTGTTCCAGGTAACCTACACACAAAGGGACAGACTTTACACAGACCATGTTCCAGGTAAACAGGAACCCTTTCCAGGTAACCTTACACAAGGGACATACTTTACCAACCTACACACATGGACAGACTTTACCAACAGACCCTGTTCCAGGTAACCTACACACATGGACAGACTTTACCAACAGACCCTGTTCCAGGTAACCTACACAGGGACAGACTTTACCAACAGACCCTGTTCCAGTTAACCTACACATGGACAGACTTTACCAACAGACCTGTTCCAGGTAAGCTACCACACAGGGACAGGGTTTACCAACAGACCCTGTTCCAGGTAACCTACACAGGGACAGGGTTTACCAACAGACCCTGTTCCAGGTAACCTACACAGGGACAGACTTTACCAACAGACCCTGTTCCCAGGTAACCTACACAGGGACAGACTTTACCAACAGACCCTGTTCCAGGTAACCTACACAGGGACAGACGTTACCAACAGACCCTGTTCCAGGTAACCTACGCACAGGGACAGACTTTACTAACAGACCCTGTTCCAGGTAACCTCCACACAGGGACAGACTTTACCAACAGACCCTGTTCCAGGTAACCTACACACAGGGACAGACTTTACCAACAGACCCTGTTCCAGGTAACCTACACACAGGGACAGACTTTACCAACAGACCCTGTTCCAGGTAACCTACACAGGGACAGACTTTACCAACATACCCTGTTCCAGGTAACCTACACAGGGACATACTTTACCAACAGACCCTGTTCCAGTTAACCTACACACAGGGACCTTACCAACAGACCCTGTTCCAGGTAACCTACACAGGGACAGACTTTAGCAACAGACCCTGTTCCAGGTAACCTACACATGGACATACTTTACCAACAGACCCTGTTCCAGGTAACCTACACAGGGACAGACTTTACCAACAGACCCTGTTCCAGGTAACCTACACATGGACATACTTTACCAACAGACCCTGTTCCAGGTAACCTACACAGGGACAGACTTTACCAACAGACCCTGTTCCAGGTAACCTACACAAAGGGACATACTTTACCAACAGACCCTGTTCCAGGTAACCTACACACATGGACAGACTTTACCAACAGACATGTTCCAGGTAAGCTATACACAGGGACAGACTTTACCATCAGACCCTGTTCCAGGTAACCTACACAGGGACATACTTTACCAACAGACCCTGTTCCAGGTAACCTACACAGGGACAGACTTTACCAACAGACCCTGTTCCAGGTAAGCTACCACACAGGGACAGACTTTACCAACAGACCTGTTCCAGGTAAGCTACACACACAATGACAGACCTTACCCACAGACCCTGTTCCAGGTAACCTACACAGGGACAGGGTTTAGCAACAGACCCTGTTCCAGGTAACCTACACAGGGACAGACTTTACTACAGACCCTGTTCTAGGTAACCTACACAGGGACAGGTTTTAGCAACAGACCCTGTTCCAGGTAACCTACAAACAGGGACAGACTTTACGAACAGACCCTGTTCCAGTTAACCTACACATGGACAGACTTTACCAACATACCTTGTTCCAATTAACAAACACACAGTGACAGACCTTACCAACAGACCCTGTTCCAGGTAACCTACACAGGGACAGACTTTAGCAACAGACCCTGTTCCAGGTAACCTACACAGGGACAGACATTACCAACAGACCCTGTTCCAGGTAACCTACACAGGGACAGACATTACCAACAGACCCTGTTCCAGGTAACCTATACACAGGGACAGACTTTAGCAACAGACCCTGTTCCAGGTAACCTACACAGGGACAGACATTACTAACAGACCCTGTTCCAGGTAACCTATACACAGGGACAGACTTTACCAACAGACCCTGTTCCAGGTAACCTACACATGGACAGACTTTACCAACAGACCCTGTTCCAGGTAACCTACAAACAGGGACAGACTTTACCAACAGACCCTGTTCCAGGTAACCTACGCACAGGGACAGACTTTACCAACAGACCCTGTTCCAGGTAAGCTACACACACACATTGACAAACTTTTTACCAACATACCTTATTCCAGTTAACCTACTCAGAGTGACAGACTTTACTAACATACCCTGTTCCAGGCAACCTACCCACAGGGACAGACCTTACCAACAGACCCTGTTCCAGGTAACCTACAAACAGGGACAGACTTTACCAACAGACCCTGTTCCAGGTAACCTACACAAAGGGACAGACTTTACCAACAGACCCTGTTCCAGGTAACCTACACACACAGGGACAGACTTTACCAACAGACCCTGTTCCAGGTAACCTACACAAAGGGACATACTTTACCAACAGACTCTGTTCCAGGTAACCTACACACATGGACAGACTTTACCAACAGACATGTTCCAGGTAAGCTATACACAGGGACAGACTTTACCAACAGACCCTGTTCCAGGTAACCTACACAGGGACATACTTTACCAACAGACCCTGTTCCAGGTAACCTACACAGGGACAGACTTTACCAACAGACCCTGTTCCAGGTAAGCTACCACACAGGGACAGACTTTACCAACAGACCTGTTCCAGGTAAGCTACACACACAATGACAGACCTTACCCACAGACCCTGTTCCAGGTAACCTACACAGGGACAGGGTTTAGCAACAGACCCTGTTCCAGGTAACCTACACAGGGACAGACTTTACTACAGACCCTGTTCTAGGTAACCTACACAGGGACAGGTTTTAGCAATAGACCCTGTTCCAGGTAACCTACAAACAGGGACAGACTTTACGAACAGACCCTGTTCCAGGTAACCTACAAACAGGGACAGACTTTACCAACAGACCCTGTTCCAGGTAACCTACAAACAGGGACAGACTTTACCAACATACCCTGTTCCAGTTAACCTACACATGGACAGACTTTACCAACATACCTTGTTCCAATTAACAAACACACAGTGACAGACCTTACCAACAGACCCTGTTCCAGGTAACCTACACAGGGACAGACTTTAGCAACAGACCCTGTTCCAGGTAACCTACACAGGGACAGACATTACCAACAGACCCTGTTCCAGGTAACCTACACAGGGACAGACATTACCAACAGACCCTGTTCCAGGTAACCTATACACAGGGACAGACTTTAGCAACAGACCCTGTTCCAGGTAACCTACACAGGGACAGACATTACTAACAGACCCTGTTCCAGGTAACCTATACACAGGGACAGACTTTACCAACAGACCCTGTTCCAGGTAACCTACACATGGACAGACTTTACCAACAGACCCTGTTCCAGGTAACCTACAAACAGGGACAGACTTTACCAACAGACCCTGTTCCAGGTAACCTACACAGGGACAGACTTTACCAACAGACCCTGTTCCAGGTAAGCTACACACACATTGACAAACTTTACCAACATACCTTATTCCAGTTAACCTACTCAGAGTGACAGACTTTACTAATATACCCTGTTCCAGGCAACCTACCCACAGGGACAGACCTTACCAACAGACCCTGTTCCATGTAACACACAAACAGGGACAGACTTTACCAACAGACCCTGTTCCAGGTAACCTACACACACAGGGACAGACTTTACCAACAGACCCTGTTCCAGGTAACCTACACAGGGACAGACTTTACCAACAGACCTGTTCCAGGTAACCTACACAGGGACAGACAGATGCAAAAAAGCACAAACACACACACACACACACACACACACACACACAGAGACGTACAGGTATATTTTTTGGCAGAGTGTGTGTGTTCTCACCTGTTCTGGTCCTAAACACCATATCCGCCACGTAGACGACATCAGAGACATAGTCAATGATAAACCAGTAGATCAGAAAGTCTGACTGGAGTTCCTCAAAACTCGCCCTGACACACACAGACAGTCAGAATGTCCTTAGAAGTGTTATCAATATATTAATCAATCAACCAATCAGTCAATCAATCAATCAATCAATCAAACAACCAACCACTCAATCAATCAATCAATCAACCAACTACTCTATCAATAAATAAATCAACAACCCAACCAATCAATCAATCGATCAATCAAACAATTAACCAATTAGTGTGTTAGTTACCTGGCTATGATGAGGGTCCAGTTGTACATAACAGGTATGGTGATGACCATTAGCCAGTTATAATACATGTTACCTGCTGGGTCTATCACCGTGATCTCTTTAGGCCTGGTCACACACACACACACACACACACACACACACACACACACACACACACACACACACACACACACACACACACACACACACACACACGGGAGAAATAGATAGACGTATTCTCTTTAGGCCTGAGGGAGAGAGACCAGGGATATCCTGGAACATGGAATCAGATCTTTTGGGTTCTGATTTGTACCATAGTCAACTTTATAAAAAACAAAGCTGGGACTTTGTGAAGACACTTACGCTTCAGCTTTGGCCTTCTCCTCTTTCTCCTTCTTCTCCTTCTCCTCCTTCTCCTTCTTCTCCTTCTCCTCCTTCTCCTTCTTCTTCTCCTCTTTCTTCTCTCTTTTCTCCTGTTTTTCTTTCCTTGATAGAGAGAAAGAGGTCAGGATGAGTGGATGTCACAGGATGCTTCCCAAATGGGACCCTATTCCCTATATAGTACACTACCCTATGGGCCCTGGTCTAAAGTAGTGCACTATATAGGGAATAGGGTGCCATTTGGGAGATTGTTCTGGAGATCTCTCTGGTCCTTACTCCTTTTGTTCTTTCCTCTCCTTCTTCTTCTTCTTCTTCCTCTTCTTCTCCTCCCTAGGAAAGATCAGAGTGACAATTATTGTTAAAGGGATACTGCAATGCTACCTTACCTGTGGACTTCCAGTCATTGCACTAACGCTAGTTAGCATTGGCTTTGCAAAACAACCGCTAACTTCCTTCGTACTGCACGTAGAGAATCTCGCAGTAATCCCTTTAAGACATCAGGACTAGAGTCGGAAACTATGTTATCGTACATAATGGGGTCTGTGTGTGTATGTGTGTGTGTGTGTGTGTGTGTGTGTTTGTGTGTGTGTGTGTGTGTGTGTGTGTGTGTGTGTGTGTGTGTGTGTGTGTGTGTGTGTGTGTGTGTGTGTGTTGTGTGTGTGTGTGTGTGTGTGTGTGTGTGTGTGTGTTGTGTGTGTGTGTGTGTGTGTGTGTGTGTGTGTGTGTGTGTGTGTGTTCGTACTCTTCCTCGTTGTTGTTGCTGTTGTTCATGTTGAAGGGAACCTGCACACCGGGCCTCCTTGTACACCTAGACGAAGATCACCATCATAAGACACAATGTTCTCTGATATTTCAGTTCGAGGTTCTATGTTCTATATCGTGGAGCTCCGCCCCATAGGGGAGCTCTGCTCCTATTGGTTTACCCACTGCCCTAAGGCAGCATCAGCCTGAGACAAAATTATGCACACACCTGCAGCCAATAGGAGTACAGGTGTCCCTATAAGAGGGGACGCTTCCCCTCAATCAGCCTCCCGAGATATTTATCTTCAGCGAGACTAGAGAGGGTCGGCAGGGCCTTAAGTCCTATGGGGCTCCGCTCCACTCATAGAACTGGAGTTACACTCCGGTAACTAATCGTTCTATGTTCTAAGTTCTAAGGTCTATAGGTCCTTACCTGTGTGCCTCCCCCATCTCCCCTGTCTCCCCCTCCATATCCTGCAGAGCGATTAGTGGTGGGGGGCGGGGCTGGGGCTGGGAGGGGGCTGGGCCAGCAGGGGTCACAGGGGCCACCCTCACTGACATCACAGGAAGTACTTCCTCTTGGTTTCCTGTGAGGTCAGAAGAAACAGCCCTATCTCAGATAGTGGGACAGGAACTAGTTGATACTCAGATAGAGACTTTGAGGAAGGGTTTGCTGCTAGAGTCTTTGAGGAAGGGTTTGCTGCTGGAGACTTTGAGGAAGGGTTTGCTGCCAGAGACTTTGAGGAAGGGTTGCTGCTACAGACTTTGAGGAAGGGTTTGCTGCTGGAGACTTTGAGGAAGGGTTGCTGCTACAGACTTTGAGGAAGGGTTTGCTGCCAGAGACTTTGAGGAAGGGTTTGCTGCTGGAGACTTTGAGGAAGGGTTTGCAGCTAGAGTCTTTGAGGAAGGGTTGCTGCTAGAGTCTTTGAGGAAGGGTTGCTGCTAGAGTCTTTGAGGAAGGGTTTGCTGCTACAGTCTTTGAGGAAGGGTTTGCAGCTAGAGTCTTTGAGGAAGGGTTTGCTGCTAGAGTCTTTGAGGAAGGGTTGCTGCTAGAGTCTTTGAGGAAGGGTTTGCTGCTACAGTCTTTGAGGAAGGGTTTGCAGCTAGAGTCTTTGAGGAAGGGTTTGCTGCTACAGTCTTTGAGGAAGGGTTTGCTGCTACAGACTTTGAGGAAGGGTTTGCTGCTAGAGACATTGAGGAAGTGTTTGCTGCTACAGACTTTGAGGAAGGGTTTGCTGCTAGAGACATTGAGGAAGTGTATGCTTTTACAGTCTTTGAGGAAGGGTTTGATGCTAGAGACTTCGAGGAAGGGTTTGATGCTATAGTCTTTGAGGAAGGGTTTGCTGCTAGAGTCTTTGAGGAAGGGTTTGCTGCTAGAGTCTTTGAGGAAGGATTTGCTGCCAGAAACTTTGAGGAAGGGGTTGCTGCTAGAGTCTTTGAGGAAGGGTTTGCTGCTAGAGTCTTTGAGGAAGGGTTTGCTGCTACAGACTTTGAGGAAGGGTTTGATGATAGAGACTTTGAGGAAGGGTTTGCTGCCAGAAACTTTGAGGAAGGTTGCTGCTAGAGACTTTGAGGAAGGGTTTGCTTCTACAGACTTTGAGGAAGGGTTTGCTGCCAGAAACTTTGAGGAAAGGTTGCTGCTACAGACTTTGAGGAAGGGTTTGCTTCTACAGACTTTGAGGAAGGGTTTGCTTCTACAGACTTTGAGGAAGGGTTTGCTGCCAGAAACTTTGAGGAAGGGTTTGCAGCTAGAGACTTTGAGGAAGGGTTGCTGCTACAGACTTTGAGGAAGGGATTGCTGCCAGAGACTTTGAGGAAGGGTTTGCTGCTGGAGACTTTGAGGAAGGGTTTGCAGCTAGAGTCTTTGAGGAAGGGTTGCTGCTAGAGTCTTTGAGGAAGGGTTGCTGCTAGAGTCTTTGAGGAAGGGTTTGCTGCTACAGTCTTTGAGGAAGGGTTTGCAGCTAGAGTCTTTGAGGAAGGGTTTGCTGCTAGAGTCTTTGAGGAAGGGTTGCTGCTAGAGTCTTTGAGGAAGGGTTTGCTGCTACAGTCTTTGAGGAAGGGTTTGCAGCTAGAGTCTTTGAGGAAGGGTTTGCTGCTACAGTCTTTGAGGAAGGGTTTGCTGCTACAGACTTTGAGGAAGGGTTTGCTGCTAGAGACATTGAGGAAGTGTTTGCTGCTACATACTTTGAGGAAGGGTTTGCTGCTAGAGACATTGAGGAAGTGTATGCTTTTACAGTCTTTGAGGAAGGGTTTGATGCTAGAGACTTCGCGGAAGGGTTTGATGCTATAGTCTTTGAGGAAGGGTTTGCTGCTAGAGTCTTTGAGGAAGGGTTTGCTGCTAGAGTCTTTGAGGAAGGATTTGCTGCCAGAAACTTTGAGGAAGGGGTTGCTGCTAGAGTCTTTGAGGAAGGGTTTGCTGCTAGAGTCTTTGAGGAAGGGTTTGCTGCTACAGACTTTGAGGAAGGGTTTGATGATAGAGACTTTGAGGAAGGGTTTGCTGCTAGAGACTTTGAGGAAAGGTTGCTGCTAGAGACTTTGAGGAAGGGTTTGCTGCTACAGACTTTGAGGAAGGGTTTGCTTCTACAGACTTTGAGGAAGGGTTTGCTTCTACAGACTTTGAGGAAGGGTTTGCTGCTAGAGACTTTGAAGAAGGGTTGCTGCTAGAGACTTTGAAGAAGGGTTGCTGCTAGAGACTTTGAGGAAGGGTTTGCTGCCAGAATCTTTGAAGAAGGGTTTGCTGCTAGAGTCTTTGAAGAAGGGTTTGCTGCTAGAGACTTTGAGGAAGGGTTTGCTGCTAGAGTCTTTGAGGAAGGGTTTGCTGCTAGAGACTTTGAGGAAGGGTTTGCTTCTACAGTCTTTGACGAAGGGTTTGATGCTAGAGACTTTGAGGAAGGGTTTGATGCTATAGTCTTTGAGGAAGGTTTGCTGCTAGAGATTTTGAGGAAGGGTTCCTGGTA
This sequence comes from Coregonus suidteri, assembly GCA_036851935.1. NCBI lineage: Eukaryota > Metazoa > Chordata > Actinopteri > Salmoniformes > Salmonidae > Coregonus > Coregonus suidteri. The sequence continues at coordinate 1,600,224 of CM072221.1, forward strand.
GAGTTTTGAGGAAGGTTTTGATGCTATAGTCTTTGAGGAAGGGTTGCTGCTAGAGTCTTTGAGGAAGGGTTTGATGCTTGAGTCTTTGAGGAAGGGTTGCTGCTTGAGTCTTTGAGGAAGGGTTTGCTGCTAGAGTCTTTGAGGAAGGGTTGCTGCTAGAGACATTTAGGAAGGGGTTGCTGCTAGAGTCTTTGAGGAAGGGTTTGCAGCTAGAGTCTTTGAGGAAGGGTTGCTGCTAGAGACATTTAGGAAGGGTTTGCTGCTAGAGTCTTTGAGGAAGGGTTTGCTGCTAGAGTCTTTGAGGAAGGGTTTGCTTCTTGAGACTTTGAGGAAGGGTTTGTTGCTAGGCAACAGGCTTACAAAGACATGACAGTGCAGTCCTCTGCCCGTTCTCTCTGTCTCTGTCGCTCTCTCTCTTTCTCTCTGTCTCTCACACTCACTCAGTGCTTATCAGCTATGTGATACAACCCTAGCATCTGATTGGACAAAAATAACTCGGCCTCCCAACGGAGGCATCTGATTGGTGGAAATAGAGCTTTGATGTATGTCACTATTAATCAACTTAATAGAGCTAAAGCCAATAAACATAACAGGTAACATTCAGAGAAATCCATCATATACGATCAATATGATGATCACTCAATATTACATAACGGTTAGAAGCATGAGTTCATTCAGAGAAAGAAGTACAATATATTAATTTGGATCAAAGGCTTCCAAACCAATCAGAGCTAAATGGTGGATATGACCTTCCTATACAACCTGACAGACTGAAGGAGGAGTTATTGAATTAACTAATAACTCATCAATTAGGTTGAACAGATACATGATTCCAAAGGAACAAGGAAGGAGTCATTGCAACATCAAATCATAAAAAACACTTGCAAATGAATCCACGCTACAAACATAACAAATAAATGATCTATCCTCAATAGAACGGAATACACAGTAAATGGGGTTATTGGAATATCAACCAACCTCATGGTTAAAGGCCCAAGGCCCGGAGCAAATACTTATCAAACAACAACAACATAACAACATGAATCTTGATATTTCAGAAGTAGCTCCTCTAACTCACCTGTTGCTCGGTTAATCCTGTCCCCAGATAGCCAAAGACATGCCCTTCGTTTCTTACTACACACAGAACTCCAGCAGCGGCACCGTCCACCAACCAGGGCGCTTGCTCATCATCACGGAAACCCCTTGGCTCTGACCCACTGACACACACCACACACTCCCGAACGTTGAATCCCGCCTAGAAAGGTTTTGGAGCGGTTGAATTATTCCAGGTAATATTCCGGGTGTCTTGGCTAGAGGATCACTGAAACGCTGGCTCTGACCCTGAAGAGGATTTAGGGGATTAGGAACATGGATAATAATGAGGCCATCGCACACACACACACACACACACACACACACACACACACACACACACACACACACACACACACACCGCACACACACATACACCCTGGATCCTGTCTCTCCTGAGGTGTGTGTGCTGGGAGCAGCATTTAACCAGAGGAGTAGCATTAATGGGCTTACAAAGAATTAGAACAGTGAGCTGTGTGGTGTGTGTGTGTGTGGGTGTGTGTGTTTGTGTGTGTGTGTGTGTGTGTGTGTGTGGTGTGTGTGTTTGTGTGTGTGTGTGTTTGTGTGTGGTGTGTGTGTGTGGTGTGTGTGTGTGTGTGTGTGTGTGTGTGTGTGTGTGTGTGTGTGTGTGTGGTGTGTGTGTGTGGTGTGTGTGTGTACCTGATTAGAGGCGATTGAGCTGAGTGTGCAGGATCTAGAGACAATTTATGGCTCCATTTCAATTCATCTCCTCGCATCCTCTCTCCTCGCATCCTCTCTCCTCGCATCCTCTCTCCTCGCACTACTATCAACACTACTGTCAAACTACTACTACTATCACACTACTACTTCACTACTACTACAGTACTATCATCACTACTACTACACTACATTCACACTACTACTACAGTACTATCATACTACTTCTACACCACTATCATACTACTACTACACTACTATAACAATACTACCAGACTACTACTACAATAATATACTACTATCACTCTACTACACTAATATCAACACTACTACTACATTACTATCACTACTACACTACTACTACTACTACTACTACTACTACTACTACTACTACTACTACTCCTACTACTACTACTGCTACTACCACTACTACTACTACTACTACTACTACCACTACACTAATATCAACACTACTATCACACTACTACTACACTAGTACTACACTATTATCAAACTACTACTGCACTACTACTATACTACTACACTAATATCACTACTACTAAACTACTATATCTATCACTACTACTACTACACTAATATCACTACTACTACACTACTATCAACACTACTACTACTACTACTACTACACTACTAATAATAATAATAATACTACTACTACACTACTGATACACTACTACTACTACTACTACTACTACACTACTACTACTACTACTACTACTACTACTACTACTACTACTACTACTACTACTACTACTACTACTACACTACTACTACACAACTACTACTACACTACTACTACAAAATTACTACACTACTGCTAAACTACTACTACTACACTACTACTACTACTACTACACTACTACTACTACTACACTACTACTACACTACTGCTACACTACTACTACTACTACACTACTACTACTACTACACTACTACTACTACACTACTACTACTACTACTACTACTACTACTACTACTACTACTACACTACTTCTACACTACTACTACTACACTACTGCTACACTACTGCTACACTACTACTACTACACTACTACTACTACTACTACTACTACTACTACTACTACTACTACTACTACTACTACTACACTACTACTACACTACTTCTACACTACTACTACTACTACTACTACTACTACTACTACTACTACTACTACTACACTACTACTACTACTACTGCTACACTACTACTACACTACTACTACACTACTACTACTACTACTACTACTACTACACTACTACTACTATTACTACACTACTACACTACTACTACTACTACACTACTACTACTACTACTACTACACTACTGCTACACTACTACTACACTACTACTACTACTACTACTACACTACTGCTACACTACTACTACTACCACTACACTACTACTACACTACTGCTACACTAGTACTACTACTACTACACTACTACTACTACTACACTACTGCTACACTAATATTACACTACTACTACTACTTTACTACTACTACTACACTACTGCTACACTAGTACTACCACTACTACACTACTACTACTACTACACTACTACTACTACTACTACTACTACACTACTGCTACACTACCACTACACTACTACTACTATACTACTAATACACTACTGCTACACTACTACTACTAATACTACACTACTACTACACTACTGCTACACTAGTACTACTACTACTACTACTACTACTACTACTACACTACTGCTACACTAATATTACACTACTACTACTACACTACTACTACTACTACACTACTGCAACACTACTACTACACTTACTACACTACTACTACACCACTGCTAAACTAGTACTGCCACTACTACACTACTACTACTACTACTACTACTACTACTACTACTACTACTACTACACTACTGCTACACTACTACTACTACTACTACTACACTACTACTACTACTACTACACTACTACTACACTACTGCTACACTACTACTACTACTACACTACTAATACTACTAAACTACTAATACTACTACACTACGACTACACTACTACTACACTACTGCTACACTATTACTACCACTACTACACTACTACTACTACTACACTACTACTACTACTACTACACTACTACACTACTACTACTACTACTACTGCACTACTACTACACTTCTACTACTACTACTACACTACTACTACACTACTACTACTACTACTACTACTACTACTGCACTACTACTACACTACTACTACACTACTACTACTACTACTACTACTACACTACTACTACTACTACTACTACTACACACTACTACTACACTGCTGCTACTACTACTACTACTACTACTACTACTACTACTACTGCACTACTACTACACTACTACTACACTACTACTACTACTACTACTACTACACTACTACTATTACTACTACACTACTACTACACTACTACTACTACTACTGCACTACTACTACACTTCTACTACTACTACTACACTACTACTACACTACTACTACTACTACTACTACTACTACTGCACTACTACTACACTACTACTACTACTACTACACTACTACTACTACTACTACACTACTACTACACTACTGCTACACTACTACTACTACTACTACTACTACACTGCTACTTCTACTACTACACTACAAACACTCTTTCTCTCTCTCTCTGTCTCTCTCTCTCCCTCCATCTCTCTCCCTCTCTCTCTCTCCCTCTCTTTCTCTCTTAGCATGTTACCCACACAAGCACATGCTCACAGTCACACACACACACACACACACACACACACACACACACACACACACCACACACACACACACACACACACACACACACACACACACACACACACACACACACACACACACACGCACACACACGCACACACATGCGCACACACACACACACACACACACACACACACACACACACACACACACACGCACACACACGCACACACACGCACCACACACACACACACACACACACACCACACACACACACACACACACACACACACACACACACACACACACACACACGCACACACACGCACACATACGCACACACATGCTCACAGTCACACACACACACACACGCACACACACGCACACACATGCTCACAGTCACACACACACACGCACACACACGCACGCAAACGGTATACACATGAATAAACAGAAGAACAATGTACAGTACCTGAGATTTGTTAAGAGTTCCAATAGAAATCTTGGCACATCCCTTCTACTGTATAGGAACTGGGTTAAAGGGATACAAAACTCTAGTTAAGAAAATAAATTAATATAATAACAATAATATAATCTAATGTTATATGCTTTCAGTAGTCCCTGGTTTCAACCAAGACAGACAAAGACAGACAGAGAACAAGAGAGAGACATTCTGAAATTCTATATACAGTGCCTTCGGGAAAGTATTCAGACCCTTTTAGTTTTTCCACATTTTGTTACTTTACAGCCTTATTCTAAAATGGATTTTAAAAAATAAAATATTTACATTTAGCAGACGCTCTTATCCAGAGCGACTTACAGTTAGTGCATACATTATTATTTTTCATACCCCCTGTGGGAATCGAACCCACAACCCTGGCGTTGCAAATGCCATGCTCTACCAACTGAGCTACATCCCTGCCGGCCATTCCCTCCCCTACCCTGGACGACGCTGGGCCAATTGCGCGCCGCCCCATGGGTCTCCCGGTCGCGGCCGGCTACGACAGAGCCTGGATTCGAACCAGGTTGTCTAGTGGCACAGCTAGCACTGCGATGCAGTGCCTTAGACCACTGCGCCACTCGGGAGGCACATATTCAGCAATCTACACACAATAAAAAACATAAATACTTTATTTACGTAAGTATTTAGACCCTTTGCATCCTTAAGATGTTTCTACAACTCTCTCTCTCCCCCTCCCTCCCTCCCTCCCTCCCTCCCTCCCACCCAATGGATATGGGAGTTTATCAAAATTCGATTTGTTGTCGATTTCTTTGTTGGTCAGTGTAATCTGAGGGAAATATGTGTCTCTAATATGGTCATACATTTGGCAGAAGGTTAGGAAGTGCAACTCAGTTTCCACCTCATTTTGTGGGCAGTGTGCACATAGCCTGTCTTCTGTTGAGAGCCAGGTCTGCCTACGGCGGCCTTTCTCAATAGCAAGGCTATGCTCACTGAGTCTGTACATACTCTCTCTCTCTCTCTCTCTCTCTCTCTCTCTCTCCATCTCTCTCTATCTGTCTCTGTCTGTCTCTCTCTCTCAAATAAATACTCATCTTCGTTCTACTCACCTTGTCCTGGTCTGCTTCTGGATTCTGCTTTAGAGAATCGTGACAGAACGATCCGGCCAAGAATGAACCCAGCGGACCTGGACTCCGTTCGCCATGCCATTACCCATCAGGAGAAGATGTTGGGACAACACAGCACGGCGCTACAGGAGATAGCTTTTTCGGTTCTGAACTTTTCTGCTATTCTGACGAGTATCCAGGCTCAGCTCAGTTTGCCGGCGGAGAATCCACCACCTGCTTCACCCCTCTCACCTGCCGCTTCTGGATCTGTTTCCTTCCGTGAGCCCAAGGTTCCGACGCCAGATAAGTACGAAGGGGATTTGGGAAGATGCCGTTCATTTCTTATGCAGTGTGGACTAGTGTTAGATCTGCAGCCCCACTCTTACGCCACAGACAAGGCTAGGATAGCCTTTGTTATTGAACTGCTGCGTGGAAGAGCTCTGGAGTGGGCTTCAGCCGTATGGGAACGACAGGACACCTGCATGGCATCATACCAGGAGTTCACGGCAGAGATGAGGAAGCTTTTTGACCATCCAGTCCAAGGTAAGGACGCAGCTAAGCGTTTGTTCTCTCTTCGTCAAGGAGCTCGCAGTGTGGCAGACTTTGTTATCGAGTTCAGGACCTTGGCTGTGGAGAGTGGGTGGAATGAGGAGTCACTACAAGCGTTTTTTTATCAGGGGTTGTCGGAGCAACTCAAGGATGAGCTGATCTCCTATCCGGAGCCTAGTGACCTGGACAGTTTGGTATTCGGGTCGATAACAGAGTCCGAGAGAGAAGGAGGGAGAAGCAATGGGGCCCGTCCAATCAATCAGCTACTCGGTTACCATTCGGTTCAGGAAGTGGACCAGAACGAGTCGATCATTGTTCACCACACGGGATTAGTGGAGAGGTCCTGCCTCCAGATCCTGAAACCATGCAAGTGGGGCGGCACGGGTTAACCAAGGAGGAGCACCAACGTAGACGTGAGACCAACAGCTGCCTCTACTGTGGGACAGATAAAGCCTCCTGTAGAACCATGTCCAGATAAAGCCTCCTGTAGAACCATGTCCAGATAAAGCCTCCTGTAGAACCATGTCTAGATAAAGCCTCCTGTAGAACCATGTCCAGATAAAGCCTCCTGTAGAACCATGTCCAGATAAAGCCTCCTGTAGAACCATGTCTAGATAAAGCCTCCTGTAGAACCATGTCCAGATAAAGCCTCCTGTAGAACCATGTCCAGATAAAGCCTCCTGTAGAACCATGTCCAGATAAAGCCTCCTGTAGAACCATGTCTAGATAAAGCCTCCTGTAGAACCATGTCCAGATAAAGCCTCCTGTAGAACCATGTCTAGATAAAGCCTCCTGCAGAACCATGTCCAGATAAAGCCTCCTGTAGAACCATGTCCAGATAAAGCCTCCTGTAGAACCATGTCCAGATAAAGCCTCCTGTAGAACCATGTCTAGATAAAGCCTCCTGTAGAACCATGTCCAGATAAAGCCTCCTGTAGAACCATGTCCAGATAAAGCCTCCTGTAGAACCATGTCCAGATAAAGCCTCCTGTAGAACCATGTCTAGATAAAGCCTCCTGTAGAACCATGTCCAGATAAAGCCTCCTGTAGAACCATGTCTAGATAAAGCCTCCTGCAGAACCATGTCCAGATAAAGCCTCCTGTAGAACCATGTCCAGATAAAGCCTCCTGTAGAACCATGTCTAGATAAAGCCTCCTGTAGAACCATGTCCAGATAAAGCCTCCTGTAGAACCATGTCTAGATAAAGCCTCCTGCAGAACCATGTCCAGATAAAGCCTCCTGTAGAACCATGTCCAGATAAAGCCTCCTGTAGAACCATGTCCAGATAAAGCCTCCTGTAGAACCATGTCTAGATAAAGCCTCCTGTAGAACCATGTCCAGATAAAGGGTCCTGTAGAACCATGTCCAGATAAAGCCTCCTGTAGAACCATGTCCAGATAAAGCCTCCTGTAGAACCATGTCTAGATAAAGCCTCCTGTAGAACCATGTCCAGATAAAGCCTCCTGTAGAACCATGTCTAGATAAAGCCTCCTGCAGAACCATGTCCAGATAAAGCCTCCTGTAGAACCATGTCCAGATAAAGCCTCCTGTAGAACCATGTCTAGATAAAGCCTCCTGCAGAACCATGTCCAGATAAAGCCTCCTGTAGAACCATGTCCAGATAAAGCCTCCTGTAGAACAATGTCCAGATAAAGCCTCCTGTAGAACAATGTCCAGATAAAGCCTCCTGTAGAACAATGTCCAGATAAAGCCTCCTGTAGAACCATGTCCAGATAAAGCCTCCTGTAGAACCATATCCAGATAAAGGGTCCTGTAGAACCATGTCCAGATAAAGGGTCCTGTAGAACCATGTCCAGATAAAGGGTCCTGTAGAACCATGTCCAGATAAAGCCTCCTGTAGAACCATATCCAGATAAAGGGTCCTGTAGAACCATGTCCAGATAAAGGGTCCTGTAGAACCATGTCCAGATAAAGCCTCCTGTAGAACCATGTCCAGATAAAGCCTCCTGTAGAACCATGTCCAGATAAAGCCTCCTGTAGAACCATGTCCAGATAAAGCCTCCTGTAGAACCATGTCCAGATAAAGCCTCCTGTAGAACCATGTCCAGATAAAGGGTCCTGCAGAACCATGTCCAGATAAAGCCTCCTGTAGAACCATGTCCAGATAAAGCGTCCGGGGTGAAAAAGTAGAATGAAAAAAGGAAAGTGAGGAAAAAAAGAAGACGTTGGTAAATGTATTAAAAGTATTAAAAAATTTTAAATGAAAAGTTTGGCTTATCACCAAGTAGCAACAAACAGCACAACAGCACTGAGACAAGTCCGGAAGTTGAGGGCGGAGCATATAGAGGGAGGGTGCTGATAATCAACAACCTGGTGGCATCTTCCCTGTGGCATAAACTGTCTGTCCTCAACCCCCCCGCCGGGCTGCTCGCAGACCTGCAACGCAAGCTGGTGGATTCTCTCTGGTCGGGCCATCACTGGCTGAGGACGGCAGTGTTGTATATGTCCGTACATGAAGGAGGACAGGGCCTGGTGGAACTGGAGAGCAGGGTGGCTGCATTCCGACTAAAGGCGACGCAGAGACTGCTGTACCATACTGATGTCGGATGGAGGGAGCCAGCATGCTCGCTGCTGAGGAGAGCTGGCAGATTAGGGTTGGACCGGCAGCTATTCCTCATGAGGCTGGAGGGGCTGAGTACAGCAGGACTCTCTGATTTTTACTCTGCGGTGCTGAGGGCCTGGCAGCTGCTAAGGCCCACACGAGAAGGGGGTGCGGAGCCTGGGCTGTGGGTGTGGGAGGAGCCTAACAGACCCTTTACTATTTAATGGGATGGTCTCTATAAAATGATAAAAAGTGTGGAGATGTTTCAGGAGATATGGTGTGTCGGGGGGTCTATCTGTACAGCTGGGGAAGATGGGTTGGATATACTGTTGTAGAAGTGGTGATGTTTTGTATCGTGGGGTAGAGAGCAAGGTGAGTATGCAGTACAGGGGATATATATATATTTTAAGGGGGTGGGGGTGGTGGTGAGGTTTTAATGAAATTAGGATGTATCATTAAAGAAAGACAAAAAGTCTCTCTCTCTCTCTCTCTCTCTCTCTCTCTCTCTCTCTCTCTCTCTTTCTCTCTCTCTCTCGCTCTCTCTCCTTTCTTCCTGTTGGACGTCATGGCGTCAGCTAATCAGGATCCTAATAAAATTCAAAACTTGACCTAGTGTTGCATAGTAGTCATGGTCACCAGTCTCTCTCTCAGTCTAGACAGAGTCCAGGAACCCATCTCTGCAACACACAACACACACGCATGCACACGCACACATTTAATGGTTAATTTAGCCTAATCAGAGAAGTGCCCCATCACAGACAGGCTTTATGACTGGAGCTTGTAAACTAGACTATAAAGGGGCCATCTAGGATTTGTACATACTTTTTTTTTACTTTAAAATTACACTCTTAGAAAAAAAGGGTTCTTCAGCTGTCCCCATAGGAGAACCCTTTTGGTTCCAGGTAGAACCCTTTTGGTCCCAGGTAGAAGCCTTTTGGTTCCAGGTAGAACCCTTTTGGTCCCAGGTAGAACCCTTTTGGTTCCAGGTAGAACCCTTTTGGTCCCAGGTAGAACCCTTTTGGTTCCAGGTAGAACCCTTTTGGTTCCAGGTAGAACCCTTTTGGTCCCAGGTAGAACCCTTTTGGTCCCAGGTAGAACCTGGAACAAAAAAGGGTTCTCCTATGAGGACAGCAGCAGAACCCTTTTGGAACCCTTTTTTCTAAGAGTGTATATGATATAAGGATATAGAGGAATTGATTCTTAAAGAATATAACGTATGTCTCATGAGCTTAGTTCAACTGTCTTACTCCATCAAAACCCCAAATATAAGCTTGTTTTACTTGGCCCCATCCCTCAATTGTTTACCAAAAAAGTGGCGGGTGTCACTTTGTTGTTTGAATCCTAAATTGCCCCTTTAATGTCCAATGTGAAAAGACAATTATGCATTACAGACTCACATTCTGTTTCATTTCACCGGGGCTAGGGTTAATAGAGTTCACAGTTAGGGTCAATAGAGTTGACAGTTAGGGTTAGGGTAAATAGAGTTGACAGTTTGGGTTAATTGCATTGACAGTTAGGATTAGGGTTAATAGAGTTGACAGTTAGGGTTAGGGTTAATAGCATTGACAGTTAGGATTAGGGTTAATAGAGTTGGCAGTTAGGGTTAGGATTAATAGAGTTGACAGTTAGTATTAGGGTAAATAGAGTTGACAGTTAGGGTTAATAGAGTTGACAGTTAGGGTTAGGGTTAATAGAGTTGACAGTTAGGGTTAGGGTTAATAGAGTTGACAGTTAGGGTTAGGGTTAATAGAGTTGACCGTTAGGGTTAGGGTTAATAGAGTTGACAGTTAGGGTTAAAATATTTGACAGTTTGGGTTAGGGTTAATAGAGTTGACAGTTAGGATTAGGGTTAATAGAGTTGACAGTTAGGGTTAATAGAGTTGACAGTTAGGGTTAGGGTTAATATCGTTGACAGTTACGGTTAGGGTTAATACAGTTAACAGTTAGGGTTAGGGTTAATAGAGTTGACAGTTAGGGTTAGGGTTAATAGAGTTGACAGTTAGGGTTAATAGAGTTGACAGTTAGGGTTAGGGTTAATAGAGTTGACAGTTAGGGTTAATAGCATTGACAGTTAAAGTTAGGGTCAATAGCATTGACAGTTAGTGTTAGGGTTAATAGAGTTGACAGTTAGGGTTAGGGTTAATAGAGTTGACAGTTAATGTTATGGTTAATAGAGTTGACAGTTAGGGTTAATAGAGTTGACAGTTAGGATTAGGGTTAATAGAGTTGACAGTTAGGGTTAGGGTTAATAGAGTTGACAGTTAGGGTTAATAGCATTGACAGTTAGATTAGGGTTAAATACAGTTGACAGTTAGGGTTAGGGTTAATAGAGTTGACAGTTAGGGTTAATAGAGTTGACAGTTAGGGTTTAGGGTTAATATAATTGACAGTTAGGGTTAATAGAGTTGACAGTTAGGATTAGGGTTAATATAGTTGACAGATATGGTTAGGGTTAATAGCATTGACAGTTAGTGTTAGGGTTAATAGAGTTGACAGTTAGGGTTAGGGTTAATAGAGTTGACAGTTAATGTTATGGTTAATAGAGTTGACAGTTAGGGTTAATAGAGTTGACAGTTAGGATTAGGGTTAATAGAGTTGACAGTTAGGGTTAGGGTTAATAGAGTTGACAGTTAGGGTTAATAGCATTGACAGTTAGGATTAGGGTTAATACAGTTGACAGTTAGGGTTAGGGTTAATAGAGTTGACAGTTAGGGTTAATAGAGTTGACAGTTAGGGTTAGGGTTAATATAATTGACAGTTAGGGTTAATAGAGTTGACAGTTAGGGTTAATAGAGTTGACAGTTAGGGTTAGGGTTAATAGAGTTGACAGTTAGGGTTAGGGTTAATAGAGTTGACAGTTAGGGTTAGGGTTAATATAGTTGACAGATATGGTTAGGGTTAATAGAGTTGACAGTTAGGGTTAGGGTTAATAGAGTTGACAGTTAGGGTTAGGGTTAATAGCATTGACAGTTAGGATTAGGGTTAATAGAGTTGGCAGTTAGGGTTAATAGAGTTGAGAGTTAGTATTAGGGTAAACAGAGTTGACAGTTAGGGTTAATAGAGTTGACAGTTAGGGTTAGGGTTAATAGAGTTGACAGTTAGTATTAGGGTAAACAGAGTTGACAGTTAGGGTTAATAGAGTTGACAGTTAGGGTTAGGGTTAATAGCATTGACAGTTAGTGTTAGGGTTAATCGAGTTGACAGTTAGGGTTAGGGTTAATAGAGTTGACAATTAGGGTTAGGGTTAATAGAGTTGACAGTTAGGGTTAGGGTTAATAGAGTTGACAGTTAGGGTTAATAGAGTTGACAGTTAGGGTTAGGGTTAATATAATTGACAGTTAGGGTTAATAGAGTTGACAGTTAGGGTTAATAGAGTTGACAGTTAGGGTTAGGGTTAATAGAGTTGGCAGTTAGGGTTAGGGTTAATAGAGTTGACAGTTAGGGTTAGGGTTAATAGAGTTGACAGTTAGGGTTAGGGTTAATATAGTTGACAGATATGGTTAGGGTTAATAGAGGTGACAGTTATGGTTAGGGTTAATAGAGTTGACAGTTAGGGTTAGGGTTAATAGAGTTGACAGTTAGGGTTAGGGTTAATAGAGTTGACAGTTATGGTTAGGGTTAATATAGTTGACAGTTAGGGTTAGGGTTAATAGAGTTGACAGTTAGGGTTATGGTTAATAGAGTTGACCGTTAGGGTTAGGGTTAATATAGTTGACAGTTAGGGTTAGGGTTAATAGAGTTGACAGTTAGGGTTAGGGTTAATAGAGTTGACAGTTAGGGTTAGGGTTAATAGAGTTGACAGTTAGGGTTAGAGTTAATATAGTTGACAGTTAGGGTTAGGGTTAATATAGTTGACAGATATGGTTAGGGTTAATATAGTTGACAGTTAGGGTAGGGTTAATAGAGTTGACAGTTAGGGTTAGGGTTAATAGAGTTGACAGTTAGGGTTAGGGTTAGTAGGTTAGGGTTAGTAGGTTAGGGTTAGTAGGCTAGGGTTAGTAGGTTAGGGTTAGGGTTAGTAGGTTAGTGTTAGTAGGTTAGGGTTAGTAGGTTAGGGTTAGTATGTTAGGGTTAGGGTTAGGGTTAGTAGGTTAGGGTTAGTAGGTTAGGGTTAAGGTTAGTAGGTTAGGGTTAGTAGGTTAGGGTTAGTAGGTTAGGGTTAGGGTTAGTAGGTTAGGGTTAGTAGGTTAGGGTTAGTAGGTTAGGGTTAGTAGGTTAGGGTTAGGGTTAGTAGGTTAGGGTTAGTAGGTTAGGGTTAGTAGGTTAGGGTTAGTAGGTTAGGGTTAGGGTTAGGGTTAGTAGGTTAGTAGGTTAGTAGGTTAGGGTTAAGGTTAGGGTTAGTAGGTTAGGGTTAGTAGGTTAGGGTTAGGGTTAGTAGGTTAGGGTTAGGGTTAGGGTTAGATAAAATGGTGGTCAACAGAGAATGCGTTAGGTTTAGGGTTAGGGTTTGATAGAATGGTGGTCAACAGAGAATGGGTTAGGGTTAGGGTTAGATAGAATGGTGGTCAACAGAGAATGCGTTAGGTTTAGGGTTAGGGTTAGATAGAATGGTGGTCAACAGAGAATGCGTTAGGTTTAGGGTTAGGGTTTGATAGAATGGTGGTCAACAGAGAATGGGTTAGGGTTAGGGTTAGATAGAATGGTGGTCAACAGAGAATGCGTTAGGGTTAGGGTTAGGGTTTGATAGAATGGTGGTCAACAGAGAATGGGTTAGGGTTAGGGTTAGATAGAATGGTGGTCAACAGAGAATGGGTTAGGGTTAGGGTTTGATAGAATGGTGGTCAACAGAGAATGGGTTAGGGTTAGGGTTAGGGTTTGATAGAATGGTGGTCAACAGAGAATGGGTTAGGGTTAGGGTTAGGGTTAGATAGAATGGTGGTCAACAGAGAATGCGTTAGGGTTAGGGTTAGGGTTTGATAGAATGGTGGTCAACAGAGAATGGGTTAGGGTTAGGGTTAGGGTTTGATAGAATGGTGGTCAACAGAGAATGCGTTAGGGTTAGGGTTAGGGTTTGATAGAATGGTGGTCAACAGAGAACAGACAGACACGAGCACGCCAACGCCCACTCCCATGCCCATGCACACACCACACACCACACACACACACACACACACACACACACACACACACATAACGTACCAGAAACGTGACAGTCATGTTGATAGTAGTCTATATGTGTAAGAGACAGGAGAGTTCTGGAGCACAACAGAATGAATAGAACTAGGTAACTCATGGTTACAGGTACAGACTGAATGACTGAATGAATAGAACTAGGTAACTCATGGTTACAGGTACAGACTGAATGACTGAATGAATATAACTAGGTAACTCATGGTTACAGGTACAGACTGAATGACTGAATGAATAGAACTAGGTAACTCATGGTTACAGGTACAGACTGAATGACTGAATGAATAGAACCAAGTAACTCATGGTTACAGGTACAGACTGAATGACTGAATGAATACAACTAGGTAACTCATGGTTACAGGTACAGACTGAATGACTGAATGAATACAACTAGGGTTAGGGTTAGGGTTACAGGTACAGACTGAATGACTGAATGAATAGAACTAGGTAACTCATGGTTACAGGTACAGACTGAATGACTGAATGAATAGAACTAGGTCATGGAACACTTACAGTGGGGATAAAAAGTATTTAGTCAGCCACCAATGGTCCAAGTTCTCCCACTTAAAAAGATGAGAGAGGCCTGTAATTTTCATCATAGGTACACGTCAACTATGACAGACAAAATTAGAAAATAAAATCCAGAAAATCACATTGTAGGATTTTTAATGAATTTATTTGCAAATTATGGTGGAAAATAAGTATTTGGTCAATAACAAAAGTTTCTCAATACTTTGTTGTATACCCTTTGTTGGCAATGACACAGGTCAAACGTTTTCTGTAAGTCTTCACAAGGTTTTCACACACTGTTGCTGGTATTTTGGCCCATTCCTCCATGCAGATCTCCTCTAGAGCAGTGATGTTTTGGGGCTGTCGCTGGGCAACACGGACTTTCAACTCCCTCCAAAGATTTTCTATGGGGTTGAGATCTGGAGACTGGCTAGGCCACTCCAGGACCTTGAAATGCTTCTTACGAAGCCACTCCTTCGTTGCCCGGGCGATGTGTTAGGGATCATTGTCATGCTGAAAGACCCAGCCACGTTTCATCCTCAATGCCCTTGCTGATGGAAGGAGGTTTTTCACTCAAAATCTCACGATACATGGCCCCATTCATTCTTTCCTTTACACGGATCAGTCGTCCTGGTCCCTTTGCAGAAAAACAGCCCCAAAGCATGATGTTTCCACCCCCATGCTTCACAGTAGGTATGGTGTTCTTTGGATGCAACTCAGCATTCTTTGTCCTCCAAACATGACGAGTTGAGTTTTTACCAAAAAGTTATATTTTGGTTTTTCATCTGACCATATGACATTCTCCCAATCCTCTTCTGGATCATCCAAATGCACTCTAGCAAACTTCAGACGGGCCTGGACATGTACTGGCTTAAGCAGGGGGACACGTCTGGCACTGCAGGATTTGAGTCCCTGGCGGCGTAGTGTGTTACTGATGGTAGGCTTTGTTACTTTGGTCCCAGCTCTCTGCAGGTCATTCACTAGGTCCCCCCGTGTGGTTCTGGGATTTTTGCTCACCGTTCTTGTGATCATTTTGACCCCACGTGGTGAGATCTTGCGTGGAGCCCCAGATTGAGGGAGATTATCAGTGGTCTTGTATGTCTTCCATTTCCTAATAATTGCTCCCACAGTTGATTTCTTCAAACCAAGCTGCTTACCTATTGCAGATTCAGTCTTCCCAGCCTGGTGCAGGTCTACAATTTTGTTTCTGGTGTCCTTTGACAGCTCTTTGGTCTTGGCCATAGTGGAGCCTCTCTCATCGTTTTAAGTGGGAGAACTTGCACAATTGGTGGCTGACTAAATACTTTTTTTCCCCACTGTATGGATAGGCTGGAAAAGTGGGTAGGACTCTCTGGGACAGCCCTTGATTGGTTCAGATCTTATCTAGATGGAGCATTAATACCACATACTGTACACAACTGGAATAAACTACCAGAAGATCTTAGATGTGCCCCAAACGTATCCATTTTTAAATCCAGGTTACAAACACTTATCTTTTTACGTTCCTACGACTGAGCACTTAAACTGAACCACACTGATTAGCCTTATAGCTTCCTATGGTTTTATCCCATTTTTAATTTTTAATTTTTAATCTTTAAAGTATTATTTTTTTGTATTTGTATTATTATGATGTTTTCATTATTTTTGATAAAAATCTTTGTAAAGCACATTGAATTGCTTCGATGTATGAATTGTGCTATATAAATAAACTTGCTTGCTAGGTAACTCATGGTTACAGGTACAGACTGAATGACTGAATGACACCTTCAGTTTCCATCAGGGAGGGAGGACAGGGGAAGAGATGAGTAGGGGAGGGAGGACAGGGGGAGGGAGGACAGGGGGAGGGAGGAGAGGGGGAGGGAAGACAGGGGGAGGGAGGAGAGGGGGAGGGAGGAGAGGGGGAGGGAGGACAGGGGGAGGAAGGACAGGGGGAGGGAGGAGAGGGGGAGGGAGAACAGGGGGAGGGAGGAGAGGGGGGAGGGAGGACAGGGGGAGGGAGGAGAGGGGGAGGGAAGACAGGGGGAGGGAGGACAGGGGGAGGGAGGACAGGGGGAGAGAGGACAGGGGGAGGGAGGATAGGTGTGTGTGTGTAAGGCAGACATTTTTATTCAGCTCAATCAATGATTTGCTACGCAGAGGTAATATAAATATTCAGTCTAGTTTGTCTTGTTCATCATGAAACACCTACACACACACACACACACACACTCACACACACACACACACACACACACACCTACTCATGTGTTGTAGTGACTAGTTCTGCATTAGTATGAGGAAGGGGCAACGCTGTGGACTGATGTTTGTTCTGTTGCATAACAGCATTAATACCATGGTAACCACTATCAATTCAGAATAAATCAACTTCTAATATATTTGACTTGATTTGATTTGAAATATATTTTATTATGTTACATCCCTGTCCCAGTTTGGTATCTATGAGTCAGGTAGTGAATCAGGTAGTGAATCAAGGTAGTGAGTCAGGTAGTGAGTCAAGGTAGTGAATCAGGTAGTGAGTCAAGGTAGCGAATCAAGGTAGTGAGTCAAGGTAGTGAGTCAAGGTAGTGAGTCAGGTAGTGAGTCAAGGTAGCGAATCAAGGTAGTGAGTCAAGGTAGTGAGTCAGGTAGTGAGTCAAAGTAGTGAGTCAAGGTAGTGAGTCAAGGTAGTGAATCAAGGTAGAGAATCAAGTTAGTGAATCAAGGTAGAGAATCAAGTTAGTGAATCAAGGTAGTGAATCAAGGTAGTGAGTCAAGGTCGTGAATCAAGGTAGAGAATCAAGGTAGTGAATCAGGTAGTGAATAAGGTAGTGAGTCAAGGTAGTGAATCAGGTAGTGAATAAGGTAGTGAGTGAATCAAGGTAAGGAATCAATGTAGTTAATCAAGGTAGTGAATCAAGGTAGGGAATCAAGTTTTTTCTCTCCACTGTATTGTATTGGAGTGAATGGAGTGGGCGGATTCAGAAACCAACAGCAGGCTGTATAACACATTCATCAATCTGGTTCCTGGTACATGCTGAATCAACCCTGTCTGTCCAGGTCTGGTTCCTGGTACATGCTGAA
This sequence comes from Coregonus suidteri, assembly GCA_036851935.1. NCBI lineage: Eukaryota > Metazoa > Chordata > Actinopteri > Salmoniformes > Salmonidae > Coregonus > Coregonus suidteri. The sequence continues at coordinate 1,618,120 of CM072221.1, forward strand.
TCAACCCTGTCTGTCCAGTTCTGGTTCCTGGTACATGCTGAATCATCCTGAAACAGATGACACCTTCCTGACACGTGTGTGTGTGTCAACTCTCTGACAAGCCAAATAAGCCTTAAACAACACCAATGTTCAGCTGTTACTTCCTCACAGTAATACACAGCCACCCGGTCTGGAGGTCCCTGGAGGTCCCTGGAGGTCCCTGGAGCAGGACTGGGGTGTTCAACTAATGAAACGCTGTGCCTGCAGGAGCCAACTGTGGACCTGATGAAGGAGAGATCACAGACAAGGACCAGGCCATGGAGACTGAAGACTCCTGGGTAGTGAGAGGTGTGTGTCTGTGTGCGTGCGTGCTTGTGTGTGTTCATGTGTGTGCGTGTGTGTGTGTGTGTGTGCCCTTTGCTTTTCACCTGTCACCTGTGCTACCTGCCATCAAACCTGAGCATCATCAAGTGGTAAAGTTTGTGTGTGTGTGTGTGTGTGTGTGTGTGTGTGTGTGTGTGTGTGTGTGTGAAAATATGTATATATTTTTGTTTGACTTTGTGGAACTCTTAGTCTCCACGACAACAAGAATAAGGGAATTGTCATTGAGCAACACTGTCTGCATGAGTCCAGTAGCTTTACATAGTTTATTATCATCCAAAGGTTTCAGATCAACATGGCAGGAAATGATCACATGACCAACAACATGGGACAACTATACATATGACAAACTGTAGGACAATACAATGGAACCTTTTTGGGGGAAGAGGTAGGAGAGTGGAGAGAGCGAGAGAGAGAGAGAGAGAGAGAGAGAGAGAGAGAGAGAGAGAGGGCGAGAGAAGGAGAGGGAGGGAGAAAGAGAGAGAGAGAGAGAGAGAGAGAGAGAGAGAGAGAGAGAGAGAGAGAGAGAGAGAGAGAGAGAGAGAGAGAGAGAGAGAGAGAGAGAGAGAGAGAGAGAGAGAGAGAGAGAGAGAGAGAGAGAGAGAGAAGGAGAGGGAGAGAGAGAACCCCCTCCTCCTCAGGCTCTCCCCCCATCGCCCCTAGCTCGGCTGGAGAGGTGCCTGGGGGGGGGGCGATGGGTGAGGCGATGGGTGACGTGAGGGGTAGGGCGAGGGGCAGCAGGGGTAGAAGCTTGGGTCTCTCTTACTGGGGGGCTCTTCTCCAAAGGACAGGGTTTACCTGCACCTTCAATCTGTATCTGTACCCCTCCCCCCTCCCTCACCACTATACCCCCCTCTGTCCCCCTCTCCACCCCCCTCTTCATCTGTACCCCTACCGCACCCCCCACCTCAGGTTTGGGGGTCCCCATCGGGGCTACAGTCGGGGGGTTCCCCAGGTGGGCGTGGCCGGGGTCAGAGGTCAGAGGTAAGGGGTCAGGGGTTACGGGTGAAGGGTCAGGGTTAGGGTCCACACTAAGCCCCTGGCTCTGGAACGCTGGAGGCAGCATCACCCTGGTGTAGGTCACCTGGAGGAAATACAACATCAACATGACCCTTGACCTCCCATGGTAGATGACCTACAAAGGCAATAGACAACACACCTAAATGTTCATGCTAAACCTTCTGCTGCTACCTTCAGCATCTCATCTCATCTCCACCTCTATTCTTATGGCCTCTAGTATTAGTCCTGAGTACTGAACCAATCAGACATCGAGGTGTGTTGGTTTTACTTCTTCTACCCTCCTTCCTCCTACGTCATCTAATTCCCTATCGCTGTACTCCCTCTGGTGTCTCTCCTGGGTATTACACCATCATCAGGCATTAACACTAGGCCTAATTGTATTTGTCACATGCGCCGAATACAACAGGTGTAGACCTTACCGTGAAATGCTTACTTACAAGCCCTTAACCAACAATGCAGTTAAATAAATCGAGTTAAGAAAATATTTACTAAATAAACTAAACTAAAGTTAAAAAATCAAATCAAATCAAAAAGTAACACAAGAAAATTACATAATAATAACGAGGCTATATACAGGGGGTACCGGTAATGAGTCAATGTGCGGGGGTACAGGTTAGTCCAGGTAATATGTAAAGTGACTATGCATAGATAATAAACAGCGAGTAGCAGCAGTGTAAAAACAAAGGGGGGGGGTCGTCAATGTAAGTAGTCCGGGTGGCCATTTGATGAATTGTTCAGCAGTTTTATGGCTTGGGGGTAGAAGCTATTAAGGAGCCTTTTGGTCCTAGACTTGGCGCTCCGGTACCGCTTGCATTGCGGTAGCAGAGAGCACAAATTTTTTGGGCCTTCCTCTGACATGCCTAGTATAGAGGTCCTGGTTGGCAGGAAGCTTG
>CM072221.1:1625392-1631381 GCA_036851935.1 Coregonus suidteri
ATTGTCTTCCCTGATCAGAAAATTGTCAATGTAATTTCGCTGCCTCTGTCAAGTGCGCTGTGTCAATCTTGTCAGATTCGCTATACAATTTGTGCCTTAATGGTGCAATCCACCATCCAGGCTGACTATTGGTCAATGTAAGATTGTCTCTACTGGTAACTCCATGTGCAAGTTAGTTTCGAACTATAGGTGAGGCACCGTTCTCAATGACTGGCCATGACAGCTATGTTCTCTGATGCCTGGTGGTGACAGCACCGTTCTCACTGACTGGACTGGTGGTGACAGCACCGTTCTCACTGACTGGTGGTGACAGCACCGTTCTCACTGGTTAGCTGGACTGGTGGTGACAGCACCGTTCTCACTGACTGGTGGTGACAGCACCGTTTCTCACTGACTGGGACTGGCACCGTTCTCACAGCGGACTTGTTGGTGACACCGTTCTCACTGACTGGGGGTGACAGCACCGTTCTCACTGACTGGGGGTGAACAGCACCGTTCTCACTGACTGGGGTGACAGCACCGTTTCTCACTGACTGGGGTGTGACAGCACCGTTCTCACTGACTGGGGGTGGACAGCACCGTTCTCACTGACTGGGTGGTGGATGCTGACAGCAGTACTGGGGGTGGACAGCACCGTTCTCAGCTGACTGGTGGTGACAGCACCGTTCTCTCCTGACTGGTGTGACACACCGGGGGTGACCGCCGTTCTCTCTGACTGGTGGTGACAGCACGTTCTGACTGGTGGTGACAGCACCTTCTCTCTCTGGACTGGTGGTGACAGCACCGTTCTCTCTGACTGGTGGTGACAGCACCGTTCTCACTGCACTGGTGGGTGGCACCGTTCTCTCTGGTCGTGACAGCACCGTTCTCACTGACTGACTGGTGGTGACAGCACCGTTCTCACTGGACTGGTGGTGACAAGCACCGTTCTCACTGACTGACTGGTGGTGACAGGCACCGTTCACTTCTGTCTGACATTACTGGGTGGTGACAGCACCGTTCTCACTGACTGGGGTGGTGACAGCACCGTTCTCACTGACTGGGGTGGTGACAGCACCGTTCTCACTGACTGGGGGTGGACAGCACCGTTCTCACTGACTGGGGGTGACAGCACCGTTCTCACTGACTGGGGGTGACAGCACCGTTCTCACTGACTGGGGGTGACAGCACCGTTCTCACTGACTGGGGGTGACAGCACCGTTCTCACTGACTGGGGGTGACAGCACCGTTCTCACTGACTGGTGGTGACAGCACCGTTCTCTCTGACTGGTGGTGACAGCACCGTTCTCACTGACTGGTGGTGACAGCACCGTTCTCACTGACTGGTGGTGACAGCACCGTTCTCTCTGACTGGTGGTGACAGCACCGTTCTCTCTGACTGGTGGTGACAGCACCGTTCTCTCTGACTGGTGGTGACAGCACCGTTCTCACTGACTGGACTGGTGGTGACAGCACCGTTCTCTCTGACTGGACTGGTGGTGACAGCACCGTTCTCTGACTGACTGCTGGTGACAGCACCGTTCTCACTGACTGTAATGGTGGTGACAGCACCGTTCTCTCTGACTGGTGGTGACAGCACCGTTCTCTCTGACTGGTGGTGACAGCAACCGTTCTCTCTGACTGGGGGTGACAGCACCGTTCTCACTGACTGGTGACTGGTGGTGACAGCACCGTTCTCTCTGACTGGTGTTGACAGCAACCGTTCTCACTGACTGGTGGTGACAGCACCGTTCTCTGACTGACTGGTGGTGACAGCACCGTTCTTCTCTCTGACTGGTGGTGACAGCACCGTTCTCTCTGACTGGTGGTGGTGACAGCACCGTTCTCTCTGACTGGACTGGTGGTGACAGCACCGTTCTCTCTGACTGGTGGTGACAGCACCGTTCTCTCTGACTGGGGTAACAGCACCGTTCTCACTGACTGGTGGTGACAGCACCGTGGTGGTGACTGGTGGTGCAGCACGTCTCACTGACTGGTGGTAACAGCACGCGTTCTCTCTGACTGGTGGTGACAGCACCTGACTGGTGACAGCACCGTTCTCAACTGACTGGTGGTGACAGCACCATCTGCCATAAGTTGAGCCGACCATGTTCAAACTTGCCGTCTCATCCAATGATGTTGCTTTCGCTTTTATTATTTTGCACAATCTGAAGATTACTCCTAACCATTAATTTAGACCAGGGCGTTTATTTGAAACATGTGGGTTTATTTGCTAAAACGTGTGGCTGAGCTAAAAGGGACACTATTTTTGAGACTCAGCTTTTAAATGAGCGTTTTACGATATTTCAACTCTTTGGAAACACACAACCAGCATTTTGGTTGAAATGTGTATGCTAAAGATGAGTGGGTGTGTCAGTTCGTAACCATAACCAGGGTATGGTCATCAGAACCCTCTTTGGAGGGGTAAGCCGGTATTGGTCCTCAGAACCCCGCTTGAGGGGGTACCAGGGTATGGGTCATCAGAACCCTCTTTGGAGGGGTAACCAGGTATGGGCATCAAACCCCCTTGGAGGGGGTACCGGGTACGGTCATCAGAAAACCCCTTTGGGGGGGTAACCAGGGTATGGTCATCAGAACCCCCTTTGGAGGGGGGAACGGGGTATGGTCATCAGAACCCTCTTTGGGGGGGTAAGCAGGGTATGCTCTAGTTAGAAAAACCCCCAATCAGGGGTGTCTTTTGTAATATATTTTAATTTTTAGGACACGCCCACCCCCCAGGTAGACTGGGAAATAATAATAAAAAATATATTTGGAAATTTTTCAGAAAAAAACACACAGTATTTATTAGACGTAAAGATGAAAATGACCCAAAAAAACTGGTGGGGCTTTAAACTGATCAGAATGTACTGGGGGAAAAAATATTTTGTCAGCCCCCAATTTGCAAGTTCCCCACTTAAAAAGATGAGAGAGGGCCGTAATTTTACATAGTACACTCAAATTGACAGACAAATTGAGAAAAAAATTCGAAAAACCCAAATTTTGGAATTTTTTTAATTTATTTTTCAAAATTATGGGGAAAATAATATTTGTCACCTACAACAACAAAATTTTGCTTCACAGACCGAAATTTTTCTTTAAGGGCTCCTCTGTCGCCAAAGTTCACCCATTTAATGGCCCTGTTTTAACTTGTTTTTAGTATAAAAAAACCTGTCCCAAACCCAAACAGTCACACTCCAAACTCCATTGGCCCAAAAACAAAAAGGGGTTTAAAGGGCACCCAAAACAAAAATTTTAGACCTGCACCAGGTGGGAAGACTGAATCTGCAAAAGGTAAACACTTGGTTTGAAAAAATCACTGTGGGGGCAATATTAGGAAAAGGAAGACAACAAAACCACTGATAAACTCCCTCGATCTGGGGGCCCAGCAAGATTCACCCCCGGGGGGGCAAAATATCACAAAACGTGAGCAAAATCCCCAGAACCACACGGGGGAAAACCCAGTGAATGCCTGTAGAGAGCTGGACCCAAAATAACAAAGCCTACCATTTGTAACACCTACGCCGTCGGGACTAATCCCGCATGAAGAGTGTCCCCCCCTAACCCGTAAAGTCCAGGCCCGTCTAAGTTTTCTAGAGGCTCCCGAAGGGGTTGGGGGAAAGTCATATGGTCAGAAAACCAAAAAATTTAATTTTTGGGAAAAAAATCAAAAATCGTCGGGTTGGAGGACAAAGAAAGCTGAGTACATCCAAAAAACCCAAATACTGTGAAAAAGGGAGTGAAAAAATATACTTTGGGGGTGTTTTCTGCAAAAAGGGCCAGGAAACTGTCGTGTAAAGGAAAAATAATGGGCCATGTTCGTGGATTTTTAGTGAAAACCTCTTTCCATCCAAGGGCATTTAAAATAAAAGTGGGTGGGTCTTTTCCATGACAATGACCAAAAAAACCCCGCCCGGGGAAAGGGGGTGGTTCGTAAGAAGCTTTCAAGGTCCGGGGGTCTCCAAACTCAAAACCCCTAGAAAATCTTTTGGGGGGAGTTGAAAGTCCGGTTGCCCCAGCGACAGCCCCAAAAAAATCATGCTCTAGAGGAGATTGCAGGGGGAATGGCCAAAATACCAGCACAGTTTGTGAAAAACCCTTGTGAAGATTCAGAAAAAGTTTCCTATGTCATTGCCAAAAAAGGTAATAACAAAAATATTTAGAAAATTTTTTTATTTACCAAATACTTATTTTCCCTAATTTTTTAAAAAAATTCATTTCAAATCCTCAATGTGATTTTCTGGATTTTTTTTCCTCCTTTTGTTGTCAATTGACTGTACCCATGATGAAAATTACAGCCCCCTCATCTTTTTAAGGGGGAACTTTCCAATTGGGGCTGATAAAATATTTTTTCCCCCCTGTATAAGATTTTGATACTGTATAAGGATTTTTGAAGAGAATTTGTTTTTAATAAAAGTGTAACTGGGTTTTTTTTTCAAAAAAACTAAATATAAGGACAGGTCTGAAAAAGCCATTTTTGATAAAATCTTCTGTATTTTTTAAGAGTGATGTGTGTTTATAGGGTCACCTGAGGAGGGGCGGGAGTCTGAAACAGCTCCTGCCCAAATTCACGGGCCCCCTGATAGAGTTTTTGCCCAAATCACAGGCTTTTTACAGAATGTAAAAGAGATTCCTGCCAAATGGCGGCTGTGTTGGAGGGTTGGGGTTGTAAGTCAGGGGGTAGGGGGAAAAGCCCCTCATGTTCCGTTGGGTCGGGCCCGGGTCGTGGGAAAAAAAACACGGTCCAACCAGGGCCAGGTAGAAAATGGGTCCGTTGTCTTACCTGGTCCATACCCACACCATAAATCAATAAACTATCTTTTCCATTTTCAAAATTGTCCCATCATCACTATGATCGACAGACAGGCAGACAGACAACAGACGACAGGCAGACAGCCCAAAAGCAGACGGGACAACGACGGCGGCAAACAGAGAGACGGGACAGACAGACAACAGACGGGACGACAGACAGACAGACAGACAGACAGACGACAGACAAAAGGGCGGGCAGGCAAAAGACGGACAACAGACAGACAGACAGACAGACAGACAGACGGGACAACAGACGACAACGACAGAAGACATTAAATCACTCACTCACTCACCCCACCCCACTCACCCATCACTCATTCATCACTCCCCCCCCCTGTCTTTTGTACACAAGCCATAAATAATCTTTCACACATAAACCCGTACTGTATCCGGGGATACTCCCGGGGTAGGAGAGGGGGCCTGTAAAATTAAAACGGGAAGAGCATTTAGAAGCGGGGTTTTTCTCTCCCCCCTGGTGACCAAGCTGTTTTTCCCTTTTTCAGAAAAGGACCGGGGTGCCGAAAAACTCTTTTTATTTTTTTCCCCAAACACTTGGATTTCTCAGGTTTTTGCCTTTTTTATTTCCCCCCAAAAATTCGCCCTTTTTCAATTAAAACTTCAAAATTTATTTTTTAAAATCTTCAATCTAAATAAAACGTTATTTTTTGGACCCTTTAAAACTGCGGGAAATAGTCAAAAGTGTTTTCTGGAAAGATCTCAACCTTAGCCCCGGCCCTTTCTGTTCACCCTTCCCTGTCTCTCCCAATGCTCTGGTCCCTCTATTTCAACCTGACCCCACCTAGAAAGCCTACCCAAAAAACCCGAGCCCAAAAGGAAAAAAAAAGCATCATCATCACCATTTATGTTTTTAGGAAAAAACGCAAATGTCTGTTGGTCTGGACACCCACACACTCACACTCAACACACCACCACACACACACCACAACAAACACACACACCAACACACACACCAAACCCCCAACACACACACACACACACATACAACACACCCACACCCACACACACACGGGGATTACGTTTTTGGGACTTTCTGAGATGGTCATATCTACCCTAATCCACCTCTTACGGCTCCTGTCTCTGCTCTCTGTCCCAGCCCAGGGTTTCCTCCCCCTCTGTCCCAGCCATGTCTCTGTCTTCTGCCCCAGATCATTTCTCTGTTCTCTGCCCCGGGACCATGTCC
>CM072221.1:1634381-1636881 GCA_036851935.1 Coregonus suidteri
TTGTTAAGGGCAGGTCTTAATGAACATCACAGTAATTCTGCCAAAAAAGTAATATTTTGAAATAGAGCTCAAGGGGTCAATTTTAAGAGTTGTTTGGCAAGGCATTTGGAAACTGCAAAGTCTCTTTTGATACTATATAGACATCAAAATGTCATCAAAATGTCTTCAAAATGTCTTCAAAATGTCTTCAAAATGTCTTCAAAATGTCTTCAAAATGTCTTACCTGCATCTTACCCAGGGCCGTATACAGACCTTTCAGGGGCAAAAATAAAAAAAGGACCCCCCCCCCCCCCCATTAATAAAAAATTACTTTCATAATTCATATCTCGAAATTCATAACATACCAAATGCCTCTGTATAATTTTTTTTTGTTGCATAGCCCTATTTATATCTGCAAAAACTCACTCACTTATCACTCACTCATCACTCACTTATCACTCACTCATCACTCACTTATCACTCACTCATCACTCACTCATCATCACAAATGGTAAGCAAGTTAGTTACAGTACCTCCTAATCACATGATTGACATGGGGAAAGAGGGCGGCCATGTTGATGCCTGATGTCAATCTGCCGGTTAGCTAGCTCCATGTTGATGCCTGATGTCAATCTGCCGGTTAGCTAGCTCCATGTTGATGCCTGATGTCAATCTGCCGGTTAGCTAGCTCCATGTTGATGCCTGATGTCAATCTGCCAGTTAGCTAGCTCCATGTTGATGCCTGATGTCAATCTGCCAGTTAGCTAGCTCCATGTTGATGACTGATGTCAATCTGCCAGTTAGCTAGCTCCATGTTGATGACTGATCTCAATCTGCCGGTTAGCTAGCTCCATGTTGATGCCTGATGTCAATCTGCCAGTTAGCTAGCTCCATTTCCTTTACTGATGTGGGATTTATCTTCAACGGCTCTTATCAACTTCATCAGATAATATTCAGCATTTTCTAACTCATGATATATGTCTGGCTGGCTAGTGGCTTGTGTGGATATTGTAGTATATGGTAGTTAGCTAGAGTGTAACGTGCCACGTCCCAACTGAAGAAGGGCCGTTGATGCAACCAGTCCTCTCTGTGTGGTGGTGCTGTGGCAGTACTGTTAATATTTCAACTCGGTAGCTAGCTACATTCCACCGTGACCGCATCTCTCAAGCCATGCGTGTTTGGATACCGGGCGCGCGCAATCTCCGTACGGCGCGGGTTTATGCGAGCTCTGTACAGGTCAGATCAACAGGGGCAACCAACGGACAGGGTGGGGCGACTTGCGGGACGGAAGGGGAATGTGAACAGGTAGAGCTCTGTCTGTGCATGTGCCTGGTCTTCCCTTTTGGCTCTCCTTTCGCTGCCTCTGTCAGGTTGCGCTGTTCATCAGATTCATATACAATTTAACAATTAATAATATTGCCACCCCATCAGACTATTGTCAATGTAATCTTGTCTTTAGGCTAACTCCATGTGTGAAATTAGTTTCGCTATAGTTTAGGTGTAGTTTGAATGGGCCATCATCAGCTGTCCAGGCTGACTGGCGGTGACAGCACCTGGTGGTGACAGCACCGTTCTCACTGACTGGGGGTGACAGCACCGTTCTCACTGACTGGGGGTGACAGCACCGTTCTCACTGACTGGGGGTGACAGCACCTGGTGGTGACAGCACCGTTCTCACTGACTGGTGGTGACAGCACCGTTCTCACTGACTGGTGGTGACAGCACCGTTCTCACTGACTGGACTGGTGGTGACAGCACCGTTCTCACTGACTGGTGGTGACAGCACCGTTCTCACTGACTGGTGGTGACAGCACCGTTCTCTCTAACTGGTGGTGACAGCACCTGGTGGTGACAGCACCTGGGGGTGACAGCACCGTTCTCACTGACTGGGGGTGACAGCACCGTTCTCACTGACTGGTGGTGACAGCACCTGGTTGGTGACAGCACCTGGTGGTGACAGCACCGTTCTCACTGACTGCTGGTGACAGCACCGTTCTCACTGACTGGTGGTGACAGCACCGTTCTCTCTGACTGGTGGTGACAGCACCGTTCTCTCTGACTGGTGGTGACAGCACCGTTCTCTCTGACTGGGGGTGACAGCACCGTTCTCACTGACTGGTGGTGACAGCACCGTTCTCTCTGACTGGTGGTGACAGCACCGTTCTCACTGACTGGACTGGTGGTGACAGCACCGTTCTCACTGACTGGTGGTGACAGCACCGTTCTCTCTGACTGCTGGTGACAGCACCGTTCTCTCTGACTGGTGGTGACAGCACCGTTCTCTCTGACTGGACTGGTGGTGACAGCACCGTTCTCACTGACTGGTGGTGACAGCACCGTTCTCTCTGACTGGGGGTGACAGCACCGTTCTCACTGACTGGGGGTGACAGCACCTGGGGGTGACAGCACCGTTCTCACTGACTGGTGGTAACAGCACCGTTTCTCTCTGACTGGTGGTGACAGCACCTGGTGGTGACAGCACCGTTCTCACTGACTGGTGGTGACAGCACCATCTGCCATA
>CM072221.1:1641881-1654381 GCA_036851935.1 Coregonus suidteri
CCCATTAGTTCCTGCCAAGGCAGCAGCTACTCTTCCTGGGGTTTATTATGGATCCCCATTAGTTCCTGCCAAGGCAGCAGCTACTCTTCCTGGGGTTTATTATGGATCCCCATTAGTTTCTGCCAAGGCAGCAGCTACTCTTCCTGGGGTCCAAACATATTAAAACACTTACATTACATACAAAACAAAATATAAAACAGTACATCATATAACATTATTACACCACTACCTATCTACAATACCAAATGTTTAATACCACCATACAACAATATCACAATGTATGTGTATGCATGTGTCTATACCCTTGTGTGTGTCTCTTCCCAGTCCCCGTTGTTCCATAAGGTGTATTTTTACCTGTTTTTTAAAATCAAATTTTACTGCTGGCATGAATTACTTGATGTGGAATAGAGTTACATGTAGTCATGGCTCTATGTAGTACTGTGCGCCTCCCATAGTCTGTTCTGGACTTGGGGACTGTGAAGAGACCAATCTTTTTATTTTTTTATTTTTTTATTTAACCTTTATTTAACCAGGTAAGCCAGTTGAGAACAAGTTCTCATTTACAACTGCGACCTGGCCAAGATAAAGCAAAGCAGTGCGATAAAAAACAACAACACAGAGTTACATATGGGGTAAACAAAACATAAGTTAAAAATACAACTGAAAAATCTATATACAGTGTGTGCAAATGTAGTAAGTTATGGAGGTAAGGCAATAAATAGGCTATAGTGCAAAATAATTACAATTAGTATTAACACTGGAATGATAGATGTGCAAAAGATGATGTGCAAATAGAGATACTGGGGTGCAAATTAGCAAAATAAATAACAATATGGGGATGAGGTAGTTGGGTGGGCTAATTTCAGATGGGCTGTGTACAGGTGCAGTGATCGGTAAGGTGCTCTGACAACTGACGCTTAAAGTTAGTGAGGGAGATAAGAGTCTCCAGCTTCAGAGATTTTTGTAGTTCGTTCCAGTCATTGGCAGCAGAGAACTGGAAGGAATGGCGGCCAAAGGAGGTGTTGGCTTTGGGGATGACCAGTGAGATATACCTGCTGGAGCGCAGACTACGGGTGGGTGTTTCTATGGTGACCAGTGAGCTAAGATAAGATGGGATTTGCCTAGCAGTGATTTATAGATGGCCTGGAGCCAGTGGGTTTGGCGACGAATATGTAGTGAGGGCCAGCCAACAAGAGCGTACAGGTCACAATGGTGGGTAGTAAATGGGGCTTTGGTGACAAAACGGATGGCACTGTGATAGACTACATCCCATTTGCTGAGTAGGGTGTTGGAGGCTATTTTGTAAATGACATCGCCAAAGTCAAGGATCGGTAGGATAGTCAGTTTTACGAGGGCATGTTTGGCAGCATGAGTGAAGGAGGCTTTATTTTGCGAAATAGGAAGCCGATTCTAGATCTAACTTTTGATTGGAGAAGCTTAACGTGAGTCTGGAAGGAGAGTTTACAGTCTAACCAGACATCTAGGTATTTGTAGTTGTCCACATACTCTAGGTCAGACCCGCCAAGAGTAGTGATTCTAGTCGGGCGGGCGGGTGCAAGCAGCATTCGGTTGAAGAGCATGCATTTAGTTTTACTAGTGTTTAAGAGAAGTTGGAGGCTACGGAAGGAGTGTTGTATGGCATTGAAGCTCGTTTGGAGGTTTGTTAACACATTGTCCAATAAAGGGCCAGATGTATACAAAATGGTGTTGTCCGCATAGAGGTGGATCCGAGCGTCACCAGCAGCAAGAGCGACATCATTGATATACACAGAGAATAGAGTCAGCCCGAGAATTGAACCCTGTGGCACACCCATAGAGACGGCCAGAGGTCCAGACAACAGGCCCTCCGATTTGATACATTGAACTTTATCTGAGAAGTAGTTGGTGAACCAGGCGAGTCAGTCATTAGAGAAACCAAGGCTATTTAGTCTGCCAATAAGAATGCGGTGGTTGACAGAGTCGAAAGCCTTGGCCAGGTCGATGAAGACGGCTGCACAGTACTGTCTTTTATCGATCGCGGTTATAATATTGTTTAGGACCTTGAGCGTGGCTGAGGTGCACCCATGACCAGCTCAGAAACCAGATTGCATAGCAGAGAAGGTACGGTGGGATTCGAAATGGTCGGTGATCTGTTTGTTAACTTGGCTTTCAAATACTTTCGAAAGGCAGGGCAGAATGGATATAGGTCTGTAACAGTTTGAATCTAGTGTTTTACCCCCTTTGAAGAGGGGGATGACCGCGGCAGCTTTACAATCTCTGGGGATCTCAGATGTTACGAAAGAGAGGTTGAACAGGCTAGTAATAGGGGGTTGCGACAATTTTGGCGGCTAATTTTAGAAAGAAAGGGTCCAGATTGTCTAGCCCAGCTAATTTGTAAGGGTCCAGATTTTTTTTAGCTCTTTCAGAACATCAGCTGTTTTGTGCGAAGGAGAAGCGGGGGGGGGGGGGCATGGGCAAGTTGCAGCAGAGGGTGCAGAGCTGGTGGCCAGGGTAGTGGTAGCCAGGTAGAAAGCATGGCCAGCCGTAGCAAAATGCTTGTTGAAATTCTCGATTATTGTAGATTTATCGGTGGTGACAGTGTTTCCTAGCCTCAGTGCAGTGGGCAGCTGGGAGGAGGTGCTCTTATTCTCCATGGACTTTACAGTGTCCCAAAACTTTTTGGAGTTAGTGCTACAGGATGCACATTTCTGTTTGAAAAAGCTAGCCTTTGCTTTCCTAACTGATTGTGTATATTGGTTCCTGACTTCCCTAAAAAGTTGCATTTCACGGGGGCTGTTCGATGCTAATGCAGTACGCCACAGGATGTTTTGTGCTGGTCAAGGGCAGTCAAGTCTGAGGAGAACCAGGGGCTATATCTGTTCTTAGTTCAGAATTGTTTGAATCGGGCATGCTTATTTAAGATTGAGAGGAAAACACTTTTAAAGAACAACCAGGCATCCTCTACTGACGGAATGAGGTCAATATCCATCCAGGATACCCGGGCCAGGTCAATTAGAAAGGCCTGCTCGCTAAAGTGTTTTAGGAAGCGTTTGACAATGATGAGGGGGTGGTCGTTTGATCGCGGACCCATTACGGACGCAGGCAATAAGGCAGTGATCGCTGAGATCCTGGTTGAAGACAGTGGAGGTGTATTTAGAGGGTAAATTTGTCAGGATGATATATATGAGGGTGCCCATGTTAACAGATTTAGGGTTGTACCTGGTAGGTTCGTTGATAATTTGTGTGAGATTGAGGGCATCTAGTTTAGATTATAGGTTGGCCGGGGTGTTAAGCATATCCCAGTTTAGGTCACCAAGCATTACGAACTCTGAGGATAGATGGGGGGCAATCAGTTCACATATGGTGTCCAGGGCACAGCTCGGGGCTGAGGGGGGTCTGTAGCAAGCGGCAACAGTGAGAGACTTATTTCTGGAAAGGTGGATTTTTAGCAGTAGAAGCTCAAACTGTTTGGGCACAGACCTGGATAGTACGATAGAGCTCTGCAGGCTATCTCTACAGTAGATTGCAACCCCACCCCCTTTGGCAGTTCTATCGAGATGGAAAATGTTGTAGTTGGGGATGGACATTTCTGCATTTTTGGTGGCCTTCCTAAGCCAGGATTCAGACACTGCTAGAACATCAGGGTTGGCGGAGTGTGCTAGTGCAGTGAATCACTCAAACTTAGGGAGGAGGCTTCGGATATTAACGTGCAAGACACCAAGGCTTTTACGATTACAGAAGTCAACAAATGATAACGCCTGGGGAGTAGGAGTTATACTGGGGGCTACAGGGCCTGGATTAACCTCTACATCACCAGAGGAACAGAGGAGGAGTAGTATAAGGATACGGCTAAAGGCTTTAAGTACTGGTCTTCTAGTGCGTTGGGTACAGAGAAAAAAAGGGGCAGGTTTCCGGGCGTTGTAGAATAGATTCAGGGCATTATGTACAGAAAATGATATGGAAGGATAGGAGTACAGTGGAGGTAAACCTAAGCGTTGGGTAACAATGAAGGAGATAGCATCACTGGAGGCACCGATTGAGTCGGTCTCCGCGTGTATGGGGGGTGGGACAAAAGAGCTATCTAAGGCAGGTTTAGCTGGGCTGGGGGATCTACAGTGAAATAGTACAATAAGAAATAAGCGAAACAGCAATAAGCAAGGCATATTGACATGGGAGAGAGGCATAAAGCAATCACAGGTGTAATTCGAGAGAGCTAAGACAAAAGCTGGTAATGACGACAAAGTTTGGGCTGAGGCTAAACATAAACAGGATGCGGTACCGTATAAAGGAACAGTCCAGCAGGCATCAGCTGTATAGCTGAGTTATCATAAGGTCCGGTGAACAGCAATTGGATAGTTTGGAGGTAGTTCGGGGGCTGCTACAGCACTAGCTAGCAAGAGGCCACGGCTAGCGTGTGCTAGCGGGCCGGGGCTAGCAGATGGATCTTCGTGGTCGACGTTTTAACGGGAAGCCTGTTGTAACCACATCAGACGATTTCGTTGGCAGACCAGTCGTGTTGGATCGGCGGGGCTCCGTGTCGACACTAGGAGGTCCCGTCCGGTTGACAAGGACGTAGATAGCCGGGAGATGGGCCTGGCTCAAGGCTAACTCAGGGCTGATTAGCCAACCACAAAACGTCCATTTGGTTGCAGCTAGCTAGTAGCGATGAATCCAGTGTTAATGGTTCAGTGATTCCGGCAGAAAAAACAATATGTTCAGGGTCAATAATGCACTGTGCAGACAGTGCAGACTGGCTGAATAATAGTCCAGGCTAGACCTGGCTGGCTGGTATGTAGTGCCACAGCCACGGACAATGGTGAAGACCACTAAATGGTGGCTAATAGCAAGTAGTTAGTTAGCTGGCTAGCGATGATCCGGTGTTAAGGTCCAGTTGTTTCGGCAGAAAATCTGATATGCTCTGGCTCGATAGCGCGATGTGCAGACTGGCCGACAATTGTCCAGGCTAGAGCTGGCTGGTAGGAAGTGCAGGCCACGGCCACAGACAATGGTGAAGGCCGCTAAACGGTGGCTAATAGCAAGTAGCTAGTTAGCTGGCTAGCTGGCTAGTTTCAGCCAGAGGTTCTGGATAAAAATGTATGAAGAAACAACAGAATCCGTTCCACATTGGGTGAGGCAGGTTGCAGGAAAGTATATTTAGTTAAAGGATGGAAAGTGAGATTGAAAAATATATACGAAAAGACAAAAAAACTAAAAACGGGCTATTTGCATAAAGGACACGACCGCACTGCCATCTTGGATTCTCTGGTGGCATGTCTCGTAGGGCATGCATGGGTGTCTGAGCTGTGTGCCAGTATTCCAAACAGACAGATCGGTACATTCAGCTTGTCTACACCTCTTACAAAAATAAGCAGTGATGAAGTTAATCTCTCTTCGACTCTAAGCCAGGAGAGACTGACATGCATGTCATTGATGTTTGCTCTCTGTGTACTTTTAAGGGCCAGCCGTGCTGCCGTGTTCTGAGCCAACGACCATTTTCCCAAGTCCCTCTTTGTGGCACCTGACCACACGACTGAACAGTAGTCTAGGTGCAACAAAACTAGGGCCTGTAGGACCTGCCTTGTTGATAGTGTTGTTAAGAATGCAGAGCAGCGCTTAATTATGGACATACTTCTCCCCATCTTAGCTACTGTTGTGTCAATAAGCTTTGACCATGACAGTTTACAATCCAGGGTTACTCCAAGCAGTTTAGTCACCTTAACTTGCTCAATTTCCACATTATTCATTACGAGATGTAGTTGAGGTTTAGGGTTTAGTAAATTATTTGACCCAAATACAATGCTTTTAGTTTTGGAAATATTTAGGACTAACTTATTCTTTGCCACCCGTTCCGAAACTAACTGCAAACTCTTTATTAAGTGTTGCAGTTATTTCAGTTGCTGTAGCAGCTGACGTGAATAGTGTTGAGTCATCCGCATACATAGACACTCTGGCTTTACTCAAAGCCAGTGGCATGTCGTTAGTAAAGATGGAAAAAAGTAAGGGGCCTAGACAGCTGCCCTGGGGAATTCCTGATTCTACTTGGATTAAGTTTGAGAGGCTTCCATCAAAGAACACCCTCTGTGTTCTGTTAGACAAGTAACTCTTTATCCACATTATAGCAGGGGGTGTAAAGCCATAACACATACGTTTTTCCAGCAGCAGACTATGATCGATAATAAGCAGACTATCCTCAGTAATTTTCCATCCAAGTTGTCAGACCCCGGTGGCTTGTCATTGTTAATAGACAACAATAATGTTTTCACCTCTTCCGCACTCACTTTACAGAATTCAAAATGACAATGCTTATCTTTCATAATTTGGTCAGATATACAGTGGGGGAAAAAAGTATTTAGTCAGCCACCAATTATGACAGACAAATTGAGATTTTTTTCTCCAGAAAATCACATTGTAGGATTTTTAATGAATTTATTTGCAAATTATGGTGGAAAATAATTATTTGGTCACCTACAAACAAGCAAGATTTCTGGCTCTCACAGACCTGTAACTTCTTCTTTAAGAGGCTCCTCTGTCCTCCACTCGTTACCTGTATTAATGGCACCTGTTTGAACTTGTTATCAGTATAAAAGACACCTGTCCACAACCTCAAACAGTCACACTCCAAACTCCACTATGGCCAAGACCAAAGAGCTGTCAAAGGACACCAGAAACAAAATTGTAGACCTGCACCAGGCTGGGAAGACTGAATCTGCAATAGGTAAGCAGCTTGGTTTGAAGAAATCAACTGTGGGAGCAATTATTAGGAAATGGAAGACATACAAGACCACTGATAATCTCCCTCGATCTGGGGCTCCAGCTGAGTTGCATCCAAAGAACACCATACCTACTGTGAAGCATGGGGGTGGAAACATCATGCTTTGGGGCTGTTTTTCTGCAAAGGGACCAGGACGACTGATCCGTGTAAAGGAAAGAATGAATGGGGCCATGTATCGTGAGATTTTGAGTGAAAACCTCCTTCCATCAGCAAGGGCATTGAAGATGAAACGTGGCTGGGTCTTTCAGCATGACAATGATCCCAACACACCGCCCGGGCAACAAAGGAGTGGCTTCGTAAGAAGCATTTCAAGGTCCTGGAGTGGCCTAGCCAGTCTCCAGATCTCAACCCCATAGAAAATCTTTGGAGGGAGTTGAAAGTCCGTGTTGCCCAGCGACAGCCCCAAAACATCACTGCTCTAGAGGAGATCTGCATGGAGGAATGGGCCAAAATACCAGCAACAGTGTGTGAAAACCTTGTGAAGACTTACAGAAAATGTTTGACCTGTGTCATTGCCAACAAAGGGTATATAACAAAGTATTGAGAAACTTTTTGTTATTGACCAAATACTTATTTTCCACCATAATTTGCAAATAATTTCATAAAAAATCCTACAATGTGATTTTCTGGAGAAAAAAAAAATCTCATTTTGTCTGTCATAGTTGACGTGTACCTATGATGAAAATTACAGGCCTCTCTCATCTTTTTAAGTGGGAGAACTTGCACAATTGGTGCTGACTAAATACTTTTTTCCCCCACTGTACTTGGACGTTTGTAGTGTCAGCAATTGTTGCTGGCATGTCATGCCTAAGTTTGCTAATCTTGCCAAACAAAAAAGTATTAAAGTAGTTGGCAATATCAGTTGGTTTTTGTGATGAATGAGCAATCTAATTCAATGAATGATGGAGCTGAGTTTGCCTTTTTGCCCAAAATTTAATTTAAGGTGCTCTAAAGCTTTTTACTATCATTCTTCATGTCATTTATTATTATTCTTTTTATTCAGTTTAGTCACATGATTTCTCAATTTGCAGTACTTTTGCCAATCGGTTGTGCAGCCAGACTTATTAGCCATTCCTTTTGCCTCATCCCTCTCAACCATACAATTTTCAATTCCTCATCAATCCACTGGGATTTAACAGTTTTTACAGTCATTTTTCTTAATGGGTGTATGCTTATTAGTAACTGGAATAAGTAATTTCATAAATGTGTCAAGTGCAGCTTCTTTTTGCTCCTCATTACACACCACGGACCAAAATATATTATTTACATCAACAACATAGGAATCATTACAAAACGTATTGTATGACCTCTTATACACAATATTAGGCCCAGCCTTTGGAACTTTGGTTTTCCTAGATGTGGCTACTATATTGTGATCACTACATCCGATGGATTTGGAAACTGCTTTCAAACAAAACTCTGCAGCATTAGTAAATATGTGATCAATACATGTTGATGATTTAATTCCTGTGCTGTTTGTAACTACCCTGGTAGGTTGATTGATAACCTGAACCAGGTTGCAGGCACTGGTTACAGTTTGAAGCTTTCTCTTGAGTGGGCAGCCTGATGAAAGCCAGTCAATATTTAAATCACCGTTAAAGTATACCTCTCTATTGATATCACATCCAGTATATTATCAAGCATCTCACACATGTTATCCAGATACTGACTGTTAGCACTTGGTGGTCTATAGCAGCTTCCCAACAGAATGGGCTTTAGGTGAGGCAGATGAACCTGTAGCCATATTACTTCAACAGTATTTAACATGAGATCCTCTCTAAGCTTTACAGGAATGTGGTTCTGAATATAAACAGCAACACCTCCACCGTTGGCATTTCTATATTTTCTGTAAATGTTATAACCTTGTATTGCTTCCACTGTATCCTCAAAGGTATTATCTAAGTGAGTTTCAGAGATAGTCAGAATATGAATGTCATCTGTTACTAGCAAGTTATTGATTTAATGAACCTTGTTTCTTAAGCTACATATGTTAACGTGGGCTATTTTGAGCAGTTTTCTTCTGGGATGCTTACTTGTTTTTATTGCTGTACTTACTTTAGACAACAATGTTTAGTTTATATTGTTAGACAACAAAGTTAAGTGTATATTGTTTGTCGACTCAAAAAGTGTGTCCAATGAGCAATGTTCCCAAAAAAATAATTTGGCACTGAGCAAATTTCAGGACTGCTGAGGCAAACTTGAAGAGCGGATTTACAGTGAACACTGAGGCTGAATACTGTGAACACTGAGGCTGAATACTGTGAACACTGAGGCTGAATACTGTGAACACTGAGGCTGAATACTGTGAACACTGAGGCTGGAATACTGTGAACACAGAGGCTGAATACTGTGAACACTGAGGCTGAATACTGTGAACACTGAGGCTGTTACTGTGAACACTGAGGCTGTATACATGTGAACACTGAGATTGTTTACTGTGAACACGAGGCTGACTGGCTGAGGCTGTATACTGTGAACACTGAGGCTGTATACTGTGAACACTGAGGCTGTATACTGTGAACACTGAGGCTGAACATACTGTGAACACTGAGGCTGAATACTGTGAACACTGAGGCTGAATACTGTGAAACACTGAGGCTGTACTGTGATACTGTGAACACTGAGGCTGAATACTGTGAACACTGAGGCTGAATACTGTGAACACTGAGGCTGTTTGAGGCTGAATACTGTGAACACTGAGGCTGAATACTGTGAACACTGAGGCTGAATACTGTGAACACTGAGGCTGAATACTGTGAACACTGAGGCTGAATACTGTGAACACTGAGGCTGAATACTGTGAACACTGAGGCTGAATACTGTGAACACTGAGGCTGAATACTGTGAACACTGAGGCTGTTTACTGTGAACACTGAGGCTGAATACTGTGAACACTATACTGTGAACACTGAGGCTGTTTACTGTGAACACGGAGGCTGTTTACTGTGAACACTGAGGCTGTATACTGTGAACACTGAGGCTGTATACTGTGAACACTGAGGTGAACACTGAGGCTGTGTGAACACTGAGGCTGAATACTGTGAACACTGAGGCTGAATACTGTGAACACTGAGGCTGAATACTGTGAACACTGAGGCTGTATACTGTGAAACAGTGAGGCTGTTTACTGTGAACACGGAGGCTGAATACTGTGAACACTGAGGCTGTATACTGTGAACACTGAGGCTGTTTACTGTGAACACTGAGGCTGAATACTGTGAACACTGAGGCTGAATACTGTGAACACTGAACACTGAGGCTGAATACTGTGAACACTGAGGCTGAATACTGTGAACACTGAGGCTGAATACTGTGAACACTGAGGCTGAATACTGTGAACACTGAGGCTGTTTACTATGAACACTGAGGCTGTATACGTGAACACTGAGGCTGTTTACTGTGAACACGGAGGCTGTTTACTGTGAACACTGAGGCTGAATACTGTGAACACTGAGGCTGTATACTGTGAACACTGAGGCTGAATACTGTGAACACTGAGGCTGAATACTGTGAAACACTGAGGCTGAATACTGTGAACACTGAGGCTGAATACTGTGAACACTGAGGCTGTATACTGTGAACACTGAGGCTGTTTATTGTGAACACGGAGGCTGTTTACTACTGTGAACACTGAGGCTGTATACTGTGAACACTGAGGCTGTATACTGTGAACACTGAGGCTGAATACTGTGAACACTGAGGCTGAATACTGTGAACACTGAGGCTGTATACTGTGAACACTGAGGCTGAATACTGTGAACACTGAGGCTGAATACTGTGAACACTGAGGCTGTTTACTGTGAACACTGAGGCTGAATACTGTGAACACTGAGGCTGAATACTGTGAACACTGAGGCTGAATACTGTGAACACTGAGGCTGAATACTGTGAACACTGAGGCTGAATACTGTGAACACTGAGGCTGAATACTGTGAACACTGAGGCTGAATACTGTGAACACTGAGGCTGTTTACTGTGAACACTGAGGCTGTATACTGTGAACACTGAGGCTGTTTACTGTGAACACGGAGGCTGTTTACTGTGAACACTGAGGCTGTATACTGTGAACACTGAGGCTGTATACTGTGAACACTGAGGGCTGAAATACTGTGAACACTGAGGCTGAATACTGTGAACACTGAGGCTGAATACTGTGAACACTGAGGCTGAATACTGTGAACAGGCTGAATACTGTGAGGCTGTATACTGTGAACACTGAGGCTGTTTATTGTGAACACGGAGGCTGTTTACTGTGAAACACTGAGGCTGTATACTGTGAACACTGAGGCTGTATACTGTGAACACTGAGGCTGAATACTGTGAACACTGAGGCTGAATACTGTGAACACTGAGGCTGAATACTGTGAACACTGAGGCTGTATACTGTGAACACTGAGGCTGAATACTGTGAACACTGAGGCTGAATACTGTGAACACTGAGGCTGTTTACTGTGAACACTGAGGCTGAATACTGTGAACACTGAGGCTGAATACTGTGAACACTGAGGCTGAATACTGTGAACACTGAGGCTGAATACTGTGAACACTGAGGCTGTATACTGTGAACACTGAGGCTGTTTATTGTGAACACGGAGGCTGTTTACTGTGAACACTGAGGCTGTATACTGTGAACACTGAGGCTGTATACTGTGAACACTGAGGCTGAATACTGTGAACACTGAGGCTGAATACTGTGAACACTGAGGCTGAATACTGTGAACACTGAGGCTGTATACTGTGAACACTGAGGCTGAATACTGTGAAATACTGTGAACACTGAGGCTGAATACTGTGAACACTGAGGCTGTTTACTGTGAACACTGAGGCTGAATACTGTGAACACTGAGGCTGAATACTGTGAACACTGAGGCTGAATACTGTGAACACTGAGGCTGAATAATGTGAACACTAAGGCTGAATACTGTGAACACTGAGGCTGAATACTGTGAAACTGACTGAGGCTGAATACTGTGAACACTGAGGCTGTTTACTGTGAACACTGAGGCTGTATACTGTGAACACTGAGGCTGTTTACTGTGAACACGGAGGCTGTTTACTGTGAACACTGAGGCTGTATACTGTGAACACTGAGGCTGTATACTGTGAACACTGAGGCTGAATACTGTGAACACTGAGGCTGAATACTGTGAACACTGAGGCTGAATACTGTGAACACTGAGGCTGAATACTGTGAACACTGAGGCTGAATACTGTGAACACTGAGGCTGAATACTGTGAACACTGAGGCTGAATACTGTGAACACTGAGGCTGTATACTGTGAACACTGAGGCTGAATACTGTGAACACTGAGGCTGAATACTGTGAACACTGAGGCTGTTTCCTGTGAACACTGAGGCTGTTTACTGTGAACACTGAGGCTGAATACTGTGAACACTGAGGCTGAATACTGTGAACACTGAGGCTGAATACTGTGAACACTGAGGCTGAATACTGTGAACACTGAGGCTGTTTACTGTGAACACTGAGGCTGTTTACTGTGAACACGGAGGCTGTTTACTGTGAACACTGAGGCTGAATACTGTGAACACTGAGGCTGTATACTGTGAACACTGAGGCTGTTTACTCTGAACACTGAGGCTGTATACTGTGAACACTGAGGCTGTATATACTTTGAACACTGAGGCTGTATACTTTGAACACTGAGGCTGTTTACTGTGAACACTGAGGCTGTATACTGTGAACACTGAGGCTGTATACTGTGAACACTGAGGCTGTATACTGTGAACA
>CM072221.1:1659381-1674381 GCA_036851935.1 Coregonus suidteri
CGGAGAAAGATTCAAATACGTAGCCTTAAATCACTTGTGACATGTGCCGAGCTTGGTTTGATTAGGAACCATGGTACAATGGAACCAATGGAATAGTCCCAAAAGGGCAAAACTCTCAGGTGCCTTTTAAATACTTACTAAGCCTAGTCCTGGACTAGAAAGCTCAGTGGAGAATCTCCATAGAACATTATTTTAGTCCAGAACTAGGCTTAATCTGTGTCTGGGAAATCTCCCCTCAAGGTTTAATGTGGTCCTCTGTAGCTCAATTGGTAGAGCATGGCGCTTGTAATGCCAGGGTAGTGGGTTCGATCCCCGGGACCACCCATATGTAAAAATGTATGCGCACATGACTGTAAGTTGCTTTGGATAAAAGTGTCTGCTAAATGGCATATTATTAATAAGTAGTTGATATTTGCATTAGACCAAGATCTGATTCCAGTGCAATGTACAGTGCCCTAATGATCGTAGTCCTCTGTCTTACCTGTAGGTCATGACACCTCAGAAATGTCAACCAAAACGTCAGCTGTCCTTCCAGTCTTCGATGCCCTCTGTCTATACAAGGTCATCAACCGAGGGGTGTGACGGTCAATCTCAGCGTAGAAGATGTTTGGCAGGTTCTGGTTTGTGATTCTCTGGAACTCTGCATACACCTACATTTGGAATAGACAGACAACAAAGGACAGTATTTAGAAGTTATCACAAGTTTGGAATAAAGTATCACAATTTAATTCAGTATAACTAATATTTTAAAGCAGGTCAAATTTGTGTAAAAAACAGCATTGCAGTTTCACCTGTGACTCCATGAGCAGAGCAGGCCAGAGACCAAGGAAGTCCTTTACTGGTGGAGTGTGGGTGACTGTGCCCTGGCGCCGCAGGGCGAATGTGGTCTGCATCTTCCTGTCGATCAGGGGTTAAGTTCCTTTCCGTCTTCTGAACGTCTTGGACCATTTCCTGCCTCAGCGTTTCAAGACTCCACGAGTGCCTCCAAGGGGGAAGTTTGGCAGAAAGTTAACTTCAGCCCACTTAGGTCTCTTTATGTTTCATTCTCTGCATCTTCTTATTTTTCCTGCGTTTACGGAGACCTCCTGGCATCCTGCTCTCTTGGTTCTGTAGTTTCCCATCTTGAACTTGATGCTGTAATTCCATCCATTCCACCCAGGGTCAGATCCTCTTTCAGACAAGGGTGTTTCATAACAAGAGCTCCTGCTGCCTTTCCTATCTCTCAGTCATTCTGGGTAAGCCTTGAAACTCTACACTCGCAGTCATTCTGGGTAAGCCTTGAAACTCTACACTCGCAGTCATTCTGGGTAAGCCTTGAAACTCTACACAGTAGTAGCTAATGCAGAGAACAGAAACATTGTTATTCACAAGATATATCTGAGCAATTTTTCAGAACTGAGGCAGCCCCCCACTGACTCCAACTGACAAAAACAACCAAAGCTTACCTTTAACTACTGGCCTTCTGTCTAGAGCACCAACATCCTTCAGTCAGGCCTGTAGGGAGAAAGTATCAATAAAGAATTAGTATTACAGTTTGTAGTGGTAACATTCTTAGGGTTGGAAACTAGTCTTTACGTCAAAGTATGTAGGCCTACTACTGTTCGTTCAGAGAATTACATGATATTCATAACTTTAGATGTATGTTTCACACCCAAGAAAATCAGCATATGTTATTTGAATAGTACATAACTAATTCAGAATTCGTTTGAACTTTCAAAAATCTAAGTACTGCATTGTAATTAGGCAGCATGCCATTGAATCAAGCGTAATTTTGTGCACCTGTCACGTTGCACTCAGCAATTGCAGACGGCGGCCTCTCTCAATAGCAAGGCTGTGCTCACTGAGTCTGTACATAGTCAAAGCTTTCCTTAAGTTTGGGTCAGTCACAGTGGTCAGGTATTCTGCCACTGTGTACTCTCTGTTTAGGGCCAAATACCATTCTAGTTTGCTCTGTTTTTTTGTTAATTTTTTCCAATGTGTCAAGTAATTATCTTTTTGTTTTCTCATGAATTGGTTGGGTCTAATTGTGTTGCTGTCCTGGGGCTCTGTGGGGTCTGTTTGTGTTTGGGAATCGCTTCCTTTTAGGTGGTTGTAGAATTGAAGGGTTCTTTTCTGGATTTTGATCATTAGCGGGTATCGGCCTATTTCTGCTCTGCCTGCATTATTTAGTGTTTTACGTTGTACACTGAGGATATTTTTGCAGATTTCTGCATGCAGTGTCTCAATCTGGTGTTTGTCCCATTTTGTGTGCGAACCCCAGACCTCACAACCATAAAGGGCAATGGGTTCTATAACTGATTCAAGTATATTTAGCCAGATCCTAATTGGTATGTCGAATTTTATGTTCCCTTTGATGGCACAGAAGGCCCTTCTTGCCTTGCCTCTCAGATCATTCACAGCTTTGTGGAAGTTACCTGTGGCGCTGATGTTTAGGCCGAGGTATGTATCGTTTTTTGTGTGCTCTAGGGCAACGGTGTCTAGATGGAATTTGTATTTGTGGTCCTGGCAACTGGACCTTTTTTGGAACACCATTATTTTTGTCTTACTGAGATTTACTGTCAGGGCCCAGGTCTGACAGAATCTGTGCAGAAGATCTAAGTGCTGCTGTAGGCCCTCCTTGGTTGGTGACAGAAGCACCAGATCGTCAGCAAACAACAGTAGACATTTGACTTCAGATTCTAGTAGGGTGAGGCCGGGTGCTGCAGACTATTCTAGTGCCCTCGCCAATTCGTTGATATATACAGTATGTTGAAGACGGTGGGGCTCTGTGGAAAGAAATGTGTGTGTTTTTTGCAAATTTTAACCGCACACTTGTTGTTTGTGTACATGGATTTTATAATGTTGTATGTTTTTCCCCCAACACCACTTTCCATCAACTTGTACAGTGCCTTGCAAAAGTATTCATCCCCCTTGGTGTTTTTCCTATTTTGTTGCATTACAACCTGTAATTTAATTGGATTTTTATTTGGATTTCATGTAATGGACATACACAAAATAGTCAAAATTGGTGAAGTGAAATGAAAAAAATAACTTGTTTCAAAAAATTCAAAAAAATAAATAACGGAAAAAGTGGTGCGTGCATATGTATTCACCCCCTTTGCTATGAAGCCCCTAAATAAGACCTGGTGCAACCAATTACCTTGAGAAGTCACATAATTAGTTAAATAAAGTCCACCTGTGTGCAATCTAAGTATCACATGATCTCAGTATATATACACCTGTTCTGAAAGGCCCCAGAGTCTACAGCACCACTAAGCAAGGGGCACCACCAAGCAAGCGGCACCATGAAGACCAAGGAGCTCTCCAAACAGGTCAGGGACAAAGTTGTGGAGAAATACAGATCAGGGTTGGGTTATAAAAAATATCAGAAACTTTGAACATCCCACGGAGCACCATTAAATCCATTATTAAAAAATTTAAAGAATATGGCACCACAACAAACCTGCCAAGAGAGGGCCGCCCACCAAAACTCACAGACCAGGCAAGGAGGGCATTAATCAGAGGCAACAAAGAGACCAAAGATAACCCTGAAGGAGCTGCAAAGCTCCACAGCGGAGATTGGAGTATCTGTCCATAGGACCACTTTAATCCGTACATTCCACAGAGCTGGGCTTTACAGAAGAGTGGCCAGAAAAAAGCCATTGCTTAAAGAACTAAATAAGCAAACACGTTTGGTGTTCGCCAAAAGACATGTGGGAGACTCCCCAAACATATGGAAGAAGGTACTCTGGTCAGATGAGACTAAAATTGAGCTTTTGGGGCATCAAGGAAAACGTTCTGTCTGGCGCAAACCAAACACCTCTCATCACCCCGAGAACACCATCCCCACAGTGAAGCATGGTGGTGGCAGCATCATGCTGTGGGGATGTTTTTCATCGGCAGGGACTGGATAACTGGTCAGAATTGAAGGAATGATGGATGGCGCTAAATACAGGGAAATTCTTGAGGGAAACCTGTTTCAGTCTTCCAGAGATTTGAGACTGGGATGGAGGTTCACCTTCCAGCAGGACAATGACTCTAAGCATACTGCTAAAGCAACACTCGAGTGGTTTAAGGGGAAACATTTAAATGTCTTGGAATGGCCTGGTCAAAGCCCAGACCTCAATCCAATTGAGAATCTGTGTTATGACTTAAAGATTGCTGTACACCAGCGGAACCCATCCAACTTGAAGGAGCTGGAGCAGTTTTGCCTTGAAGAATGGGTAAAAATCCCAGTGGCTAGATGTGCCAAGCTTATAGAGACATACCCCAAGAGATTTGCAGCTGTAATTGCTGCAAAAGGTGGCTCTACAAAGTATTGACTTTGAGGGGGTGAATAGTTATGCACGCTCAAGTTTTCTTTTTTTCTGTCTTATTTGTTGTTTGTTTCACCCCAAAAAATATTTCGCATCTTCAAAGTGGTAGGCATGTTGTGTAATTCAAATGATACAAACCCCACAAAAATCTATTTTAATTCCAGGTTGTAAGTCAACAAAATAGGAAAAATGCCAAGGGGGGTGAATACTTTCGCAAGCCACTGTATAGCAGGCCCTCATGCCAAATTGAGTCAAAAGCTTTTTTGAAATCAACAAAGCATGAGATTTGTTATGGTTTGTTTGTGCAGGGTGAATACGTGGTCTGTCATACAGTAATTTGGCAAAAAGCCAATTTGACGTTTGCTCAGTAAATTGTTTGTCTCTCTGTCTCTGTCTCTGTCTCTCTCTCTCTCTCTCTCTCTCTCTCTCTCTCTCTCTCTCTCTCTCTCTCTCTCTCTCTCTCTCTCTCTCTCTCTCTCTCTCTCTCTCTCTCTCTCTCTCTCTCTCTCGCTCTCTCTCTCTCTCTCTCTCTCTCTCTCTCTCTCTCTCTCTCTGTCTCTCTCTGCCACTCTCTCTGCCACTCTCTCTGCCACTCTCTCTGCCACTCTCTCTCCCCACCTAACCTGACCCGTGTAGCTCAGTTGGTAGAGCATGGCATTTGCAACGGCAGGGTTGTGTGTTCATTTCCCACGGGGGGCCAGTATGAAAAAAGGAAAAAAAAGGTATGCACTCACTAACTGTAAGTCGCTTTGGATAAGAGCGTCTGCTAAATTACTAAAATGTAAAAACTGTATTCTTTGGCTCAGATTTCCAAAGTTTGGTCAGGTGAATTTGGTCAGGTGTAAAGTTCGTCTTGGCGGTCTGAAGAAAGAGAGCAGAGCAGACGAATAGAAGGAAGGACAGGAGTCCAGCGTGAGAACACAGGTTAGTATTGCTTCTTATCTAGATGCAGAAATGCCTTCACTAACATGAATAGAACCAACAATACAACACCATCATTTTCAGCCATTGGGTGTTTTCCAGAAATCCAATTTGAAGGACTCCTGGATTTCCAGTTTATTGTCTCCTGATTATGTGAATCTTCCAAACAGGAAACATTTTGGGAAAGTTTACGGAATTTCACAACTAACCAGAGTATAGTGTTGTTTGACCATTACCAGTCTCTATCAGTGGTAGTGTTGTTATGACCATTACCAGTCAGTGGTAGTGTTGTTATGACCATTACGAGTCAGTGGTAGTGTTGTTTTGACCATTACCAGTCAGTGGTAATGTTGTTTTGACCATTACCAGTCAGTGGTAGTGTTGTTATGACCATTACCAGTCAGTGGTAGTGTTGTTTTGACCATTACCAGTCAGTGGTAGTGTTGTTTTGACCATTACCAGTCAGTGGTAGTGTTGTTATGACCATTACCAGTCAGTGGTAGTGTTGTTTTGACCATTACCAGTCAGTGGTAGTGTTGTTATGACCATTACCAGTCAGTGGTAGTGTTGTTATGACCATTACCAGTCAGTGGTAGTGTTGTTTTGACCATTACCAGTCAGTGGTAGTGTTGTTATGACCATTACCAGTCAGTGGTAGTGTTGTTATAACCATTACCAGTCAGTGGTAGTGTTGTTATAACCATTACCAGTCAGTGGTAGTGTTGTTATGACCATTACCAGTCAGTGGTAGTGTTGTTTTGACCATTACCAGTCAGTGGTAGTGTTGTTATGACCATTACCAGTCAGTGGTAGTGGTGTAAAACCATTACCAGTCAGTGGTAGTGTTGTTTTGACCATTACCAGTCAGTGGTAGTGTTGTTATGACCATTACCAGTCAGTGGTAGTGTTGTTATGACCATTACCAGTCAGTGGTAGTGTTGTTATAACCATTACCAGTCAGTGGTAGTGTTGTTATGACCATTACCAGTCAGTGGTAGTGTTGTTATGACCATTACCAGTCAGTGGTAGTGTTGTTATGACCATTACCAGTCAGTGGTAGTGGTGTTTTGACCATTACCAGTCAGTGGTAGTGTTGTTTTGACCATTACCAGTCAGTGGTAGTGTTGTTTTGACCATTACCAGTCAGTGGTAGTGTTGTTATGACCATTACCAGTCAGTGGTAGTGTTGTTATAACCATTACCAGTCAGTGGTAGTGTTGTTATGACCATTACCAGTCAGTGGTAGTGTTGTTATGACCATTACCAGTCAGTGGTAGTGTGTGTTTTGACCATTACCAGTCAGTGGTAGTGTTGTTTTGACCATTACCAGTCAGTGGTAGTGTTGTTTTGACCATTACCAGTCAGTGGTAGTGTTGTTATGACCATTACCAGTCAGTGGTAGTGGTGTTTTGACCATTACCAGTCAGTGGTAGTGTTGTTATGACCATTACCAGTCAGTGGTAGTGTTGTTTTGACCATTACCAGTCAGTGGTAGTGTTGTTATGACCATTACCAGTCAGTGGTAGTGTTGTTTTGACCATTACCAGTCAGTGGTAGTGTTGTTTTATGACCATTACCAGTCAGTGGTAGTGTTGTTTTGACCATTACCAGTCAGTGGTAGTGGTGTTATAACCATTACCAGTCAGTGGTAGTGTTGTTATGACCATTACCAGTCAGTGGTAGTGTTGTTATGACCATTACCAGTCAGTGGTAGTGTTGTTATGACCATTACCAGTCAGTGGTAGTGTTGTTTTGACCATTACCAGTCAGTGGTAGTGTTGTTTATGACCATTACCAGTCTCTATCAGTGGTAGTGTTGTTATGACCATTACCAGTCAGTGGTAGTGTTGTTTTGACCATTACCAGTCAGTGGTAGTGTTGTTATGACCATTACCAGTCTCTATCAGTGGTAGTGTTGTTATGACCATTACCAGTCAGTGGTAGTGTTGTTTTGACCATTACCAGTCAGTGGTAGTGTTGTTTTGACCATTACCAGTCAGTGGTAGTGTTGTTTTGACCATTACCAGTCAGTGGTAGTGTTGTTTTGACCATTACCAGTCAGTGGTAGTGGTGTTATAACCATTACCAGTCAGTGGTAGTGTTGTTATGACCATTACCAGTCAGTGGTAGTGTTGTTTTGACCATTACCAGTCAGTGGTAGTGTTGTTTTGACCATTACCAGTCAGTGGTAGTGTTGTTATGACCATTACCAGTCAGTGGTAGTGTTGTTATGACCATTACCAGTCAGTGGTAGTGTTGTTTTGACCATTACCAGTCAGTGGTAGTGTTGTTTTGACCATTACCAGTCAGTGGTAGTGGTGTTATAACCATTACCAGTCAGTGGTAGTGTTGTTATGACCATTACCAGTCAGTGGTAGTGTTGTTTTTGACCATTACCAGTCAGTGGTAGTGTTGTTTTGACCATTACCAGTCAGTGGTAGTGTTGTTATGACCATTACCAGTCAGTGGTAGTGTTGTTATGACCATTACCAGTCAGTGGTAGTGTTGTTTTGACCATTACCAGTCAGTGGTAGTGTTGTTATGACCATTACCAGTCAGTGGTAGTGTTGTTATGACCATTACCAGTCAGTGGTAGTGTTGTTTTGACCATTACCAGTCAGTGGTAGTGTTGTTATGACCATTACCAGTCAGTGGTAGTGGTGTTTTGACCATTACCAGTCAGTAGTAGTGTTGTTTTGACCATTACCAGTCAGTGGTAGTGGTGTTATGACCATTACCAGTCAGTGGTAGTGTGTTTTGACCATTACCAGTCAGTGGTAGTGGTGTTTTGACCATTACCAGTCAGTGGTAGTGTTGTTTTGACCATTACCAGTCAGTGGTAGTGTTGTTATGACCATTACCAGTCAGTGGTAGTGTTGTTATGACCATTACCAGTCAGTGGTAGTGTTGTTATAACCATTACCAGTCAGTGGTAGTGTTGTTATGACCATTACCAGTCAGTGGTAGTGGTGTTATGACCATTACCAGTCAGTGGTAGTGTTGTTTTGACCATTACCAGTCAGTGGTAGTGTTGTTATGACCATTACCAGTCAGTGGTAGTGTTGTTATGACCATTACCAGTCAGTGGTAGTGTTGTTATGACCATTACCAGTCAGTGGTAGTGTTGTTTTGACCATTACCAGTCAGTGGTAGTGTTGTTATGACCATTACCAGTCAGTGGTAGTGTTGTTTTTGACCATTACCAGTCAGTGGTAGTGTTGTTTTGACCATTACCAGTCAGTGGTAGTGTTGTTTTGACCATTACCAGTCAGTGGTAGTGTTGTTTTGACCATTACCAGTCAGTGGTAGTGTTGTTTTGACCATTACCAGTCAGTGGTAGTGTTGTTATGACCATTACCAGTCAGTGGTAGTGTTGTTTTGACCATTACCAGTCAGTGGTAGTGTTGTTTTGACCATTACCAGTCAGTGGTAGTGTTGTTATGGCCATTACCAGTCAGTGGTAGTGTTGTTTTGACCATTACCAGTCAGTGGTAGTGTTTGTTATGACCATTACCAGTCTCTATCAGTGGTAGTGTTGTTTTGACCATTACCAGTCAGTGGTAGTGTTGTTTTGACCATTACCAGTCAGTGGTAGTGTTGTTATGACCATTACCAGTCAGTGGTAGTGTTGTTTTGACCATTACCAGTCAGTGGTAGTGTTGTTATGACCATTACCAGTCAGTGGTAGTGTTGTTTTGACCATTACCAGTCAGTGGTAGTGTTGTTATAACCATTACCAGTCAGTGGTAGTGTTGTTATGACCATTACCAGTCAGTGGTAGTGTTGTTATGACCATTACCAGTCTCTATCAGTGGTAGTGTTGTTATGACCATTACCAGTCAGTGGTAGTGTTGTTATGACCATTACCAGTCAGTGGTAGTGTTGTTTTGACCATTACCAGTCAGTGGTAGTGTTGTTTTGACCATTACCAGTCAGTGGTAGTGTTGTTTTGACCATTACCAGTCAGTGGTAGTGTTGTTTTGACCATTACCAGTCAGTCAGTGGTAGTGGTGTTATAACCATTACCAGTCAGTGGTAGTGTTGTTATAACCATTACCAGTCAGTGGTAGTGTTGTTTTGACCATTACCAGTCAGTGGTAGTGTTGTTTTGACCATTACCAGTCAGTGGTAGTGTTGTTTTGACCATTACCAGTCAGTGGTAGTGTTGTTTTGACCATTACCAGTCAGTGGTAGTGTTGTTTTGACCATTACCAGTCAGTGGTAGTGTTGTTATGACCATTACCAGTCAGTGGTAGTGTTGTTTTGACCATTACCAGTCAGTGGTAGTGTTGTTTTGACCATTACCAGTCAGTGGTAGTGTTGTTTTGACCATTACCAGTCAGTGGTAGTGTTGTTTTGACCATTACCAGTCAGTGGTAGTGTTGTTATGACCATTACCAGTCAGTGGTAGTGTTGTTTTGACCATTACCAGTCAGTGGTAGTGTTGTTATGACCATTACCAGTCAGTGGTAGTGTTGTTATGACCATTACCAGTCAGTGGTAGTGTTGTTATGACCATTACCAGTCAGTGGTAGTGTTGTTATGACCATTACCAGTCAGTGGTAGTGTTGTTTTGACCATTACCAGTCAGTGGTATGTTGTTGTTTTGACCATTACCAGTCAGTGGTAGTGTTGTTATGACCATTACCAGTCAGTGGTAGTGTTGTTTTGACCATTACCAGTCAGTGGTAGTGTTGTTATAACCATTACCAGTCAGTGGTAGTGGTGTTATGACCATTACCAGTCAGTGGTAGTGTTGTTTTGACCATTACCAGTCAGTGGTAGTGTTGTTATGACCATTACCAGTCAGTGGTAGTGTTGTTTTGACCATTACCAGTCAGTGGTAGTGTTGTTATGACCATTACCAGTCAGTGGTAATGTTGTTTTGACCATTACCAGTCTCTATCAGTGGTAGTGTTGTTTTGACCATTACCAGTCAGTGGTAGTGTTGTTTTGACCATTACCAGTCAGTGGTAGTGTTGTTATGACCATTACCAGTCAGTGGTAGTGTTGTTTTGACCATTACCAGTCAGTGGTAGTGTTGTTTTGACCATTACCAGTCAGTGGTAGTGTTGTTATGACCATTACCAGTCAGTGGTAGTGTTGTTATGACCATTACCAGTCAGTGGTAGTGTTGTTTTGACCATTACCAGTCAGTGGTAGTGTTGTTTTGACCATTACCAGTCAGTGGTAGTGTTGTTTTGACCATTACCAGTCAGTGGTAGTGTTGTTATGACCATTACCAGTCAGTGGTAGTGTTGTTTTGACCATTACCAGTCAGTGGTAGTGTTGTTTTGACCATTACCAGTCAGTGGTAGTGTTGTTTTGACCATTACCAGTCAGTGGTAGTGTTGTTTTGACCATTACCAGTCAGTGGTAGTGTTGTTATGACCATTACCAGTCAGTGGTAGTGTTGTTATGACCATTACCAGTCAGTGGTAGTGTTGTTATGACCATTACCAGTCAGTGGTAGTGTTGTTATAACCATTACCAGTCAGTGGTAGTGTTGTTTTGACCATTACCAGTCAGTGGTAGTGTTGTTTTGACCATTACCAGTCAGTGGTAGTGTTGTTTTTGACCATTACCAGTCAGTGGTAGTGTTGTTTTGACCATTACCAGTCAGTGGTAGTGTTGTTTTGACCATTACCAGTCAGTGGTAGTGTTGTTATGACCATTACCAGTCAGTGGTAGTGTTTGTTTGACCATTACCAGTCAGTGGTAGTGTTGTTATGACCATTACAGTCAGTGGTAGTGTTGTTATAACCATTACCAGTCAGTGGTAGTGTTGTTTTGACCATTACCAGTCAGTGGTAGTGTTGTTTTGACCATTACCAGTCAGTGGTAGTGTTGTTTTGACCATTACCAGTCAGTGGTAGTGTTGTTATGACCATTACCAGTCAGTGGTAGTGTTGTTTTGACCATTACCAGTCAGTGGTAGTGTTGTTTTGACCATTACCAGTCAGTGGTAGTGTTGTTTTTGACCATTACCAGTCAGTGGTAGTGTTGTTATGACCATTACCAGTCAGTGGTACCAGTCAGTGGTAGGTGTTGTTTTGACCATTACCAGTCAGTGGTAGTGTTGTTATGACCATTACCAGTCAGTGGTAGTGTTGTTATAACCATTACCAGTCAGTGGGTAGTGTTGTTATGACCATTACCAGTCAGTGGTAGTGTTGTTATGACCATTACCAGTCAGTGGTAGTGTGTGTTTTGACCATTACCAGTCAGTGGTAGTGTTGTTTTGACCATTACCAGTCAGTGGTAGTGTTGTTATGACCATTACCAGTCAGTGGTAGTGTTGTTATGACCATTACCAGTCAGTGGTAGTGTTGTTATGACCATTACCAGTCAGTGGTAGTGTTGTTATGACCATTACCAGTCAGTGGTAGTGGTGTTTTGACGATTACCAGTCAGTGGTAGTGTGTTGTTATGACCATTACCAGTCAGTGGTAGTGTTGTTATGACCATTACCAGTCAGTGGTAGTGTTGTTTTGACCATTACCAGTCAGTGGTAGTGTTGTTATGACCATTACCAGTCAGTGGTAGTGTTGTTATGACCATTACCAGTCAGTGGTAGCCTGCAGTCTAAATATAGCTATCTGACCATTTAGTACCACTACACCAGCAACAGCACTGGCAACACCTGTTGTTGTGGTTTAGACCACTCATGAGATTATGTTGTGTAGCCAGTGAAGGGAGAGAAGAAGAGTTGTATTGTGTAGCCAGTGAAGGGAGAGAAGAAGAGTTGTATTGTGTAGCCAGTGAAGGGAGAGAAGAAGAGTTGTATTGTGTAGCCAGTGAAGGGAGAGAAGAAGAGTTGTATTGTGTAGCCAGTGAAGGGAGAGAAGAAGAGTTGTATTGTGTAGCCAGTGAAGGGAGAGAAGAAGAGTTGTATTGTGTAGCCAGTGAAGGGAGAGAAGAAGAGATGTATTGTGTGGCCAGTGAAGGGAGAGAAGAAGAGTTGTATTGTGTAGCCAGTGAAGGGAGAGAAGAAGAGTTGTATTGTGTAGCCAGTGAAGGGAGAGAAGAAGAGTTGTATTGTGTAGCCAGTGAAGGGAGAGAAGAAGAGTTGTATTGTGTAGCCAGTGAAGGGAGAGAAGAAGAGTTGTATTGTGTAGCCAGTGAAGGGAGAGAAGAAGAGTTGTATTGTGTAGCCAGTGAAGGGAGAGAAGAAGAGTTGTATTGTGTAGCCAGTGAAGGGAGAGAAGAAAAGTTGTATTGTGTAGCCAGTGAAGGGAGAGAAGAAGAGTTGTATTGTGTAGCCAGTGAAGGGAGAGAAGAAAAGTTGTATTGTGTAGCCAGTGAAGGGAGAGAAGAATAGTTGTATTGTGTAGCCAGTGAAGGGAGAGAAGAAGAGTTGTATTGTGTAGCCAGTGAAGGGAGAGAAGAGAGTTGTATTGTGTAGCCAGTGAAGGGAGAGAAGAAGAGTTGTATTGTGTAGCCAGTGAAGGGAGAGAAGAAGAGTTGTATTGTGTAGCCAGTGAAGGGAGAGAGAAGAGAGTTGTATTGTGTAGCCAGTGAAGGGAGAGAAGAAGAGTTGTATTGTGTAGCCAGTGAAGGGAGAGAAGAAGAGTTGTATTGTGTAGCCAGTGAAGGGAGAGAAGAAGAGTTGTATTGTGTAGCCAGTGAAGGGAGAGAAGAAGAGTTGTATTGTGTAGCCAGTGAAGGGAGAGAAGAAGAGTTGTATTGTGTAGCAGTGAAGGGAGAGAAGAAGAGTTGTATTGTGTAGCCAGTGAAGGGAGAGAAGAAGAGTTGTATTGTGTAGCCAGTGAAGGGAGAGAAGAAGAGTTGTATTGTGTAGCCAGTGAAGGGAGAGAAGAAGAGTTGTATTGTGTAGCCAGTGAAGGGAGAGAAGAAGAGTTGTATTGTGTAACCAGTGAAGGGAGAGAAGAAGAGTTGTATTGTGTAGCCAGTGAAGGGAGAGAAGAAGAGTTGTATTGTGTAGCCAGTGAAGGGAGAGAAGAAGAGTTGTATTGTGTAGCCAGTGAAGGGAGAGAAGAAGAGTTGTATTGTGTAGCCAGTGAAGGGAGAGAAGAAGAGTTGTATTGTGTAACCAGTGAAGGGAGAGAAGAAGAGTTGTATTGTGTAGCCAGTGAAGGGAGAGAAGAAGAGTTGTATTGTGTAGCCAGTGAAGGGAGAGAAGAAGAGTTGTATTGTGTAGCCAGTGAAGGGAGAGAAGAAGAGTTGTATTGTGTAGCCAGTGAAGGGAGAGAAGAAAGAGTTGTATTGTGTAGCCAGTGAAGGGAGAGAAGAAGAGTTGTATTGTGTAGCCAGTGAAGGAGAGAGAAGAAGAGTTGTATTGTGTAGCCAGTGAAGGGAGAGAAGAAGAGTTGTATTGTGTAGCCAGTGGAGGGAGAGAAAAAGAGTTGTATTGTGTAGCCAGTGAAGGGAGAGAAGAAGAGTTGTATTGTGTAGCCAGTGAAGGGAGAGAAGAAGAGTTGTATTGTGTAGCCAGTGAAGGGAGAGAAGAAGAGTTGTATTGTGTAGCCAGTGAAGGGAGAGAAGAAGAGTTGTATTGTGTATCCAGTGAAGGGAGAGAAGAAGAGTTGTATTGTGTAGCCAGTGAAGGGAGAGAAGAAGAGTTGTATTGTGTAGCCAGTAAAGGGAGAGAAGAAGAGTTGTATTGTGTAGCCAGTGAAGGGAGAGAAGAAGAGTTGTATTGTGTAGCCAGTGAAGGGAGAGAAGAAGAGTTGTATTGTGTAGCCAGTGAAGGGAGAGAAGAAGAGTTGTATTGTGTAGCCAGTGAAGGGAGAGAAGAAGAGATGTATTGTGTAGCCAGTGAAGGGAGAGAAGAAGAGTTGTATTGTGTAGCCAGTGAAGGGAGAGAAGAAGAGTTGTATTGTGTAGCCAGTGAAGGGAGAGAAGAAGAGTTGTATTGTGTAGCCAGTGAAGGGAGAGAAGACAAGTTGTATTGTGTAGCCAGTGAAGGGAGAGAAGAAGAGTTGTATTGTGTAGCCAGTGAAGGGAGAGAAGAAGAGTTGTATTGTGTAGCCAGTGAAGGGAGAGAAGAAGAGTTGTATTGTGTAGCCAGTGAAGGGAGAGAAGAAGAGTTGTATTGTGTAGCCAGTGAAGGGAGAGAAGAAGAGTTGTATTGTGTAGCCAGTGAAGGGAGAGAAGACAAGTTGTATTGTGTAGCCAGTGAAGGGAGAGAAGAAGAGTTGTATTGTGTAGCCAGTGAAGGGAGAGAAGAAAATTTGTATTGTGTAGCCAGTGAAGGGAGAGAAGAATAGTTGTATTGTGTAGCCAGTGAAGGGAGAGAAGAAGAGTTTGTATTGTGTAGCCAGTGAAGGGAGAGAGAGAAGAGTTGTATTGTGTAGCCAGTGAAGAGGGAGAGAAGAAGAGTTGTATTGTGTAGCCAGTGAAGGGAGAGAAGAAGAGTTGTATTGTGTAGCCAGTGAAGGGAGAGAAGAAGAGTTGTATTGTGTAGCCAGTGAAGGGAGAGAAGAAGAGTTGTATTGTGTAGCCAGTGAAGGGAGAGAAGAAGAGTTGTATTGTGTAGCCAGTGAAGGAGAGAAAGAAGAGTTGTATTGTGTAGCCAGTGAAGGGAGAGAAGAAGAGTTGTATTGTGTAGCCAGTGAAGGGAGAGAAGAAGAGTTGTATTGTGTAGCCAGTGAAGGGAGAGAAGAAGAGTTGTATTGTGTAGCCAGTGAAGGGAGAGAAGAAGAGTTGTATTGTGTAGCCAGTGAAGGGAGAGAAGAAGAGTTGTATTGTGTAGCCAGTGAAGGGAGAGAAGAAGAGTTGTATTGTGTAGCCAGTGAAGGGAGAGAAGAAGAGTTGTATTGTG
>CM072221.1:1676881-1709381 GCA_036851935.1 Coregonus suidteri
TCCAAATGAATAAAGACATTTCAAATGTCATATTATGTCTATATGCAGTGTTGTAACGATGTGCAAATAGTTACATTTCAAAAGGGAAAATAAATAAACATAAATATGGGTTGTATTTACAATTGTGTTTGTTCTTCACTGGTTGCCCTTTTCTTGTGGCAACAGGTCACAAATCTTGCTGCTGTGATGGCACACTGTGGTATTTCACCCAGTAGATAGGGGAATTTATCAAAATTGGGTTTGTTTTTTAATTCTTTGTGGATTGCTGTAATCTGAGGGAAATATGTGTCTCTAATATGGTCATACATTTGGCAGGAGGTTAGGAAGTGCAGCTCAGTTTCCACCTCATTTTGTGGGCAGTGTGCACATAGCCTGTCTTCTCTTGAGAGCCAGGTCTGCCTACGGTGGCCTTTCTCAATAGCAAGGCTATGCTCACTGAGTCTGTACATAGTCAAAGATTTCCTTAAGTTTGGGTCAGTCACAGTGGTCAGGTATTCTGCCACTGTGTACTCTCTGTTTAAGGTCAAATAGCATTCTAGTTTGCTCTGTTTTTTTGTTCATTCTTTCCAATGTGTCAAGTAATTCTCTTTTTGTTTTCTCATGATTTGGTTGGGTCTAATTGTTTTGCTGTCCTGGGGCTCTGTGGGGTCAGTTTGTGAACAGAGCCCCAGGACCAGCTTGCTTAGGAGACTCTTCTCCAGGTTCATCTCTCTGTAGGTGATGGCTTTGTTATGGAAGGTTTGGGAATCGCTTCCTTTTAGGTGGTTGTAGAATTGAACGGCTCTTTTCTGGATTTTGATCATTAGCGGGTATCGGGACAAATTCTGCTCTGCATGCATTTTTGGTGTTTTACATTGTACACAGAGGATATTTTTGCAGAATTCTGCATGCAGAGTCTCAATTTGGTGTTTGTCACATTTTGTGAATTCTTGGTTGGTGAGCGGACCCCAGACCTCAAAACCATAAAGGGCAATGGGTTCTATAACTGATTCAAGTTTTTTATTAATTTTTTATTTAACCTTTATTTAACCAGGTGTAGTAAGTTATGGAGATAAGGCAATAAATAGGCCATAGTGCAAAATAATTACAATTATAATTTAGTATTAACACTGGAGTGATAGATGTGCAGAAGATGATGTGCAAATAGAGATACTGGGGTGCAAATTAGCAAAATAAATAACAATATGGGGATGAGGTAGTTGGATGGGCTAATTACAGATGGGCTGTGTACAGGTGCAGTGATCGGTAAGCTGCTCTGACAACTGATGCTTAAAGTTAGTGAGGGAGATAAGTGTCTCCAGCTTCAGAGATTTTTGCAGTTCGTTCCAGTCATTGGCAGCAGAGAAGTAGAAGGAATGGCGGCCAAAGGGGTGTTGGCTTTGGGGATGACCAGTGAGATATACCTGCTGGAGCGCAGACTACGGGTGGGTGTTGCTATGGTGACCAGTGAGCTAAGGTAAGACGGGGATTAGCCTAGCAGTGATTTATAGATGACCTGGAGCCAGTGGGTTTGGCGACAAATATGTAGTGAGGGCCAGCCAACAAGAGCGTGCAGGTCACAATGGTGGGTAGTATATGGGGCTTTGGTGACAAAACGGACGGCACTGTGATAGACTACATCCAATTTGCTGAGTAGAGTGTTGGAGTCTATTTTGTAAATGACATCGCTGAAGTAAAAGGATTGGTAGGATAGTCAGTTTTATGAGGGCATGTTTGGCAGCATGAGTGAAGGAGGCTTTGTTGCGAAATAGGAAGACGATTCTAGATCTAACTTTTGATTGGAGATGCTTAATATGAGTCTGGAAGGAGAGTTTACAGTCTAACCAGACACCTAGGTATTTGTAGTTGTCCACATACTCTAGGTTAGACACGCCAAGAGTAGTGATTCTAGTCGGGTGGGCGGGTGCAAGCAGCGTTCGTTTGAAGAGCATGCATTTAGTTTTACTAGTGTTTAAGAGCAGTTGGAGACTACGGAAGGAGTGTTGTATGGCGTTGAAGCTCGTTTGGAGGTTTGTTAACACAGTGTCCAATGAAGGGCCAGATGTATACAAAATGGTGTTGTCCGCATAGAGGTGGATCCGAGCGTCACCAGCAGCAAGAGCAACATCATTGATATACACAGAGAATAGAGTCGACCCGAGGATTGAACCCTGTGGCACCCCCATAGAGACTGCCAGAGGTCCAGACAACAGGCCCTCCGATTTGACACATTGAACTCTATCTGAGAAGTAGTTGGTGAACCAGGCGAGGCAGTCATTTGAGAAACCAAGGCTATTTAGTCTGCCAATAAGAATGCGGTGGTTGACAGAGTCGAAAGCCTTGGCCAGGTCGATGAAGACGGCTGCGCAGTACTGTCTTTTATCGATCGCGGTTATAATATCGTTTAGGACCTTGAGCGTGGCTGAGGTGCACCCATGACCAGTTCGGAAACCGGATTGCATAGCGGAGAAGGTACGGTGGGATTCGAAATGGTCGGTGATCTGTTTGTTAACTTGGCTTTCAAAAACTTTCGAAAGGCAGGGCAGGATGGATATAGGTCTGTAACAGTTTGGATCTAGAGTGTCACCCCCTTTGAAGAGGGGGATGACCGTGGCAGCTTTCCAATCTCTGGGGATCTCAGACGTTACGAAAGAGAGGTTGAACAGGCTGGTAATATGGGTTGCGACAATTTCGGCGGCTAATTTTAGAAAGAAAGGGTCCAGATTGTCTAGCCCAGCTGATTTGTAGGGGTCCAGATCTTTCAGCTCTTTCAGAACATCAGCTGTCTGAATTTGTGTAAAGGAGAAGCGGGGGGGGGCATGAGCAAGTTGCAGCAGGGGGCAGAGCTGGTGGCCGGGGTAGGGGTAGCCAGGTGGTGTCACAAGCTGAGCTTGAACTCCGGTCACAGATGTGGAGAGCTGGGGGTTCTACCCCTTAGCCACAGAGGAGGGGTAGTTGGACCCAAATGAAACACCCAAGGCAATACTCCAGGCAAGTAGATTTAATGCAACAAAACAGGAGACAAAACAAAATAGCTCCACGAGGGGAGAAAAACAAACTAAAGACAACTTAGAACAGCTTACTTGAAAAGACACGGTGGGACAAAGCAGGAGACACATAGCCAGGACTCACTAACCAAGTGAGAAACAAGGGGAAAACACACAGCTAAAATACACAAGGGGAAACAAGGCACAGGTGACCTGGATCAAGCTAATTAGGACACACGAGGAAGAACTAAGGCAGAGGGGAACACAGATGACCTCTAGAGGCCCGGAGACAAACAGGAGGCAGGAAGCTGACAGGACCCCCTCCTCTAGGAACGACTCCTGACGTTCCTTCCAGAACACCCTGGCCCCAGGGTGCGAAAATCTCGGATCAAACCTGGGTCCAGGATGTCCCTGGCTGGAACCCAGGAGCGCTCCTCTGGCCCGTAGCCCTCCCAGTCCACCAGATACTGCAGAGAGTTCTGGACCCTCCGGGAGTCCAGTATCCGGCGGACTGTGTAGGCTGGCTGGCCGTCAATGATCCTGGGAGGTGGCGGGGGTCTGCGTGGGGGGGCAAAGGGAGAAGACAAGACAGGTTTAAGAAGTGAAACATGGAAAGTGGGGTTAACTCTAAGGGAGCGAGGGAGAACCAAACGATACGAAACAGGGTTAACTTTTCTAGCTATGCGGAAAGGGCCGATGTATCTCTGGGAAAGCTTCTTGGATTCGACCCGGAGGGGCAGGTTCTTAGTGGCCAACCAAACTCTCTGACCAGCTCGGAAACTAGGGGCCATCCGGCGGTGTCGATTAGCCTGACTTTGGTATCTCTGGGAGGTCCGAAGGAGGGTACGCCTGGGCCTTCTTCCAGGTCCGCCTACAGCGTTGGACAAAGCGCTGGGCCGAGGGAACACCAACTTGCGCCTCTTCCTCTGGAAATAATGGAGGGTTGTAACCGAACTGGCATTCGAAGGGGGACAATCCGGTGGCTGAGGACTGGAGGGTGTTGTGGGCATATTCAGCCCAAATGATATAGGTGGCCCAAGACGTGGGATTACTGGCCGCCATACACCGCAGGGTGGTCTCCAGATCCTGATTAATCCGTTCCGTTTGGCCATTAGACTCTGGATGGAACCCCGACGATAGGCTGGCTGTGGCCCCAATAAGCCTGCAGAAGGCCCCCCAAAACCGGGACGAGAATTGGGGACCTCGGTCAGAGACCAATTCCAGGGGAATGCCAAATATCCGGAAGACATGGTTCATGAGGAGCTCAGCAGTCTCCTTAGCCGAGGGCAGCTTGGGCAGGGGAATAAACGGGCAGCCTTAGAGAACCGGTCAACGACCACTAGGATGACGGTGTTGCCCTGGGATGGAGGAAGTCCCGTAACAAAGTCCAGAGAAAGGTGTGACCATGGCCTTCGAGGAATAGGTAAGGGATGGAGCAGTCCCTGGGGTCGCTGGCGTGTCGACTTTCCCTGGTTGCACACAGGGCAGGCCTCAACATAGACCTGCACGTCCTTCTTGATGGACGGCCACCAAAACTGCCGTCGGAGGAATTCCAGTGTGCGAGCACTGCCTGGATGGCATGTCAAGGGCGACTCATGACCCCACTGCAAGACGCGGGCCCGAACAGAGAGAGGAACGTACAGGCGACCGGCAGGACCACCGCCTGGATCGGGCTCATGGACAAGGGCTTCTCGTACCCCTCTTTCTAGTTCCCACTGAAGAGGTGCGACGATCCTAGACCTCGGAATAATCGATGCCAAGGGCTTCTCTTGTACCTCGGGAGAATAGGCTCGAGACAGGGCATCCGGCTTGACGTTCTTGGTGCCAGGTCGGGTAAGACAGGAGGAACTGGAATCGATTAAAGAAAAGGGACCATCGTGCTTGCCGAGGGGGTTCATCCGCTTAGACTGTTGGAGATATTCCAGGTTCTTGTGGTCTGTGAGAACCTGGAAAGGGTGCTGAGCCCCCCTCAAGCCAATGGCGCCACTCTTCCAAGGCCAGTTTTACCGCAAGCAACTCTAGATCCCCCACGTGGTAGTTGCGCTCGGCCTCAGACAGGCGGCGAGACATGAAGGCACAAGGGTGTAATCTCCCATCCTCACCCCTCTGTGACAGGACGGCTCCCACCCCCACCTCTGAGGCGTCCACCTCCACCACGAAAGGTCTTTCTGGGTCAGGGGTCACCAGAATCGGAGCAGAAGTGAAGCGGGCGCTTGAGATCCTCGAAGGCCCCTGCTGCTTCCGGACCCCAGTGAATCTTGGTCCCTCCTCCCTTGGTAAGCGTCGTCAAGGGGGCTACCACCGAGCTGAAATTCTTGATGAACTTCCGATAGAAGTTAGAAAAGCCAATGAACCGTTGAACCTCCTTGACCGTGGCAGGTGTGGGCCAGCCGTGGACCGCTTCGACCTTCTTGGGATCCATCTCTAGGTGCCCGGGAGTGACAATAAACCCGAGAAACTGAGTCTGAGAAACATGAAATTCACACTTCTCAGGTTTAACGTAGAGGTGATTGTCAAGGAGCCTCTGGAGAACCCTGCTAACATGCCCCTCATGCTCCTTCAGTGACCTCGAGAAGATGAGGATATCGTCCAGGTACACGAAGACGAACAGATTAAGCATATCCCGGAGAACATCATTAATCAGGGCTTGGAATACTGCGGGGGCATTGGTGAGCCCGAACGGCATCACCCGATATTCATAGTGCCCCGTGGGCGTGTTGAACGCCGTCTTCCATTCGTCTCCTTGCCGGATCCGCACGAGATGGTAAGCATTGCGGAGATCCAGTTTAGTAAAAATGGAAGCCCCTTGAAGCAGCTCAAAAAGCAGTGGCCATGAGAGGAAGGGGGTATCGATTCCGAACCGTGATCTTGTTGAGTCCCCGGTAATCAATACAAGGCCTAAGACCCCCGTCTTTCTTTTCAACAAAAAAGAAGCCCGCCCCAGCCGGGGAAGTAGAGGCATAGATGAGGCCGGCTGCCAAGGACTCCTTAATGTAGGTGTCCATAGCTGCGTGCTCGGGGGAGGACAAGGGAAAAGATCCGACCTCTAGGAGGGCAGCACCCAGGGAGTAGATCAAGGCACAGTCATACGTGCGATGAGGCGGTAAGGGAAGTAGCCCGGGCCTTGCTGAACACTGCCTTGAACCGATGGTAAACACTGGGGACTCGGGAGACGTCAACAGACTCTGAAAACTGGGTACTAGGGGCTGAGGGACTCTGAAGCATGCAGGTGAGTTGGCAAGTTGGACCCCAGCTTAGAATGGTGCCAGTAGGCCAGTCGATCTGGGGATTATGTCTGCATAGCCAAGGGTGACCCAGGATAATAGGATACTCGGGAGAGTCAATGAGATAGAAGGTCTCCTCCTGCTGGTGTTGAGAGATGGTAAGTCGCAGGGACTGAGTCGCCTCTGTAACCTTTCCTGGTTCCAGAGGTCTGCCATCTAAGGCTGTAACTGCCTGGGGTTGAGGAAGTAGTTGGGTAGGGATCTTAAGTTCCTTAGCCAAGGTTACATCCAGGAAATCACCTGCGGCACCGGAATCGATCATAGCCTGGAGCCGATGCTGGTGGCCCTCCCAGGACAGAGTGG
Organism: Coregonus suidteri; assembly: GCA_036851935.1. NCBI lineage: Eukaryota > Metazoa > Chordata > Actinopteri > Salmoniformes > Salmonidae > Coregonus > Coregonus suidteri. The sequence goes on from CM072221.1 coordinate 1,683,435, forward strand.
CTGGAATAGCCAGGACAGCGTTAGTAGGAGGAGCTCTAATTCTCCCCATCACAGCCCTCCTGTAGCTGGGCGGGGACTGGCGTTTCCCGAAAGCTCGGGGCAAGTGGAGCGGAAGTGGCCGGCAACCCCGCAGTAGAGGCACCGACGCTCCCTCATGCGACGTTCCCTTTCGTTGGGAGAAAGCCTGGAACGGCCTAACTGCATGCTCTCCGGGGAATCCTGGAGCAGTTCAGGAGCCGGGGAAGCTCTGAATGACGGAGTCCAAACAGAGAGAAACAGAGCTGCTCAGAGGAACTTGGGACTGAGACACCTGGCGGCGAGCCGTTTCTCCGCTCTCTTAGACGATTGTCCAGGCGGATGGCAAAGGCTATGAGGGACTCGAGATCTCCAGCTGGTTCTCGGGTGGCTAACTCATCTTGAAGGGGCTCAGATAAACCCTCCCTGAAAGCAGACCCTCAGCGCTTCATCATTCCATCCGCTCCTTGCTGCTATGGTCCGGAAATCAATGGCAAAATCTGCCGTGCTTCGGGGGCCCTGACGGAGAGACAGTAGGCGCTTGGAAGCCTCCCGCCCACTGACAGGATGATCGAACACCCGCTTGAACTCTTCTACAAATGCAGCGTGGGAGTCACAACAGGCCCTCTGGGACTGCCACACCGCAGAGGCCCAGGCGAGCGCCTTGTCTGAAAGAAGGGTAATGATGTAGGCAATCTTGGAACGGTCTGTGGGAAAACTTGAGGGTTGGAGCTCGAAGGTGAGGGAGCATTGGGTGAGGAAACCCTGGCAAGAGCTTGGATCCCCAGAAAAGGGCTTGGGAGGTGGTAGTCGGGGCTCCGCCACCAGAGAAGGCCTGTCGTCACTGGGGGGTGACCTGGGGGAAGGGAGAGGACCAGGGAGGCGTTCAAAGAGCTGGCGGAGGGAACTCATCATTTCGGCCAGGAGTTGAGAATGACTAGCCATCAGCTCTTCTTGTCGGCTGAGAACGGCTTCATGGCGCTGGAAAGAAGCCTCATGTCGAGTGATCACCGCCAACAGGTCCTGGGAACTGAGTGTTTCTGGGTCCATGATTGACTTGGTTATTCTGTCACAAGCTGAGCTTGAACTCCGGTCACAGATGTGGAGAGCTGGGGGTTCTACCCCTTAGCCACAGAGGAGGGGTAGTTGGACCCAAATGAAACACCCAAGGCAATACTCCAGGCAAGTAGATTTAATGCAACAAAACAGGAGGCAAAACAAAATAGCTCCACGAGGGGAGAAAAACAAACTAAAGACAACTTAGAACAGCTTACTTGAAAAGACACGGTGGGACAAAGCAGGAGACACATAGCCAGGACTCACTAACCAAGTGAGAAACAAGGGGAAAACACACAGCTAAAATACACAAGGGGAAACAAGGCACAGGTGACCTGGATCAAGCTAATTAGGACACACGAGGAAGAACTAAGGCAGAGGGGAACACAGATGACCTCTAGAGGCCCGGAGACAAACAGGAGGCAGGAAGCTGACACACACGAGGAAGAACTAAGGCAGAGGGGAACACAGATGACCTCTAGAGGCCCAGAGACAAACAGGAGGCAGGAAGCTGACAGGTGGAAAGCATGGCCAGCCGTAGCAAAATGCTTGTTGAAATTCTCGATTATTGTAGATTTATCAGTGGTGACAGTGTTTCCTAGCCTCAGTGCAGTGGGCAGTTGGGAGGAGGTGCTCTTATTCTCCATGGACTTTACAGTGTCCCAAAACTTTTTGGAGTTAGTGCTACAGGATGCACATTTCTGTTTGAAAAAGTTAGCCTTTGCTTTCCTAACTGATTGTGTATATTGGTTCCTGACTTCCCTGAAAAGTTGCATATCGCGGGGGCTGTTCGATGCTAATGCAGTACGCCACAGGATGTTTTGTGCTGGTCAAGGGCAGTCAAGTCTGAGGAGAACCAGGGGCTATATCTGTTCTTAGTTCTGAATTTTTTGAATTGGGCATGCTTATTTAAGATTGAGAGGAAAGCACTTTTAAAGAACAACCAGGCATCCTCTACTGACGGAATGAGGTCAATATCCATCCAGGATACCCGGGCCAGGTCAATTAGAAAGGCCTGCTCGCTAAAGTGTTTTAGGAAGCGTTTGACAGTGATGAGGGGGTGGTCGTTTGATCGCGGACCCATTACGGACGCAGGCAATAAGGCAGTGATCGCTGAGATCCTGGTTGAAGACAGTGGAGGTGTATTTAGAGGGTAAATTTGTCAGGATGATATATATGAGGGTGCCCATGTTTACAGATTTAGGGTTGTACCTAGTAGGTTCGTTGATAATTTGTGTGAGATTGAGGGCATCTAGTTTAGATTGTAGGTTGGCCGGGGGGTTTAAGCATATCCCAGTTTAGGTCCCCAAGCAGTACGAACTCTGAGGATAGATGGGGGGCAATCAGTTCACATATGGTGTCCAGGCCACAGCTCGGGGCTGAGGGGGGTCTGTAGCAAGCGGCAACAGTGAGAGACTTATTTCTGGAAAGGTGGATTTTTAGAAGTAGGAGCTCAAACTGTTTGGGCACAGACCTGGATAGTATGATAGAGCTCTGCAGGCTATCTCTACAGTAGATTGCAACCCCACCCCCTTTGGCAGTTCTATCGAGATGGAAAATGTTGTAGTTGGGGATGGACATTTCTGAATTTTTGGTGGCCTTCCTAAGCCAGGATTCAGACACTGCTAGAACATCAGGGTTGGCGTAGTGTGCTAACGCAGTGAATAACTCAAACTTAGGGAGGAGACATCGGATGTTAACGTGCAAGAAACCAAGGCATTTACGGTTACAGAAGTCAACAAATGATAACGCCTGGGGAGTATGAGTGATACTGGGGGCTACAGGGCCTGGGTTAACCTCTACATCACCAGAGGAACAGAGGAGGAGTAGTATAAGGATACGGCTAAAGGCTTTAAGTACTGGTCTTCTAGTGCGTTGGGTACAGAGAAAAAAAGGGGCAGATTTCCGGGCGTTGTAGAATAGATTCAGGGCATTATGTACAGACAAGGATATGGAAGGATATGAGTACAATGGAGGTAAACCTAAGCGTTGGGTAACGATGAAAGAGATAGCATCACTAGAGGCGATTGAGTCGGTCTCCGTGTGTATGGGGGGTGGGACAAAGGAACTGACTAAGGCAGGTTGAGCTGGGCTGGGGGATCTACAGTGAAATAGTACAATAAGAAATTACCTGTCAGTGATGCTGTAGGTGGGTGTAGTGGTGGAATCAAGCGCAGGACACCGAAGTACAGTCCAAAAGACTTTAGTGAAAATCCACAAGGGAAAATGAACAAACTTGCCCGAAGGCGAAACTCCGCACGTAGGCGACAAAACAAAACGGGCGCACTACACAGGTGCGTCAAACGCTCCAACACAGTGGAGAATAGCTCAACCGAGCGATATAGTATACACGTCCAGCAACGCACGACAGAAATAAAGCAATCACACACAACACTAGACAAACACAACGAGAACTTATAGGACACTAATTACACTAAAACGATAACAGGTGTCACAACAAACAGACAAAAGCAAAAACGAAATAGAAACATGCAACGGTGGCAGCTAGTATTCCGGAGACGACGAACGCCGAAGCCTGCCCGAGCAAGGAAGAGAGGAGGCAGCCTCGGCCGAAAAACCGTGACAGTACCCAACCCCCCCCCCCTTGACGCGCGGCTCCAGAACGTGCGCCGACTCCGGCCTCGGGGACGACCCAGGAGGACGCGGAGGCAGGGAGCAGGAGGCGTCGGGTGCCCCACGATGGAATTCCGTCAGGAGACGGGTCCAAAATGTCTCTCCTCGGCACCCAGCCACCGTTCCTCCGGACCGTACCCTCCCCACTCCACTAGATATTGGAGACCCCCCATCCGACGTCTCGAATCCAAGATGGAACCGCACGGAGTACGCCGGTGCCCCCTCGATGTCCAATGGGGGCGGAGGAGTCTCCCTGATCTCACTTTCTTGGAGTGGGGCCAGCTACCACCGGCCTGAGAAGAGACACATGGAACGAGGGGTTAATACTTTTATATTCAACAGGTAGTTGTAATTTGGAACACACCTCGTTCAACCTTCTCAGGACTTAAATGGCCCTACAAACCGCCGACCCAGTTTTCCGACAGGGCAGGCGGAGGGGCAGGTTTTCTGGTAGAGAGCCAGACTCGATCACCAGGTGCGTACACCGGTTCCCCTCACTGCGGTGGAGATCGGCGCTCGCCTTATGACGACGGAGGGCCCGCTGCAGGTGGACGTGTGCAGCGTTCCATGTCTCCTCCGAGCGCCGCGCCCACTCATCCACCGCAGGAGGCCTCGATTTCTGGCTCTGCTGCAAAGGTGCCAGAACCGGCTGGTAACCTAACACACATTGAAAGGGGTTAGGGTTAGTGGAGAAATGGCATAGGGAATTCTGGGCCATTTCGGCCCAGGGAACGTACCTTGCCCACTCCTCCGGCCGATCCTGGCAGTATGTTTCTAAGAAACCTCCCCACATCCTGGTTCACGCGTTCCACCTGCCCATTACTCTCCGGGTGGTAACCCGAGGTGAGGCTCACCGAGACCCCCAACCGCTCCATAAAAGCTCTCCAGACTCTGGAGGTAAATTGGGGACCTCGATCAGACACAATATCCTCGGGTACCCCGTGGTGCCGGAAAACATTGGTGAATAGTGCTTCGGCGGTTTGCAGGGCAGTAGGAAGGTTCCGGCATAGGGAGCAAACGACAGGCCTTAAAAAACCGGTCCACAACGACCAGTATAGTGGGGTATTCCCCTGTGAAGGAGGAAGGTCAGTGAGGAAATCCACCGAGAGGTGAGACCATGGTCGTTGTGGAACGGGCAGGGGTAGTAACTTACCCCTAGGCAGATGTCTAGGCGCCTTACACTGGGAGCGCACAACCGAGCAGGAGGAAACATAAACCCTCACATCCCTTGCACCCCCAAACGTGGGCCACCAGTACTTGGCACTAAGACAGTGCACTGTCCGGCCGATACCAGGGTGTCCAGAGGAGGGTGACGTGTGAGCCAATAGATCAATCGATCCCGAACCTCGAGCGGAACGTACTTCCGACCCTCCGGGCCATTGCGGTGGACTAGGGTCGGTGCGTAACACCCGCTCGAGTTCAGCATCGACCTCCCCACACTACCGGTGCCACCAGACACGACTCCGGCAGTATGGGAGTGGGCTCCACGGACCTCTCCTCCGTGTCATACCGCCGAGACAGTGCGTCTGCGACCTTACCGTTCTGTGACCCAGGATGTACGTGATCTTAAATGTGAACCGGGTCAAAAACATATTCCACCTCACCTGGCGATGGGTTCAGCCTCCTCGCCTGCCCGGATGTAGTCCAGGTTACGGTGGTCCGTCAAAATGAGGAAGGGTGTGTTGAGCCCCCTCAAGCCAGTGCCTCCACACCCTTTAGGGCCCTGTACTACGGCTAACAGCTCCCTGTCCCCCACGTCATAGTTTCGCTCCGCCGGACTGAGCTTCTTGGAATAGAAGGCACAGGGGCGGAGTTTAGGTGGCGCGCCGGACCATTGCGACAGCACGGCTCCTATACCGGCCTCTGACGCGTCCACCTCTACCTGAAATGGCAAAGAGGGATCCGGATGCGCCCAGCACCGGAGCCGAGGTAAACAGGTCCTTCAGCCTCCCAAACGCCCTGTCCGCCTCGGCTGACCACTGCAGGACGCACCCGGACCCCCCTTCAAAAGAGACGTTATGGGAGCTGCCACCTGTCCAAAAACCCGGATAAACCTCCGGTAATAATTCGCAAAACCCCAAAAAACTGCTGCACCTCCTTCACAGTGGTTGGGCGTTTGCCAATAACGCACGGCCCGGTACACCCGGTCTACCTCCATTCTCACCCCTGACGCAGACAACTGATAACCCAAAAAGGAGACCGACTCCTGAAGAACAGACACACTTCTCTGCCTTGACATACAGGTCGTGCTCCAACAGCCTCCGCAACACTCGGCGAGCCACCAGGGCCACATGCTCGACTCGGGTAGGCGAGTACACGAGAATGTCATCGATGTACACGACCACCCCCCCTGCCCTGCATGTCCCTGAAGATCTCATCCACGAAACGAAATCTGTAAACTGAAGGAGCGTTCATCAACCCGTATGGCATGACGAGATACTCGTAATGGCCCGAGGTGGTACTAAAGGCTGTCTTCCATTCATCGCCCTCCCTAATGCGCACCAAGTTGTACGCGCTCCTGAGATCTAATTTAGTGAAGAAACGCGCCCCGTGCAATGACTCCGTCTGGTCGCAATCAGCGGGAGTGGATAACTGTATTTCACCGTATGGGTGGTCCTCTGTAGCTCAATTGGTAGAGCATGGCGCTTGTAACGCCAGGGTAGTGGGTTCGATCCCCGGGACCACCCATACACAAAAAATGTATGCACGCATGACTGTAAGTCGCTTTGGATAAAAGCGTCTGCTAAATGGCATATTATTATTATTATTATTATTTATCTGATTGAGACCACGGTAATCAATGCACGGGCGTAATCCTCCATCCTTTTTTCTTCACAAAAAGAAACTCGAGGACGCAGGGGAAGTGGAGGGCCGTATGTATCCTTGTCTCAGAGATTCGTCTATGTACGTCTCCATAGCTCTCTTCTCCTCCTGAGACAGAGGATACACATGGCTCCGTGGGAGCGCAGCTCCTGCCTGGAGGTCTATCGCACAATCTCCCTGCCTATGGGGAGGCAACTGCGTCGCCCCTCGACTTACTTGAACACAATAGCCAAATCCCCATACTCAGGGGGAACCTGCAATGCGGGCACCTGGTTTGGACTCTCCACCGAGGTAGCCCCTACGGAAAACGCCTAAAAACATCGACCCACACACTGGGCAGACCACCATCAGAAGCCCTCTCCTGCCCACGAAATAGATGGGTTTATGGGTACTCAACCAGGCATGCCCAGCACCACCGGATTACGCAGGCGAGTCGATCAGAAATAGCTGGATCATCTCCTGATGACCTCCCTGCGCACACATCCTAAGTGGCGTCAGTGACCTCCCTGATCAAGCCCGCACCCAAAACGGACGGCTATCCTAGGGCATGAACGGGGAAGGGGACGTCAACACAGGAAGAAGGGGAATCCCTAAGGCTAAACAAAACTTCTTATCAACAAAATTCCCCAGCCGCGCCTGAATCTACCAGCGCCTTATGCTGGGAATGAGGTGCTACCTGTGGAAAAACGCACAGGTATACAGAAATGTACAACAGAGAGTCTCTGGGTGAGTGGGGCGCCTACTCACCTGGAAGGACTCCCCAGTGCGGGGACCTGTCGTCCTCTCCCCTAGGGAGGCCATCCCCCAGCACCTAGCCGCGGTGTGTCCTCCCCGACCACAGTTGGTAGTGCAGGAGATGGACCCCCCTCGTCAGCCGACCCCTCCTCTCTCTAGCGCCAGCGCCCCCGAGCTCCATGGGGCACGGCTCGGAGGCGCTGGAGGGTGAAATGGACGGACCCCCCTCGGGACGTCCGCGGGGTAGCTAGCAGGTTATCCAGCCTGATGGACATGTCGACCAAACTGGTCGAACGAGAGCTGGTGTCCCTACAGGCCAGCTCCCTACGGACGTCCTCGCGTAGACTACATCGGTAGTGATCGATGAGAGGCCCGCTCATTCCACCCTGCATCCGCCGCTAGAGTACGGAATTCCAAGGCGAAACTCCTGGGCACTCCTCTTCCCCTGCCGGAGGCAGACCAGACGCTCCCCCGCCGCTTTGCCCCTCCTCCGGGGGATGGTCAAAAAACCCGCCCTGAAGCGGCGGGAGAACTCGTCGTAGGTGATGGTGTTTCGCGTCGACTTCTCCTCCGACTCTGCTTTGGCCCATTCCAACGCCTTCCCGGAAGGCAGGAGATCAGGGCGGACACGCTCTCGTGTCCCGAGGGCGCCGAGTGCACGGTGGGCAGGTAAAGCCTCCACCTGGGAGAAATGAATCCCTGACACCCGGCTTGCCGCGGTCCCATTCGTAGGCCCTCGGAGCGAGAGTCGAAACTCCTCTGGGTTCCGGAGCGGGAATGGGCTGACTTGCCGATGGTGCTGGCAGGGAGGATGGCGGTGGAGAAGTCGCCCTCGGGTCTCCCAGCCTCGGATGGTGGTGATCACCTCCTGCAGTGCGGACCCCATTCCGCAGGATCTTGTCCACTCTGTTCGCTCGGACCCCTGTCCTCCAGCGTCGCCTGTGCTGCTGCGGCTCCCTGCTGATTCCATTCTTGAAGGTGTGTGATTTTGTCAGTGATGCTGTAGGTGGTGTAGTGGTGGAATCAAGCGCAGGACACCGAGTACAGTCCAAAAGACTTTAGTGAAAATCCACAAGGAAAATGAACACAAACTTTGCCCGGAAGGCGAAAACTCCGCACGTAGGCGACAAAAAACAAAACGGCGCACTACACAGGTGTGTCAAACGCTCCAACACAGTGGAGAATAGCTCAACCGAGTGATATGGGTAGTATACACGTCCAGCAACGCACGACAGAAATAAAGCAAATCACACACAACACTAGACAAACACAACGAGAACTTATAGGACACTAATTACACTAAACGATAACAGGTGTCACAACAAACAGACAAAAGCAAACGAACATAGAAACATGCAACGGTGGCAGCTAGTATTCCGGAGACGACAAACGCCGAAGCCTGCCCGAGCAAGGAAGAGAGGCAGCCTCGGCCGAAACCGTGACATTACCGAAACAGCAATAAGCAAGGCATATTGACATGGAAAGAGAGGCATAAAGCAATCACAGGTGTTTTTCGAGAGAGCTAAGACAACAGCTGGTAATGGCGGCGACAAAGTTGGGCTGAGGCTAAACACAAACAGGATGCGGTAAGCCCGCGTATAAAGGAACAGTCCAGCAGGCATCAGCTGTATAGCTGAGTTATCATAAGGTCCGGTGAACAGCAATAGGAGAGTTTTGTGAGGTAGTTCGGGGGCTCAAGCTGCTACAGCACTAGCTAGCAAGAGGCCATGGCTAGCGTGTGCTAGCAGGCCGGGGCTAGCAGATGGATCTTCAGCTTAAGGTTCTTGATAAAAGTTATAAAGAAATAATAGAATCCTTTCCACGTTGGGTGAGGCGAGAAAGTATATTTAGTTAAAGAATTAAAAGTAAAATTGAGAAATATATACAAAATAGACAAAAAACAGAAAAAAACACGACCGCACTGCTACGCCATCTTGGATCTATCTTGTATTTTTAATCAGAACCTTATTGGTATGTCAAATGTTATGATCCTTTGATGACATAGAAGGCACTTCTTGCCTTGTCTCTCAGATCGTTCACAGCTTTGTGGAAGTTACCTGTGGAGCTGATGTTTAGGCCGAGGTATGTATAGTTTTTGTGTGCTCTAGGGCAACGGTGTCTAGATGAAATTTGGATTTGTGGTCCTGGCAAACTGGACCTTTTTTGGAGCACCATTAGTTTTGTGTCTTACTGAGATTTACTGTCAGGGCCCCAGGTCTGACAGAATCTGTGCAGAAGATCTAAGTGACGCTGTAGGCCCTCCTTGGTTGGGGACAGAAGAACCACCAGATTTCATCAGCAAACAGTAGACATTTGACATCAGATTCTAGTAGGGTGAGGCTGGTTGTCTGCAGACTGTTCTAGTGCCCTCGCCATTTTTTTTTTTTCGTTGATATATACAGTTGGGGAAAAAAAAAAGTATTTAGTCAGCCAACCAATTGTGCAAGTTCTCTCACTTAAAAAGATGGAGAGAGGCCTGGTAAATTTTCATCATAGGTACAACGTCAACTATGACAGACAAAATTAGGAAAGAAAATCCAGACAAAATCACATTGTACGTTTTTTTTTATGAATTTATTTGCAAATTATGGTGGGAAAAATCAGTATTTGGTCAATAACAAAAAGTTTCTCAATACTTTTGTTATATACCCTTTGTTGGCAATGACACAGGTCAACGTTTTCTGTAGTCTTCACAAGGTTTTCACACACTGTGCTGGTATTTTGGCCATTCCTCCATGCAGATCTCCTCTAGAGCAGTGATGTTTTGGGGCTGTCGCTGGGCAACACGGACTTTCAACTCCCGCCAAAGATTTTCTTATGGGGTTTGAGATCTGGAGACTGGCTTAGGCCACTCCAGGACGTTGAAATGCTTCTTACGAAGCCACTCCTTCGTTGCCCGGGCGGTGTGTTTGGGATCATTGTCATGCTGAAAGACCCAGCCACGTTCATCTTCAATGCCCTTGCTGATGGAAGGAGGTTTTCACTCAAAATCTCACGATACATGGCCCCATTCATTCTTTCCTTTACACGGATCAGTCGTCTGGTCCCTTTGCAGAAAAACAGCCTCAAAGCATGATGTTTCCACCCCCATGCTTCACAGTAGGTATGGTGTTCTTTGATTCAACTCAGCATTCTTTGTCCTCCAAACACGACGAGTTGAGTTTTTACCAAAAAGTTATATTTTGGTTTCATCTGACCATATGACATTCTCCCATCCTCTTCTGGATCATCCAAATGCACTCTAGCAAACTCAGATGGGCCTGGACATGTACTGGCTTAAGCAGGGGGACACGTCTGGCACTGCGGAGTTTTTGAGTCCCTGGCGGCGTAGTGTGTTACTGATGGTAGGCTTAGTTACTTTGGTCCCACTCTCTGGCAGGTCATTCACTAGGTCCCCCCGTGTGGTTCTGGGATTTTTGCTCACCGTTCTTGTGATATATTTTGACCCCACGGGGTGAGATCATTGCGTGGAAGCCCCAGATCGAGGGAGATTATCAGTGGTCTATAACCTTACTTGTAATGTCTTCCATTTCTAATAATTGCTCCCACAGTTGATTTTCTCAAACCAAGCTGCTTAACCTATTGCAGATTTAGTCTTCCCAGCCTGGTGCAGGTCTACAATTTTGTTTCTGGTGTCCTTTGACAGCTCTTTGGTCTTGGCCATAGTGGAGTGGCATTGGAGTTTGGAGTGTGACTGTTTGAGGTTTGTGGACAGGTGTCTTTTTATACTGATGATAAACCAAGTTCAAACAGGTGGCCATTAATACAGGTAACGAGTGAAGGACAGAGGAGCCTCTTAAAGAAGAAGTTACAGGTCTGTGAGAGCCAGAAATCTTGCTTTGTTTGTAGGTGACCAAATACTTATTTTCCACCATAATTTGCGAAAATAAATTCATTAAAAATCCTACAATGTGATTTCCTGGAGAAAAAAAATCTCAAATTTGTCTGTCATAGTTGACGTGTACCTATGATGAAAAATTACAGGCCTCTCTCATCTTTTTAAGTGTGGAGAACTTGCACAATTGGTGGCTGACTAAATACTTTTCCCCCCCACTGTTATGTTATGTATGTATGTTCATCAACTCTAAATGAGGTTGAGTTTCTATTGGATTTATAGGATAAAATGTGGAAGTTTCTATTGGATATATATATATATATATTATATATAATATATATATATATATATATTATATATATATTATATATAGGTATGTTCATCAACTGTAAATGTGAGTTTCTATTGGATATATATACAGTGGGGAGAAGAACAAGAATTTGTATACACTGCCGATTTTTCAGGTTTTCCTACTTACAAAGCATGTAGAGGTCTGTAATTTTTATCATAGGTACACTTCAGAAAATCACATTGTATGATTTTTAAGTAATTCATTTGCATTTTACTGCAAAATCGGCAGTGTATCAAATACTTGTTCTCCCCACTGTATATAGGCATGTTCATCCCCGTTTTGTTCCGTTTAAGATACTTTTCTAAACAGAATCGACGGAATGAATACAACCCCATTCACGTGTAAACACAGTTCACTTTTATAACCTTACTTAAGTACTCTTCCTCCTCTCATCTGTTCCCTTCGTCGCTTGTGGACGTCAATGCCCAACACATCAGCTGTATGTGACCAGGCGAAAAAACCTTTCCAAGCCAAACCACATCATAACCGCTACACACAGCCTACATCGTTGTCACCATATTAGCTAAAGTAACGTCATAGTCAACATAGCTAATAGAACTAACGCATTAGGAAACCTGCTACAATCATGCAGTAACGTTAGCGTGTACAGTCAGTAAGCAGTTTAGCACTTACGCCGGCAGACCCCGGTGGCAATAAATTAGTAAAACCAAAGGCTTACCTAGACTTGGAAGAGTTCCAGTGTTGTGTTGGATAGTCATAGCCAGCTAGCTAACATAGCATCCCTCTGTTTGAGCAGGGTGTTTGAGTAGGCTAAACTAGCTAGCTGCATTTGCTAACTAAGTAAGTGAAACTGAAAGTGAAATGTTTTACGAAATCTCTCTCTCTCTCTCTCTCTCTCTCTCTCTCTCTCTCTCTCTCTCTCTCTCTCTCTCTCGCTTCTCCTTCATTTTGGAAGAAATTAATTTGTTCAAAACTGTTCAACTATTGTCTTTCTCTCTTTTTGAGTCAACTACTCACCACATTTTATACACTGCACTCCACTTTGAAAAGAAGGTTGACGATATCCACCCTCATTCACTCAGCCTATTGAGTCCACTGGTCCCACTCACACAGAACTACCCTATGCCGTATGCCGTGACCTCTTTCTCCCCTCTCTCTCCAGATGACATCTTGCGACTAGTGAGGTCTGGCCGCCCGACAACCTGCCCACTAGACCCCATCCCCTCCTCCCTTCTCCAGACCATCTCTGGAGACCTTCTCCCATTCCTCTCTTCCCTCATCAACTCATCCCTGACCACTGGCTCCATCCCCTATGACTTCAAAATGGCCCGAGTTGCTCCGCTCCTCAAGAAATCAACACTCGACTCATCTGATGTCAAAAACTACAGACCAGTATCCTTTCTTTTCTTTCCAAAACACTTGAGTGTGCAATCTCTGAATAACTCTCTCGTTATCTTTCTCAGAACAAACTTCTTGACCCTAACCAGTCAGTCTTCAAGATGGGTCACTCAACTGAGACCGCTCTTCTCTGTGTCGCAGAGGCTCTCTGCCAAAGCTGACTCTCTCTCCTCTGTTCTCATCCTCCTAGATCTATCCACTCCCCTCGACACCGTGAACCATCAGATCCTCCTCTCCACCCTCTCAGGGCTGGGCGTCTCAGGCTATGCACACTCAGGCCGCTTCCTACCAGGTGACGTGGAGAGGATCTGTGTCTGCACCACGTACTCTCACTACTAGTTTCCCCCAGGGCTCGGTTCTAGGCCCTCTCCTATTCTCTCTATACACAAAGTCACTCAGCTCCGTCATATCCTCACATGGTCTCTCCTATCATTGCTATGCGGATAACACTCAACTACTTTTCTCCTTCCCCCCTTCTGACACCCAGGTGGAAAACACGCATCTCTGCATGCCTGCCAGATATCTCAACTTGGATGTCGGCCCACCACCTCAAGCTCAACCTCGACAAGATGGAGCTGCTCTTCCTCCCAGGGAAGGCCTGCCCGCTCAAAGACCTCTCTATCACGGTTGACAACTCCACAGTGTCGCCCTCCCAGAGTGCAAAGAACCTTGGCGTGACCCTGGACAAAAACCCGTCGTTCTCTGCAAACATCAAAGCAGTGACCCGCTCCTGCAGGTTCATGCTCTACAACATCCGGAGAGTACGACCCTGCCTCACACAGGAAGCGGCGCAGGTCCTAATCCAGGCACTTGTCATCTCCAGTCTGGACTACTGCAACTCGTTGTTGGCTGGGCTCCTCCCCATCAAACCCCTTCAACTTCTCCAGAACGCAGCAGCCCGCCTGGTTTTCAACCTTCCCAAAATCTCTCATGTCACCCAGCTCCTCCGCACACTCCACTGGCTTCCAGTTGAAGCTCACATCCACTACAAGACCATGGTGCTTACCTACGGAAAAGCAAGAGGTACCTCCTCACCTCGAACCCCCCCACCCCCACACCACACCCCAAAAAATTAAATACAAATAATAATATACACTTAATAAATAATAATATAACCTTAATAAATAACACTTAACTCCCCCCCCCACCCACCCACCCTTCTAGCTCTGACTCTACTGACCGCTCCGTTATTGAGGGAAATGTCCTTTCTATGCCTGTGATATGAGGTTGTCCCACCTAACTATCTTAAGATGAATGCACTAACTGTAAGTCACTCTGGATGAGAAAAAAAATGTAATGCTGTCACCTCCAGGTAGGTGTTTGTCCACCTGTGTGCTGAGGGTGTCAGGTTCTTATCCAGTTCTGACAGTTCTCTCGCTCTCTCTCTCTCTCTCTCTCTCTCTCTTTCTCTCTCTCTATGTCTCTCTCTCTCTTTCTCTCTCTCTCTATGTATCTCTCTCTCTGTCTGTCTCTCCTCTCTCTCTCTGTCTGTCTCTCTCTCTGTCTCTCTCTCTCTCTCTCTCTCTCTCTCTCTCTCTCTCTCTCTCTCTCTCTCTCTCTCTCTCTCTCTCTCTCTCTCTCTCTCTCTCTCTCTCTCTCTCTCTCTCTCTCTCTCTCTCTCTCTCTCTCTCTCTCTCTCTCTCTCTCTCTCTGTCTCTCTCTCTGTCTCTCTCTGTCTCTCTCTCTCTGTCTCTCTCTCTCTCTCTCTCTCTCTGTCTCTCTCTCTCTCTCTCTCTCTGTCTCTCTCTCTCTCTCTCTCTCTCTCTCTCTCTCTCTCTCTCTCTCTCTGTCTCTCTCTCTGTCTCTCTCTCTGTCTCTCTCTCTCTGTCTCTCTCTGTCTCTGTCTCTCTCTCTCTCTCTCTCTGTCTCTCTCTCTCTCTGTCTCTCTCTCTCTCTCTCTCTCTGTCTCTCTCTCTCTCTCTCTCTCTCTCTCTCTCTCTCTCTCTCTCTCTCTCTCTCTCTCTCTCTCTCTCTGTCTCTCTCTCTCTCCTCTCCCTCTCTCTCTCTCTCTCTGTAGGTTTGTTCTGAGTGCTGTGTCTCCAGCGGTGGTGGTTCCCTCCATGTTGCTGCTCCAGAAGGATGGCTATGGAGTGGAGAAGGGAATCCCTACTCTGTTGATGGCTGCTGGGAGTTTTGATGACATCCTGGCCATCACAGGGTTTAGTACCTGTCTGGGCGTGGCCTTCGCTACAGGTAACACACACCTGGAAATACATTACACACACACACACACACACACACACACACACACACACCTGGAAATACATTACACACACCTGGAAAGACATTACACACACCTG
The DNA here is from genome assembly GCA_036851935.1 of Coregonus suidteri. Classification (NCBI taxonomy): domain Eukaryota; kingdom Metazoa; phylum Chordata; class Actinopteri; order Salmoniformes; family Salmonidae; genus Coregonus; species Coregonus suidteri. The sequence goes on from CM072221.1 coordinate 1,698,544, forward strand.
GAAAGACATTACACACACCTGGAAAGACATCACACACACCTGGAAAGACATTACACACACCTGGAAAGACATTACACACACACACACACACACACAAAAACACACACACACACACACACCTGGAAATACATTACACACACACACACACACACACACACACACACACACCTGGAAATACATTACACACACACACACACACACACACACACACACAAACACACACACACACACCTGGAAAGACATTACACACACACACACACACACACACAAAACACACACACACACACACACACACACACACACACCTGGAAAGACATTACACACACACACACACACACACATTCACACACACACACACACACACACACACACACACACACACACACACACCTGGAAATACATTACACACACACACACACACACACACACAAACACACACACGCACACACACATTCACACACACACACATACACATATGTATGCATGTAATGTATGCACTCACTAACTGTAAGTCGCTCTGGATAAGAGCGTCTGCTAAATGACTAAAATGTTTTTTAAAAATCCTAAAATTTCTTAAATTGTTCCAAATGTCACATTTCAAAGTATTTGAGGTTAAGTTTAGCCATTAACTCCGAATTCTTAAGGTTAGGCATTAACTCTTTGACACCAGAGGCAGATGCTTGAAGGTAACAGCGCTCACTGTTGCCCCTAGTGGCCGGTTTTCATGTCATCTCCCGACGTCCTCAGACATGGATGGACGTCGAATACTGACTTGTACCATGGGGGACCTGGCTGATGTATCAACATGACTAGCTTATGACAAAGTAACATACTAAAGGGTTGTGTGTCCTGTAGACTCTACATGCCTCAACATACTAAAGGGTTAGATTCTACATGTCTCAACATACTAAAGGGTTAGACTCTACATGTCTCAACATACTAAAGGGTTAGACTCCACGTGTCTCAACATACTAAAGGGTTAGATTCTACATGTCTCAACATACTAAAGGGTTGGACTCTACATATCTCAACATACTAAAGGGTTAGACTCTACATGCCTCAACATACTAAAGGGTTAGATTCTACATGTCTCAACATACTAAAGGGTTAGACTCTACATGTCTCAACATACTAAAGGGTTAGACTCTACATGTCTCAACATACTAAAGGGTTAGACTCTACATGTCTCAACATACTAAAGGGTTAGACTCTACATGTCTCAAACATACTAAAGGGTTAGACTCTACATGTCTCAACATACTAAAGGGTTAGACTCTATATGTCTCAACATACTAAAGGGTTAGACTCTACATGTCTCAACATACTAAAGGGTTAGACTCTACATGTCTCAACATACTAAAGGGTTAGACTCTACATGTCTCAACATACTAAAGGGTTAGACTCTATATGTCTCAACATACTAAAGGGTTAGACTCTACATGTCTCAACATACTAAAGGGTTAGACTCTACATGTCTCAACATACTAAAGGGTTAGACTCTATATGTCTCAACATACTAAAGGGTTAGACTCTACATGCCTCAACATACTAAAGGGTTAGACTCTACATGTCTCAACATACTAAAGGGTTAGACTCTACATCTCAACATACTAAAGGGATAGACTCTAAATGTCTCAACATACTAAAGGGTTAGACTCTATATGTCTCAACATACTAAAGGGCTACTCTATATGTCTCAACATACTAAAGGGTTAGACTCTACATGTCTCAACATACTAAAGGGTTAGACTCTACATCTCAACATACTAAAGGGATATACTCTATATGTCTCAACATACTAAAGGGTTAGACTCTACATGTCTCAACATACTAAAGGGTTAGACTCTACATGTCTCAACATACTAAAGGGTTGGACTCTACATGTCTCAACATGCTAAAGGGTTAGACTCTATATGTCTCAACATACTAAAGGGTTAGACTCTACATGTCTCAACATACTAAAGGGTTAGACTCTACATGTCTCAACATACTAAAGGGTTTTAGACTCTATATGTCTCAACATACTAAAGGGTTAGACTCTACATGTCTCAACATACTAAAGGGTTAGACTCTACATGTCTCAACATACTAAAGGGTTAGACTCTATATGTCTCAACATACTAAAGGGTTAGACTCTACATGTCTCAACATACTAAAGGGTTAGACTCTACATGTCTCAACATACTAAAGGGTTAGACTCTACATGTCTCAACATACTAAAGGGTTAGACTCTACATGTCTCAACATACTAAAGGGTTAGACTCTACATGTCTCAACATACTAAAGGGTTAGACTCTACATGTCTCAACATACTAAAGGGTTAGACTCTACATGTATCAACATACTAAAGGGTTAGACTCTACATGTCTCAACACTAAAGGGTTAGACTCAATGTCTCAACATAAAGGGTTAGACTCTACATGTCTCAACATACTAAAGGGTTAGACTCTACATGTCTCAACATACTAAAGGGTTAGACTCTACATGTCTCAACATACTAAAGGGGGTTAGACTCTACAGGGTTAGACTCTACATGTCTCAACATACTAAAGGTTAGATTCCTCTCAACATACTAAAAGGTTTGGACTCTACATGTCTCAACATACTAAAGGGTTAGACTCTACATGTCTCAACATACTAAAGGGGACTCTACATGTCTCAACATACTAAAGGGTTAGACTCTACATGTCTCAACATACTAAAGGGTTAGACTCTATATGTCTCAACATACTAAAGGGTTAGACTCAAATGTCTCAACATACTAAAGGGTTAGACTCCTAAATGTCTCAACATACTAAAGGGTTAGACTCTACATGTCTCACATACTAAAGGGTTAGACTCTAATGTTAGACTCTCAACATACTAAAGGGTTAGACTCTATATGTCTCAACATACTAAAGGGTTAGACTCTACTCTCAACATACTAATGTCTACTCAACATACTAAAGGGTTAGATTCTACATGTCTCAACATACTAAAGGGTTAGATGTCTCATACTAAAGGGTTCTCAAGTCTCAACATACTAAAGGGTTAGACTCCACATGTCTCAACATACTAAAGGGTTAGATTCTACATGTCTCAACATACTAAAGGGTTAGACTCTACATGTCTCAACATACTAAAGGGTTAGACTCTATATGTCTCAACATACTAAAGGGTTAGACTCTACATGTCTCAACATACTAAAGGGTTAGACTCTACATGTCTCAACATACTAAAAGGGTTAGGACTCTACATGTCTCAACATACTAAAGGGTTAGACTCTATATGTCTCAACATACTAAAGGGGGTTAGACTCTACATGTCTCAACATACTAAAGGGTTAGACTCTACATGTCTCAACATACTAAAGGGTTAGACTCTACATGTCTCAACATGCTAAAGGGTTAGACTATATATGTCTCAACATACTAAAGGGTTAGACTCTACATGTCTCAACATACTAAAGGGTTAGACTCTACATGTCTCAACATACTAAAGGGTTAGACTCTATATGTCTCAACATACTAAAGGGTTAGACTCTATATGTCTCAACATACTAAAGGGTTAGACTCTACATGTCTCAACATACTAAAGGGTTAGACTCTACATGTCTCAACATACTAAAGGGTTAGACTCTATATGTCTCAACATAACTAAAAGTTAGACTCTATATGTCTCAACTCTAAGGGTTATATGTCTCAACATACTAAAGGGTTAGACTCTACATGTCTCAACATACTAAAGGGTTAGACTCTACATGTCTCAACATACTAAAGGGTTAGACTCTACATGTCTCAACATACTAAAGGGTTAGACTCTACATGTCTCTCAACATACTAAAGGGTTAGACTCTATATGTCTCAACATACTAAAGGGTTAGACTCTATATGTCTCAACATACTAAAGGGTTAGACTCTACATGTCTCAACATACTAAAGGGTTAGACTCTACATGTCTCAACATACTAAAGGGTTAGACTCTACATATGTCTCAACATACTAAAGGGTTAGACTCTATATGTCTCAACTTCTATGTAAAGGGTTAGACTCTACATGTCTACTAAAGGGTTAGACTCTATATGTCTCAACATACTAAAGGGTTAGACATCTACTATGTCTCAACATACTAAAGGGTTAGACTCTACATGTCTCAACATACTAAAGGGTTAGACTCTATATGTCTCAACATACTAAAGGGTTAGACTCTACATGTCTCAACATACTAAAGGGTTAGACTCTATATGTCTCAACATACTAAAGGGTTAGACTCTACATGTCTCAACATACTAAAGGGTTAGACTCTACATGTCTCAACATACTAAAGGGGACTCTTATGACTCTAAAGGGTTAGACTCTATATGTCTCAACATACTAAAGGGTTAGACTCTACATGTCTCAACATACTAAAGGGTTAGACTCTACATGTCTCAACATACTAAAGGGTTAGACTCTACATGTCTCAACATACTAAAGGGTTAGACTCTACATGTCTCAACATACTAAAAGGGTTAGACTCTACATGTCTCAACATACTAAAGGGTTAGGTCTCTCTACTACATGTCTCAACATACTAAAGGGTTAGACTCTCAACATAAAGGTTCAACATACTAAAGGGGTTAGACTCTACATGTCTCAACATACTAAAGGGTTAGACTCTACTAAAGGGTTAGACTCTATATGTCTCAACATACTAAACATACATGTCTCACATACTAAAGGGTTAGACTCTACATGTCTCAACATACTAAAGGGTTAGACTCTACATGTCTCAACATACTAAAGGGTTAGACTCTACATGTCTCAACATACTAAAGGGTTAGACTCTCATACTAAGGGTTAACTCTCATGTCTCAACATACTAAAGGGTTAGACTCTCTACATGTCTCAACATACTAAAGGGTTAGACTCTACATATGTCTCAACATACTAAAGGGTTAGACTCTACATGTCTCAACATACTAAAGGGTTAGACTCTCTACATGTCTCTCACATACTAAAGGGTTAGACTCTACATGTCTCAACATACTAAAGGGTTAGACTTAGTCTCAACATACTAAAGGTTTAGACTATGTCTCAACATACTAAAGGGTTAGACTCTACATGTCTCAACATACTAAAGGGTTAGACTCTACATGTCTCAACATACTAAAGGGTTAGACTCTATATGTCTCAACATACTAAAGGGTTAGACTCTACATGTCTCAACATACTAAAGGGTTAGACTCTACATGTCTCAACATACTAAAGGGTTAGACTCTATATGTCTCAACATACTAAAGGGTTAGACTCTACATGTCTCAACATACTAAAGGGTTAGACTCTAAGGGTTAGACTCTCAACATACTAAAGGGTTAGACTCTACATGTCTCAACATACTAAAGGGTTAGACTCTACATGTCTCAACATACTAAAGGGTTAGACTCTACATGTCTCAACATACTAAAGGGTTAGACTCTACATGTCTCAACATACTAAAGGGTTAGACTCTACATGTCTCAACATACTAAAGGGTTAGACTCTACATGTCTCAACATACTAAAGGGTTAGACTCTATATGTCTCAACATACTAAAGGGTTAGACTCTACATGTCTCAACATACTAAAGGGTTAGACTCTATACATGTCTCAACATACTAAAGGGTTAGACTCTACATGTCTCAACATACTAAAGGGTTAGACTCTACATGTCTCAACATACTAAAGGGTTAGACTCTACATGTCTCAACATACTAAAGGGTTAGACTCTATATGTCTCAACATACTAAAGGGTTAGACTCTACATGTCTCAACATACTAAAGGGTTAGACTCTACATGTCTCAACATACTAAAGGGTTAGACTATATATGTCTCAACATACTAAAGGGTTAGACTCTACATGTCTCAACATACTAAAGGGTTAGACTCTATATGTCTCAACATACTAAAGGGTTAGACTCTATATGTCTCAACATACTAAAGGGTTAGACTCTACATGTCTCAACATACTAAAGGGTTAGACTCTACATGTCTCAACATACTAAAGGGTTAGACTCTATATGTCTCAACATACTAAAGGGTTAGACTCTACATGCCTCAACATACTAAAGGGTTAGACTCTACATGTCTCAACATACTAAAGGGTTAGAACTCTACATGTCTACATCTCAACATACTAAAAAAGGGTTAGACTCTACATAGACTACTAAAGGGTTAGACTCTACATGTCTCAACATACTAAAGGGACTCTATATGACATCTAAATGTCTCAACATACTAAAAGGGTTAGACTCTACACTCTATAAAGGGTTGTCTCTAATGTCTCAACATACTAAAGGGTTAGACTCTACATGTCTCAACATACTAAATGGGTTAGACTCTACATCTCAACATACTAAAGGGTTAGACTCTATATGTCTCAACATACTAAAGGGTTAGACTCTATGTCTCAACAGGGTTAAAGGGTTAGACTCTACATGTCTCAACATACTAAAGGGTTAGACTCTATATGTCTCAACATACTAAAGGGTTAGACTCTACATGTACTCTCTACATACTAAAGGGTTAGACTCTACATGTCTCAACATACTAAAGGGTTAGACTCATATAAATGTCTCAACATACTAAAGGGTTAGACTCTACATGTCTCAACATACTAAAGGGTTAGACTCTACATGTCTCAACATGCTAAAGGGTTAGACTCTATATGTCTCAACATACTAAAGGGTTAGACTCTACATGTCTCAACATACTAAAGGGTTAGACTCTACATGTCTCAACATACTAAAGGGTTAGACTCTACATGTCTCAACATACTAAAGGGTTAGACTCTACATGTCTCAACATACTAAAGGGTTAGACTCTACATGTCTCAACATACTAAAGGGTTAGACTCTATATGTCTCTAACATACTAAAGGGTTAGACTCTACATGTCTCAACATACTAAAGGGTCTAGACTCTACATGTCTCAACATGCTAAAGGGTTAGACTCTATATGTCTCAACATACTAAAAGGGTTAGACTCTACATGTCTCAACATACTAAAGGGTTAGACTCTACATGTCTCAACATACTAAAGGGTTGGTTCTAAACATACTAAAGGTTTAGACTCTACATGTCTCAACATACTAAAGGGGTTAGACTCTACATGTCTCAACATACTAAAGGGTTAGACTCTACATGTCTCAACATACTAAAGGGTTAGACTCTACATGTCTCAACATACTAAAGGGTTAGACTCTACATGTCTCAACATACTAAAGGGTTGGACTCTACATGTCTCAACATACTAAAGGGTTAGACTCTATATGTCTCAACATACTAAAGGGTTAGACTCTACATGTCTCAACATACTAAAGGGTTAGACTCTATATGTCTCAACATACTAAAGGGTTAGACTCTACATGTCTCAACATACTAAAGGGTTAGACTCTACATGTCTCAACATACTAAAGGGTTAGACTCTACATGTCTCAACATACTAAAGGGTTAGACTCTATATGTCTCAACTACTAAGGGTTAGATACATGTCTCACATAAAGGGTTAGACTCTACATGTCTCAACATACTAAAGGGTTAGACATGTCTACATACTAAGGGTTCAACATGTCTACTACTAAAGGTTAGACTCTACATGTCTCAACATAAACCCCCCCTAAAAAATTTTTTCCCCAAAACCCAAAAAAAGGGCCCCTTTTTTAAAAAAAGGGTTCCCCTTTAAAAATAAAAGGGGGGTTTTAAAACCCCAAAAAAAAGGGGGAAAAAACCCCCCCAAAAAAGGGTTTACCCCCAAAAAAAAAATTTTTTTTTTTTTTCCCCCCCCCCCCCCTTTTTTGGGGCCCCCCAAAAAAAAAAGGGGTTTTTTTTAAAAAAAATTTTTTTTTCCCCCCCAAAAAAAAGGGGTTTGATTTTAAAAGTCTCAAAAAAAAGGGGAACTCCCCGTTCCCAAAAAACTAAAGGGTTTCCCCCCCAACCCCAAAAATTAGATTTAAAATTCCCAAAAAAAACCCCTTTTTCCAAAAAAGGGGGTTCCCCCAAAAAAAAATTTTTTCCCCCCAAAAAAAGGGGGTTTTTTTCCCCCCAAAATTAAAAAAAACCCCCCCAAAAAAAAGGGTTTTTCCCCCCCTAAAAATAATAAAGGGGAAATTTTTTTCCCCAAAAAAAAAAACATCTAAAAAAAAAAAAATTTAAAAAAAAACCCCAACCCCCCCCCCCCCCCCTTTTTCCAAATTTTTAATTTTTAAAACCAAAATTAAATTTTCTAAAACCAAAATTAAAAAAAATTTTTTTAAAAAAAAGGGTTTTTTTAAAATTTAAAAATTTTTTCCCCCCAAAAAAGGGGGGGCCCCCAAAAATTTTTTTTTTTAAACCCCCAAAAAATTTTGGGAAATTTTTAAATTTTTTTTAAAAAAAAAATTTCCCCCCCAAAAGGGGTTTTTTTCCCTTTAAGGGAAAAACCCCCTTTTTAAAAATAAAATTTTAAAAAGGTTCAAAACCCAAAGGGGAAAATTAAAAAAAATTTTTTTTTTTTTTTTAAAAAACCCCCCCCCCCCAAAAAAAAAAAAAAAAACCCCTTTTTTAAATTTAAAAAAAAACCCCCAAAATTTTAAAAAAAAGGGGAAAATTTTTAAATTTTTTTAAAACCCCCCTTTAAATTTAAAAAAAAACCCCAATTTTAAATTTTTTTTTTAAATTTTAAAAAATTTTTTTAAAAATTTAAACCCACCTTTTCCCAAAAAAAAATTTTAAAAAAATTTTTAAAAAAAAAAATTTTTCCCAAAATTTTTTTTTAAAAAAAAAACTTTAAAAAACCCAAAAAAAAAAAAATTTAAATTTCCCAAAAAAAAAAAGGGTTAACCCCTAAAGGGTTAAAAAAAAACCCCCCCTTTAAAACCCAAATTTTAAAATTTTAAAAAAATTTTTCCCTTTTTTTTAAAAAAAAAAAATTTTTTGGGTTAAAACCCAAAGGGTTAAAAAATTTTTTCCAAAAAAAAAACTTAAGGGGGAAAATTTTTAAAAATAATAAAACCTAAAGGGTTTTAAAAAAAAAAAATTTTTTTTTTTAAAAAAAAGGGGGTTTTTCCCCTTTTTTCCCCCTTTTTTAAAATTTAAAAATTAAAAAACCCAAAAAACCGGGGGTTTTTTTCCAAAAAAAAGGGGGGTCTCAACAACTAAAGGGTTTTTAAAAAATTTTCCAAAACTAAAGGGTTTTAAAAAATGAAATACTAAAGGGTTTTTTTTAAAAAAAAACTAAAGGGTTGACTCTAATGTTTAACATTTAAAAAAATTTTTTTTAAAAAAAAAAAAAGGGGTTTTGGGGCTCAACATACCAAAGGGTTAAACTTAAAACCCCCAAAAAAGGGGAACCCCCCAAAAAAAAAATTTTTTTTTCCCAAAAAATTTTTTAAAAAAAAAAACCCCCCAAAAAAAAATCTTTCCCCCCCAAAAAAATTTTTCCCCTTTTTTTTTAAAAAAAACCCTTCCCTTTTTAAAAAAAGGGGGGCCCCCTTTTTTAAAATTAAATTTTTTCCCTTTAAAATTTAAATTTTAAAAAACCAAAAAAAGGGGGCCCTTTTTTAAAAAAAGGGAAAATTTTTTTCCAAAAAAAGGGGTTTTTTTTCCCCCTTTTGGGAAAAAAATTTTTTTTAAATTTAAAAAAAAATTTTTTTTTTAAAAAAAAAAAAAAAAAGGGGTTAAAAAAATTTTAATTTAAATTTAAATTTTTTTCCAAAAAAAAGGTTTTTTTAAAAAAAAAAAGGGTTTAATTTTTCCCCCCCCTTAAATTTTAAACCCCCCAAAAAACCCCCCAAGGGGGAAAAAAAATTTAAATTCAAAGGGTTCCCAAAAAAATTAAATATTTAAAAAAAAAAAAATTTAAAAAATTAAAACCCCGGGGGAAATTAAGAAATTTTTTTTAAAAATTAACCCAAAAATTTTGGGAAAACTTAAATTTTCCCCCGGGAAAATTTTAAAAAAAATTTTTCCCTTTTTTTAAAAAAAAATTTCCCTTTTTTTTTTCCCCCCCCCCCCCAAAAAAAACCCAAACCCAAAAAAAAAACATTTAAAAAACTCAATTTAAATTTTTTTTTAAAAAAAAAAGGGGAAATTTCCCAAAAAATTTTAAATTTTTTAAAAAAAAAAATTTTTTTTTTTTCCCTTAAAAAAGGGTTGCCCAAAAAAAAAATTTAAAATTTTTTTATTAAAATTTTTTTTTTAAAAAACCCCCAAATTAAATTTTTAAAAACCCCCCAAAAAAATTTTCAAATTCTAAAAAAATTTTTTTTTCCCAAAAAAAAGGGGGCCAAAATTTTAAAATTAAAAATTTTTTTTCCCCCCTTTTGGGGGGTTTTTTTTTCCCCCCAAAAAAGGGGGAAAGGGGAAAAAAAACCCCCCCCCCTTTTTTTTCCCAAAAAAAATTTTCCCCCCCTTTTTTAAAAAACCCCCAAAAAATTTTCCCAAAAAGGGGTTTTAAAAGGGTTAAAAAAAAATTTTTTTTTTTTTTTTTAAAGGGGGAGCTCTTAAACCCCTTTTTTTTTTTTCCAAAAAATTTAAAATTTTTTTGTTTCCCCCAAATTTTCCCCTTTTCCCCCCCGGGGGAACCCCCCAAAAAAAAATTTTTTTTTTAAAAAACCCCCCCCAAAAAATTTAAAACAAAAGGGGGGCCCCCCCCCAAATTCTTTTTTTCCCCCCCCCCCCAAAAATTTTCCACCCCCCAAAATTTTTCCCCCCCCCAAAAAAAATAAATTTTCCCCCTTTTTTTCCCCCCTTTTTTTCCCCCCCCCCCTTTTTAACCCCAATTTCTCCCCCTTTTTCCCCCTTTTCCCTTTTAAAAACCCCCCCCCCCCCCCCCCCCCCCTTTTTCCCCCCCCCCCCCCCCCC